>WEIV01026408.1:0-29023 GCA_013390005.1 Calyptomena viridis | reverse complement strand
CCGCCAGCCAGGAAATTCCTCATTGGTTCCCCTGACGGCGGGCCAGACTCCGAGGGCCGCCGACGCCCCGGCCCCCGGGCAGTGCCGCCTCGACGGCACCGGGGGGCTCCGCTGTGTTAGGAAGCGCCTCCGAACCGGGGGAGGGTGCCCAAAGGGGAGTGTGAGGATGCGAAGTGCTGGCTTCCAGCGCAGGGCGGGGGTCCATTAGCTCCGGGGAGTCCGGGGAGTCCTGGGAGTCCAGTGGCTCCGGGGTTTGGACGGCCCGAGGTCCGGTAGCACTGTGGATCGTCTTTCACAGAGGAAGCTCCAGGTCTCCGGGAGTCCCTGGGAGTCTGATAGCTCCGGGATCTGGCTGTCCTGGGATCCAGCAGCTCCAGGGGTCCGCCAGCCCTGGGTGTCCAAGAGCCCTGGGTTTTGACTGTCCCGGGAGTCTGGCGGTCCCAGGTGCCGGGAATCCCTGAAATCTGGCAACCCTAGGTTCTGGCTATATCTGGGATCTGGCAGATGTACAGCAGCCCTGGCATCTGCCTGACCTGGGGTTCTAACAGCTACAGGAGTCCCACAGTCCTGAGTTCCCAAGGGCCCTCAAGTGAGCCTGTCCCGGTGCACTGGCAGCCCTCGGAAGCCTGAAAGCCTCAGTCTCTAGCTGACTCAGGGATCCAGCAACTGCAGATGCCTGACAGCCCCACAATCTGGCTATCCTGGAGATCTGGTGTGTGACAGTCCTAGGTGTGTGACAGCCCCAGGGTCTGACTCTCCTGGAGGTCCCTGGAACTCCAGGTCCCTGGGAGTTGTGCTGACCAGGGGGCCGGCTGACTGGGGGTCCAGCTGCTCCAGGTACCTGACAGCCCCAGGATTTAGCCGCTGCGGAGAACTGGTAGCCTCAGGTGTGTGACAGCCCCAGTGACCCGCTGTCCTGCAGGTCTGGCTGTCCTGGTGATCTGGCATCTCCAAGTGTCTGGCAGCCTGGACCAGCCGGTTGAGAGCCATGCAGGGACACGTGGGAGACAAGTAGTGCCTGCAGCAGCAGTGCCAAGGAAGCATGACCCTGCACAGGGAAAGAAGGGCTTCAGAGCAGGCACTGAAGAGGGTTAACCCACTGTAAGGACACAGCTGGGAATTGAGGGAACCCTGAGCACCCACAGTGATCCCCACCTCTGGCCTGATAAGGCAGCCTCATCAATAAACCTCCTCAGCTTGACAGTAGCACTGAGTGGGCCGGGGCTTTCCTGGGCACCACTCTGAGCCAGCTGGCTTTTCAGCTTAATGGTCACTGCAAGAGATGCCTTAAACTTCTCTGAGCTCCTGGGACATCTGATAGTGGTATGGGGAAAGTGTGGATGAGGACACCCTGGCCATCTCCCTCATGGTAGCACAAATGCAGCTGAATAGCTGCATCTGTCTCCTGTGGAGTGCTGGCTGCTTGCAAAGAAAGAGTTGTGGGAGGTGTATGGGATAGTGCATCTCCCATGGGGCTGGCTCTGAGGGCTACACACCTCCAGGGGTCTCCTGTGGATGTGGAGTCTCCATCCCAATAGGCATGAGTTGGGCAGCATCATTCTGGAGAGAATTAGGAAGTTCTTGGTGGTGTCCTGAGCATCTTCCCAGCCTGGGCATCCTGCACTAAACAGAGAGTAAATGTGTTTGGTGGGTTCTCACNTCTCCTGTGGAGTGCTGGCTGCTTGCAAAGAAAGAGTTGTGGGAGGTGTATGGGATAGTGCATCTCCCATGGGGCTGGCTCTGAGGGCTACACACCTCCAGGGGTCTCCTGTGGATGTGGAGTCTCCATCCCAATAGGCATGAGTTGGGCAGCATCATTCTGGAGAGAATTAGGAAGTTCTTGGTGGTGTCCTGAGCATCTTCCCAGCCTGGGCATCCTGCACTAAACAGAGAGTAAATGTGTTTGGTGGGTTCTCACCACCTTTGGTGTTTGCAGTACTGATGTGCAAGGGAAGGCTTCTCTCCTGCTCAAACAGGTGACTCTGAATGGAAAAGTCTCTGGTGATCTTACCAGTGGGAATGTAACCGTTGGGTATCACCCCTTCTCCCCCTTCTTCTTCCTCACTGTAGCCCTGGCATGTTCCAGGTGTTTGGCAGAAGCATCAGGAAGCAGAATCCCTTGCCCATCTCCCCCTGCCTCCACATCCCTGTCCCCCTTGCCCCATCCTGCTCATAGGAGCAGGAACATGAAGATCATGGAGGCACATATTGCTCCCTTGGGGTGACAACCTCAGGCTGAGCTCACCATCCCTTTTTGTCAGGGAAAAGTGGGATTGGGAGGAGTCAACTCCAAAGTTAGGCAGGAATTTGGACTTGGTGGTGGTATTCCTGCGCCTTCCCTGGCAGCCGTGCCCAATCTTGTGCTGTAGCCTTGCTCTGGTTCTTTCCATAGCTAGGATTCCTTTCTTATCATGCTCTCTTCATTCCCACCCCCATTGTGCTGAGCAGCCCTAGCGCTCCACTGCCCCTGTCACGATGGACCAGAGCAGGTTCACACTGCCTTATCTTCCCCGTGCCGGTGCTCTTTGTGAGGATGTGTTTGCTTTTGGATGATTTTTGGCTTCTGTAAACTTAACTCCTCTTCCTCTTTGCCAGCAGACAGCATACCCCAGCTGCAGGGGTTGGGCCATAGCCAGGGAGATAAGCTGGTCCCTCAGAAGATGCTGCCAGCTGGTGTAAGAGGCTGGAGAAGCTGAGGATGCTGTGGAGAGGAGGTGGAGGGAGGTTTTACAGTGCTCTGGGATGGCTGGTGCTACCAGGGCCTGGGGGATTGCACAGCCCACAGGCACCAGCCACCCATCCCTTCTCTCCCTCTGGTCCTGATGAGGCTGTTGCCCATGCAGAGCATGGCCTATGCTTTCCATCACATACCACTTGCAGTTCCTGTTTCAGACCCTGCCAGGTGCCTGTCTCCTGTGGAACTGTGGTTTGGAAAATACCACAGAAAAAAGAAATCTCAGCACTGCAGTATTTGTGAACACAAAACTAAGGTAAAAGATGCTATTTTGTCAATGGTACAAAAATCTCTTTGGTGTTTTGGTGGGCAGGACTGCATGGGGGGGCAGGGGGACTTGTAGAATACGAGGTACTCATCACCATCCTGATGTGGCCAGGCTGCCAAGATTAGTTTCTGCAAGAATATGAGCTTTTCCCCCTTCCAACTCCTCCAGTGCTGAAACCAGCATCCTTGCAAGCAGGAACGCTGCAACACAGCTTGTGGCACGTGCACCATCATTCCATGCCTCCTTTTCCTTCAGGACAAGCAGAAAGCAGTGTCCAGCAGCAAGAGGTAAAGCTGAGAAGGGTGGGGAAAGCCTAGGACATAGAGTGGCAGGGAGGGGTTGGTTGTGTCAGTGCACCCAGAAATAAGATGCAGTTGCTCTTTTCTGGCTGAGCATGGGTACAGCTGTGCCAGGGGAGGTTTAAGCTGGATATTAGGGAAAAGTTCTTCATCATGAAGAGCCCTGGGCACTGGAACAGGCTCCCCAGAGCAGTGGTCACAGCCTCAAGGCTGCCAGAGCTCAAACAGCATTTGGAAAACACTCTCAGGCACATGGTGGGACTGTGGGGGTGTCCTGTGCAGGGCCAGGAATTGGACTCAATGATCCCTTTAGGTTCCTTCCAGCTCAAGATATTCCAAAAAAGGTTGCAGGGAAGAAGGGATTTGGGGGTTCCAAGGGCATCCAGTGCCTTGGGTGTTCTGGAGGCAGCACCCTGCACCCATACACAGCCCCTGCAAAGAGCAGCACACAACACCTCCGAGCCAGGCTGTGGAGCCATCCTTCTGTCCTGGAAAGAGGGCTGGGGAGGGGGTTAACGCTAAAAAAGGAGGGTCAAGAGGGGCTGCTCCTGCCATACTACACAGATGCTCAAGGGCCTTTGCAGAAGCTCACAATGGATGACTTCTGCATCCAGAATCCAGCCAGCCCTGGGTCCAGCTGCAGCAGCAGAGCTCAGGCTCTGGAGCACCAGTATGCTCCATGCCACTGCTGCAGCATCCCGCATGGGCTGAAGAGGCAGCCAAGTGGCTGGAACATCTCCCCTCTTCCCTGGTGTTTCCCATGGTGTTTAATCTTCCCTGAAACACCATGAATCTGGCTGCTGCCTGCACCAGTGCTGTTTTTAAATCCTAGCAGCCCTGGATCTGTGCACCAGCCATACTCCCTGCTCTGCTCCAGGTCTTTTTTAAGGCAGGAGAGTCTCAGCTAGAGAAAACACAGCAGGTAAAGAACTCTGGAAGCCTAAACATGACTCCTTTGGTGTGTGTGGCTCACCAGAAGTAGAGGGACAGATTCAGGAAAAAGGAGATGCTGCCACAGCTCTAGACAGAGAATCCCAGAGATGCCTGTGGTCCTGCAGAGCTCAGGAATAACTACCCCTAGAGGGAGATGCTCTCCTGTGCTGCCATATCCTCCTCTGCAGGTAGAAGGATGCTCAGGGCTCCCAGCTCCTCCAATCATTGTACCATGAAGTTGTCTTCACTTGGTACAGCCCATCTCTGGCTCCTTTCCCCCAGCCCTGGCTCTAGCCAAAGTGTGCAGCTGGAAGGCTGAGAGCAGCACTGACCCTCTCTTTGAGACCATGGCAGTGCCTGGGGAGAGGTAGCTGTCCAATAACTCCAAGAGAGACACAGGAGCAGAACAGTTGTGATTTAATAATTTCCATTCTCCACAAATCCACTGTACAGCAGAGCTGAGCTGTGGTCCAGCTCCTGGTGTTCCCACTGCCCCGGTCCATCCTTGGAACCAGGGACTGTGAGCAGCACAGGAATGGCACAGGGATGGGGCCAGCCCACTCCCCTCACCTTGCCTGCTCCATGTCTGCCTGAGGATGAACAACCCCAAGACACTTTAGCTCAGCTTATCCTGGTGGGATGGGGGAGAGCCTAGACCTGCCCAGCTCTGGTCAGAGCAAAGCCAGTGAGTGGACAGGTGGTGGCTGTTCTGAGACAGGCAGCACGGACTGATCCAGCCCCTTCACAGGTGTGGAAGAGACAAAGCCCCAGCCCTGCCAGAGGCTGGAGGAGCTTCTGGCTGAAGCTAGCTTGTCCCCAAGTCATCCAGCCCACTTGGACCTAAGCTTATGACATGAAGCAGGCAGATACCCGTGCAGTCCTGCCAAGGGAAAACTCCAGGACAGTGTTCACCAAGGCATGGCAGGGTGGCAGGAGAGCCCCAGCACATCCGCTGGGACAGCTCAAGAGGCCATGGGATGGCAGAGGGACATCCCTGAGGCAGTGCCAGCTGGGGCAACCCCACAGCAGGGACCGCCAGAAGATGTGCATGGTTCCACAGCAACAAGGACACTTCTCTCCAAAGGCAAAGGGTGGTGGGGGGAGCTGCAGCAGAACTGGGATGGGGAATGGTGACAGTGGTTCCGGCTGAAGGCACAGGAGCCCTGGGGCTGGAGGTCATGGTTGGGGTCAGTGGCTGAAGAGGTTTCCTGCAAGGAGGCGCCTCTTGACCTCTTTCCAGAGCAGGTCCCGCTCCCGGTTTGCCCGCTGCATGAAGCCCCTGTTCTCCTGGGCCCTGCGGGACAGGTAGGGCAGCACTTCGTTCACTGGGCCATAGGGTACATACTTGTACACGGGGAAGCCGGCCTGGCCTGGAGGAAGAGAGGCTGGTCAGGAAAGAGCTGAGAAAGCAAAAAAAAAAAGTGAAAAAAGGAAAAAGAAAGAAAAAGAGGAAAAGAGAAATGAAAAAAAGAGGGAAGGTATGTGAAAAGGGGAAGAAAGGGAGCAAGGGGGAAAAAAAAAGGAAAAAGCGGGGCAAGGTGCGGAAGGGAAGGTAAGGGGAAGGGAAAAGCAGGAGGAAGGGAGGGAGGAGAGAAGAAAGAGGGGGAAGAAAAAAGAGGGGGGAGAAAAAGAAATCATCCTCTCTTTCCTGGAGCAGTGATGGATGTGCAGGAGGCTGTGGCTGGACACTGGGAAGGGGATCCTGGGAGTGGCCAAGCATGGTTTGGGGAGCTGCAGTGCACCTCTCCCGGCTCAGCACCGGGAGCTTGGGAAGGTGCCAGAGGGAGCAGGCCAAGGTCACCAGGAGCTCTGGGAATGTCGGCAGCCGGGCTGGGCCAGCTCAAGGAGCGTTCAACCAGAAACATCAAGTTAACACATTTTTCCAGCATGACTGGAGGAGGCTGCAGATGGGCGGCCAAACTTCGCTTCTGAGGGAACTCTGGGACAGAGCAGCATCTGTGCTGGACAGCTGCCCAGTTTGCCTTCTGCTGCTCTCTTGGCCTTGGGACTCTGCTCTGGACACTGATGTGGGCAGGGGGCTCAGCCCCTGACCTGAGATACCTGGACCCTTGCATGTCCCTCTGTCCAGGTCTCTGGGAGTGCTGCTTTGCTGCCTGGGCCAGCAGCTGAGGACAAGGTCTCACAGGAGGCTGGTGCCACTCTGGCAGCAGAGAGTGCATCTCCTATGGAGCCAAGTGACACCTACAGACTGAGGAGGTACAGGAGGTAGGTGCTGTCTGGTAGGATCAGTCTCTGCCTCACCTTGGGGCACCCTGATCTCTGCTCAGTCCAAAGTGGGAATCTCCCTGCCCAGCCACCACTGGGCTCATAGAACTCCAGCAGACACATGATTCTCCACCTACATCCTCATCTATATCTTCCCCAAACCCCATGCAGGGGTCACAGCACTCCCCACAGCAAGGCACTATGCTCAGCTAGTCCTACTCTACAACAGGCCTTGCTCACTCATTCATTCATTCCTTCATTCCTTCCATTGTCTAAATGCCACAGCAACTGCTCAGAGAGACCCCAGGTGTCCAGATGGGGCAGGAGCACCTCTGCCAAGCCCTCCACTCATCACTCACCCAGGGGAAAGGTGATCTGGTCACACATTCCCAGCAGCTGCCCGAAGCACACCTTCTTCTCTGAGGGATGGATCCCAAGCTCCATCATCCTGCAAATCAAGTCTCAGCATTGGGGGAGAGCAGAGAGAGCATAGAGCTCGCTGGGGCAGTGTGTCCTACCAGAGGATTGGGGATCCTCCAAATAGGACAGCATAGCACTGACCATGTCCCAGATGGGTGCTGGGATGTAGAACTTGAGGGATTTATTTTTACAACAGCACCTGGGTCTGCACTCCAGCTCCAAGCCCCATCTAAAGCCCTGAGCCAGATGGGAGCCAGGATCCCCCCAGGTGAGCTCAGGGGGGAACCTGACAAGCCACAGTACATCTCACCACAGCTCTTATGGGCCCCCACATCCCTTAAGCCCATAGCCCCTGCCTCACCACACTGCCTCCCCAGCACCCACCTGCGCAGGGTGAACTTCACTGTGTCCTCATTGTGAGATGCCACCATCACGCTGGCTTTCCGCCTGTGCTTGATCTCCTCCAGGACATAGTCCAGACACCTGTAAGGCAGTATGGGCCTCTGATGAGGCTGTTCCCACTGGGGCAAGAGAGAGGAGTGTGGCTGGGGCTGTCCCCTACCTGTGGTACATCTCATTGGTCTTCTCATAGGTTGGGTTGATAGGATCCTCATAGCCCATCTGAGCCGCCCTCTCGCGCTCTTGCTCCATGTAGGCGCCGCGGACCAGCTTGGTGCCAAAGTGCCAGCCCTCCCGGCGTGACAGCTCCATGTCCCCTGTCACATTGTCGTAAGCCTCCTGCCACCAGGTGGAAGAGATGGCACAAGGTCATCATACCCGTGCCACCTCTCCCCTTCAGCAGCTGTGCCCATTGCATTGCCATAGCTTCAGGAGCTGAGGTCTCCACTCATCTGTGCCATGAGATGCTGGGAGGTACTGGACCTCACCTTCAGGTAGCACTGATAGGTGTTGAAGATTATGGCCTGGTTTCTGTTGAAGAGGCGCTGTGTCTCCACGGTGAGGCGGCTGATGGCTGGTTGGAAGTAGCTCTGCTCCGCATCCACCATCAGCCTCGTGCCCTTCTCCATGGCTCTCTGGGGGTTGAATGACACACAGGTTGGGTTCATAGAGCTGCCTGCTCCACATCTCACCCTGTGATTCCCCCAGCTCCAGGGCCTCCTCACCTTGCTGAGGACATCCATGCGCTGCAGCACCCGCTTCATCTGCAGATCCTCCTCCTTGCTGAAGCGTGAGAGCAGAGGCTCAAGCTTCCCAGTCTGAAACAAGCACAGCTTTGTGGCACCCTGCCTGCATCCAGCTCTGCCCATGGGAGACAAAAACCCCCTGGAGGGAACCCATCGCCAGGGCTGCTGCCCATCCTAGCCCCCTACCAGCCAGAAAGGCACGACAGGGTGCCCACCCTGCCAGTCTGGTGGTTGCACACATGGGCACAGCACAGCCAGGCTCTGGCAGCATAGATGCCACCAGCGCCAGTAGCCCCCAGCAACCTACCGGGAAAAGCTTGAGACCCACACCCTTTTCCCACAAACTCCCTGTGGGACCACTCCAGGGGTAGTACAGGGAGGTACCCACCTGCCTGTTGGGGATAAGCAGAGGCTTGGAGATCTTGATGCAGCTGTCAAACAGGCTGTTCCAGTCCAGCAAGTCCACAGTGCTGGGAACAGAGAGCCAGTTCCTTACTGGTGTCTTGCAGGGGGGTCTCTACCAGCTGCCGAGCCCCACCAGCAAGCAAGATGCATGACATGTGCCACGCTGACATGTCTTGTCACCTCCACCCAAACCTCCCCTATGCTCAGTTGCTGTTCTGAGCAAGCACTGGCCTTTGGAGACCCCCCTTGACACTGCCCCAGGGACAGGGACAAGGTTCCCCAGTGATGCCGCCCTGAAGCACCCTCAGGTCCCAGCCACCTTACCCGCTTGTGCCCAGGCTCTTGACCGTGAACCACTCCTGGCTCTCTGCCTTGGTAACAATGTTGAGGTTGGCCAGTGCCTCCTAAAACCAAAAGGAATGTCAGCGGCTACAGGGGTCTGCCTGCTTGAGGTGTCCACAGCTCAGGGTTTCTCTGGGACCTGTCTGTCTGCAGCCACCTCCTACAGCCCACCCCCTGCAGCAGAGCCTCTCTTGGGCCCTGCCGCCTCACCTGCAGCTTCTCCACCTCCAGCTTAATCTCCAGCACTGCCCGCCCAGCCTGGTGCTGCTCTGCAGCCATTTGGAGGAAGAACCTCCGCCACTTCACCAGCACCTCCGAGAACTGTACCTGTGGGGACAGAGTTCCAGGTGAGACACCCAGCCTGGAGCCTCCTGCCATGCTGGTCACACCCAGCCTGAGGCAGATGCTGGCACTAGAGCAGGGCACCTTGGCCAAGCTGAGCAGTACACATCACCTACCACACCCACTCATGTTGGGACCTTTAAACTTCTGAGCTCTTTGTGTCTCCCCAAAAGTTGAGGCAGGGTCTCCAGGGGTCTTGGGCACACAGGGGACAGACTGTGCCCACTCCTCTCTGCCATTACTAGAGATGGCACCACAGCAAGCCTGGCACCTGCCCCAGCAGAAGCATCGTCTGTGGGTTTGGTTCTGCCCCATTTCACCTGGTCACAGCCCTGGCACTTACCAGGAACTGAGGTCTGGCCAGTGCTGTCAGCTTGATGGCAGAGAAGCCGTCCTGTGAGCTGCCACCTGGATGGAGCCAGAAGGACAGTCAGCTCAACAGCAGGGTACTCAAGCAGGAGGGAGGTCAGAGATACAGTGGTGAGACTGAGGTACCCCTGCAGTCCTCAACACAGTGGGGCTGCCCATGACACGTGGAGCACTCACTTGAGGCATCGATGCAGTGCAGGAAAGTCTCCATGTGCTGGTCACACTTGGCCTCATCAGGATAGAAATAGGTGTGGTCACCACAGTGATCCCCAAATCCCTGATGGGCTCGGTATTGCTTCTCCTTTTGTTCTGCTCCTGGTGTGGAAGAGGATGGAGATGGGCCATGCAGCCCCGCCAAGCTCCTACAGCCTCCCCAGGAGCTTCTGCTATGGGAGCAGGGGAGAAGGGCTCCAGTTTGGACCTTGGAAGAGCCCCCAGGGCTGACACTTGCCCTGTCTGCTCCATGTCTGAGTAGAGGCTGTCTCTGCTGAGGAGCAGGATTGGGCCAGGAACCATGCTGCTCCTCAACCAGCTCATTTTTGTGAGGCTGTGGGAGGTGGATTCTTGTCCCACAATACAAGACCCACAGTGCTCAGATCAGTTGGACCTTCAGGCTATCTCCTGTCACTTACCTCCCATCTCCTTCTCGGCTGCAGAGGTGCGGGAGCTAAGAAGAGAAACAGGGAAGATAAGGGCCAAGTCAGCAACCCCATATAAACCCACACTGGTGGCCAGGGCAGCTCTGAGGCTCCTGTACCACCATCTTGGTGCTGGACCCTGCTCTTCCCTGATATCCCGTCGCCAAGGGGATCCACCTGCAGATCAGATGCCCCCAGCCCATTTGTGGAAGGGAACAGGGCTTCACCATCCATCCAAAGAAGACCTGGAGGCCCTGAGGCAGCACAGTGAGGATGCTCTGTCCCAAGGTCCAGAGCTGCTCTCCAACTGCCCACCCCACAGCAAGGACGAGGTCAGCCCTGGTGGGGCTTGGATGCTCCATTTCAACCAGATCACGGTCTTTGCTATGGTGGCACCAAGCCTCAACCCAACACCTCCCCACCCTGATGGCACCAGTAGGCAGATCATAAAGTACGAAGCCCTTCCAGACTCAGAGCACATTGAGCCAAAGGTGTCCCGCTGCCCAACACTCCTCTGGGCCTTGGCATCAGCCAATAAACAATGTCTCGGCTTCAACTCCAGCTGACCTTGGATGCAATTTTAAGCCCAAGCTCTCTGCCAGGGAGATAATAGGGCTCTGACGGCCCAGGGCATGTTGGCCAAGTCACGAGATCCTCCCTGAGCTTAAGCAGCTAAGCCTTCTTGCTGACACCTTAAACCCAGACCCAGATCTCACTCAGGAACAGGGCAATCCCCTAGAGAGCAGCCCTGAGTGACAACAGAGCCATCTCCTCCAGGAGGTCTTTGCCTTGGCATCACTGTCCCAAAACTGGCTGTGACACCAGGTGGAAGTACACTATGAGGGAAACAGCAAAGCCACCCATCTGGAGCCAGCAGACTTGGATGAGAGGCATGTGGCATAGGCCCAGGACATATTCTCCTACACGGGAACCCCGTGACAGGGATTAGGAGCTCCTGGAAGCATAAACAAGTTGAAACAAGCCATTCCCTCTGGCTCCTCGGAGCCAGGAACAGTCCCACGTTGCTCAAAGTACTACAAAGCCTGAGGTGAGCCAGGGCAGGAGCAGCTGCAGCTCATGGGGAGCAGAAGGCACCACATCTAGCTGCCTTTGCTCCCTGATTTCACTTCCCTGAGGACAGAAAAGCAGCCTTCTGGCCCCAAATAGAGAGGGTGGAGGAAAGCAAAGAGGAGACATCCGGGATAGGATGTACCAGCAAAACCGTAATCAGGTGGAAGGTCTCCTTGGAGCAGGTGGCGTGGTGCAGGGGACGACTTCAGCTGGACACTGCTTTAACATGAGTTCACACAGATATGGGTCCTGTGGGCAGGTCCCAGCTGCAGATGAGGACAGCTCTGAGCCCAAGGTACACCTTGGGCCCAACATCCAAAGTGCTGGGGACAAATGGCTGGGAGCAAAACCTCCTCTAGGGAAGGCACACAGCTTAATTAGCAAACAGCACCCTTGGAGCTGGAGTATTTTGTGTTCCTGAAGACAAACACGCCCTTCCCAGCAGCATTCCTGCCGCATGGCTGTACCAGCCCTTCCTTCATCCCCTAGGGGGACATTCATTCCATGGTGTTTGCTTTGTTTTTCTGCAACAAGCAAAATAAAGGAAGCTCCTTCCAGATGAAGAAATAACTTCATCCTGGATGTTAACTGCTCACTTTGCAAAACTAGTCTGGGCCAGCAAAGCCATTCCCTCACCCACCAAGTGCCATTGAACTCAGCTTGAATCTGGCCATCCCTTCTGCAAACTGACAGCAAGTCTCCCACAGCAGGACCCGTCTCCAGGCACTGCCCAAATGCTCCTGGCAGGCTGTATCCAGGAAGGAGAAACCTCAATGCTTATCTCAGGACATGGGAGCTCACACTCGTCCAAAGCAGGTTATGAGGACTTGCTGCAGCCTGACAGATGGCTGGGAAGGGTAATCCAGCTGACACAGCAGACAGGGGCTTTCAGGAAGTTTTGGATCAGGCTAAATAAACCATCTAGGAGCAGCACAAAGGCCTTGCTGTTAGAAATAATCCCTTTGGCCCTGGAGGTTACCTGGAGGGTGCCAGCAGCACAGTGTGTTTGCTTTGCTCATGGGCAAAGTGGATGCAGGACCAGGGAGAAGTTGTCCCTGAATGACCACATCCAAGTAAAAAACTCATAGTTACATGAAGTCCAGATCAGAACTATGGGTGGTGCTTAAAATCCTGTAGGTAGGAATAAAGCAAAACTGTTGGCAGAGAAGTCCTTCAACCTGCTCCATGCCTGAGTTGCCAGCACACATCAGCTCAGGACCACCACAGAACCTCCTTGGAGATCTTCAGGCTAAACAGAAGCTGCCCCATATTCCCAGGGACATGCTGACAGAGCATCTGTCAGGCAGGGGTGGCAGCAGCTCTGGAAGCAGGAGAAGGGGAGGTGGAAGCTCTGGGAACAGGATTGACCAAGCTGGATGGTAATCCCACACTGAGGCTGTTATCAGGTGTCCACATAAGGAATCTCTAGAGGAAGTCAAATCCACGTGGTGCACGGCAGAGCCTGAACAGCATCTGACAATGTTCAGGGCAGGATTGTGTTAGTACAACCTCAAACCATCACCAGTCTTGGGATGCCTATTGGCCCACAACAGCCCCAAGGCTGCCAGGGGACCACAACCACCTCCACTGTGGGGAGGGCTCTGTCTCTCACCCCATGGGTACCAGAAGCCCCTGCCCAGCTGCAGCGCTGCCTCTCCACCCCCCACCCAGGATTGCACCCCCCCTGAAGCCACATGCTCTCCTGAGAGCGGAGCAGTACCCAGGCTCCATTTCCTGTGGACACATTTTCCAGCTGTGTCACCATGACCTGGCAGCAGCCTTCAGCATGTGGCTGAGGCCTCCTGAGACAAGGTGGCAGAGCCCTGCATGCCAGCCTGGGCAGGGCAGGCAGGAGCTTGCCACAGGCAGGATAAGCCAGTTCCTGCCCATGTTGCATTGCTGTTCCCAGCTGGAAAGCCTACGGAAAAGGTGACCACAGCCCATTGGTGGGGTGGAAAGGGCAACAGAAGAGCAACAGGAGATGGCACCAGAAGGCAAAAACGCTCACTGGCTGTTCCTGGTTTGTGCCTCTGCTTCCTGGCTGGCAGGATTCACCGAAGGGAAGGACACAGCTCCAGAGTTCAGCAGTTGTGAGCCCAGGACTCCTCACCCCTCTCAGACATGTGCAGCCAAACTCAGTACCAGCCCCGGTGAAGCACTGAAAATTTGATGTTTTGCCCCAAAGAGAGTCAAGGAGGACCCAAAGTGATAGTTGCCAAGGGGCAGGGTCCAACACAACCTTTCCAATGCCACACTGGTCTTTGTACCCATTCCATGACATCCCTTGGTGACCTCCAGAATAACACTCATAGAATCATGGAACATCCTGAGTTGGAAGTGACCCACAAGGATCATAGAGTCCAACTCCTGGCCCTGCACAGGACACCCCCAATAATCCTTACCATACTCCTGATTGTCAAAATGCTCCTTGAGCTCTGTCAGGCCTGGGGCTGTGACCACTGCCCTAAGGCCTCTGTTCCTGTGCCAAATCACCCTCCAGGGGAAAAACCTTTCCCTAATATCCAGACAAATCCCATCGGGGCTCGGGCAGGGATGCATCGGGGTGGGGGGTGCAGGGAATGGTCTTTGCCAAACTCTCTTGGATGTGAATGGCCCACACAGCACAGGCAAGAACTCATCTGGCAAAGAGTGCCACATATGCACCCCCCAAATCTGTTGTGAGGGGACCAGCACAGCACAGACCAGCCAGCTCACAAACCACTGGCACTCATCAGCAGGCAGGATACAGGCACAGGCAGAGCCTGCCTGTGAAAGTCATCTGTGGTCACACGAAAGCCTTTGGCACAGGCACAGCCAAGCACAGAGGGCAGCAATGCCAGCCTGGCAGCATGGGCACTACCAGCTCTGCCCCACGGGGATATTAAACACTGTGCCCAGACTACAGCTGCACGTTCAGGGGAGAAACACCACTGCTACACACCTTCCAAATAGCCCCTTGCCCCACTCAGCTGCAGCAAGGTATTTTGAAGCTTTCAGATAGAAATATGAAGTTTGCAGCATAGTTTGGGATGGCACAGCCCTGCCCAGCCCTCCACAGCTCCCATGGTAGTGCTGCCCTCACACGCTGCCTGCTCCCATCATGGACACACAAGCCCTTCGCTCCCAGAGGATGTTTGGCAGAAGCAGCGACGGGCAGTGGCACCCACCACAGCACATGGGGGTCCCTGATAAGCAGCACCCGGCTGTGGAGCAGAGATAAGGCTCCCAGCAGCAATACCTGAATCAGCACCCTGACCCACACCCCACTCACAAACCACCCCAAAGAGCCATTTCTGCCGTCTCTTTAACACCACATAACAAGCATGTGACAGCCAGACAGTGTTCCCAGCTGCAAGCAGGGACAAGGCGCTGTGTAGCCTCACCCGGGGGGATGGGGCATCCTCTGATCCAGCAGGGTCGTCCTTGTCGCGGGTGGGGAGGCACCGCCCACCCCCGCGACGGTAGGGTGCCGGCCAGCGGCCCATCGATCCAGAGAGTGGAGCTGCCCGGAACTGGGGCCCCAATAATGGAAAGTTACCGGCAGCTTTGGGCTGGTGCCCGCTGTTGACAGACGGCAGGAGGCAAGGAAGGCTGCTCAGGATGGGAGGGCAGTGAGAGAAGAGGAGCACCACCGCAGTTTGAGGGGTTGGAAATGGTGGAAGGTGGAAATCATGGAATTGTTAAGGTTGGAAGAGCTCCAAGATCACCGACTCCACGGAAGTATGGGGTGGCACACCCAGCTGTTTGTATGGTGGGGGACGCTGGGGGCAGGAATGGGGGGCGGCACGGCAGTGTGCGGGAGAAGGGAGACCACAGGGGCGGCAGCAATGCAGTGTGTGCAGAGGGGTGGAGGGGACACACCATCCCACTGGGACGAGGGCAAAGTAGGACATGATTGCCAGCAGCCCAGGGGAAAGATGGAATGAGGAGTCCAGTACTCCAGAGGAGATAGTGAATAAAGGTGGGAACTCCCCCGGGGTGTGCAGAAGGGTTTGGAGGGTACANCCCTCACTCACCCCGCGTCCCGCCGCTCGGGGCCCAGGTCGTCCTCCACGCTGTAGTCCAGCACGGCGCCCACGCCGAAGGCCTGGTTCCGCCGGAGCAGCGGCTTGATGGCCTCCCGGTCCTCCCCAGCCACGAACTGTCCGTAGAACGTCATCTTCATCAGCCGCTCGAACAGCGCTTGCCCCAGCACGCGCTGGCACAGCTGCAGAAACTGCGGGACAGCGGCACAGCTCAGCACCCGGCCCACACCGGCGCCCCCGGAGCGGGCATCCCCTTCCCTCCGCAGAGAGAACCGTCCCTGGCATCCCCCAAAACGGGCCATCCCCGGAGCGACGCTCCCCCCGAAAGGAGCGTTCTCCCCCGACCCAGGTCTGGCATTTCCCAAAACGGGCACCCCCCGGGACCGAGAACCCCTCAGCACGCGCACTCCTCTGACGGAGCTCCCCGTGAAGGGAGCTGACGCCTCCCGGAATGGGCATCCCCAAAACGACAGCCCCGCGGCTGAGGGCCGGCACCCCCCGGAACGGGCAACCCGCAGCCGTGGACCGACATTCCCTGACCAAGGATCCCGGCATTCCTCAAAACCGGTACCCTCGGAGCCAGAGCTCACCTGGACTGAGACCGGCATCCCCTAAAACAGCCGCCCCCCGAAGCGAAAGTCCTTCCGGTCCGGCACCGAAACCCAGCGGAACGGGCACGGTCCGGAGGGAGAGCCCCCCCGGCGCGCACCGGCATCCTCCGAAACACTCCCCATAGCGTAAGACCCCCCGGCCCAGGACCGACACTCCTTTAGAGCGGGCACCTCTGGAGCGAGAGAACTCCCAGCCCGCACCGCCACCTCCGGAACGGGCAGTCCTCATCCCGGGACTCGCACTCCCAAAATGGGACTCCTCGGGAAAAGAACTCCCCTCAGAAGGAGACTGACACCTCCCGGAGCGGGCGGCCCAGGACCGAGAGCCCTGCCTGCCCAGAGCCAGCAGCCCCCCTCACTAAGNTCTTAAGTACCGGCCGCCCGGGACCGCCCCTGGGGCTCCCCCCGCCACAACCCTGCTCCACCCCGCCTCTGCCCCGGCTGTGCTGCGCCCCGGCACCGCCCCAGCACCGCCCCCGGCATCGGCAGTGGGACGGGTACCGGGACTGCGACTGATTCTGGGATCGGCTCCGTGATCGGGACTGGCAGCGGGACTGGGAATGGGACGTGCACTGGCATTGAGACCGGCACCAGCACCGGCACAGGGACAGGAACTGGGATCGGGATCGAGATTGTGACTGATTCCAGGACAGTCACCGACACCAGGACCGGAAGCAGCAGCAGGACTGGGCATGGAATCGGCACTGCGACCGGCACTGGGACCGGGAGTGGCACCATAGTTGAGAATGGGAATGGGACCGGCACCGAGACTGGGATCGGGACCAGCACTGCGACCGAGACCGACGCTGGGATAGGCACCGGGTCCAGGAGAGGGACCGGGACTGGCACCGTCATCGGGACCCGAACTGGGACCAGCACCGGGACCAGGACCAGCACTGGAGCCACCCTGCCCAGTGCACACGTCTCCTGCAGCCCTCAGCCCAGTACCTTCCTCGTTCCCATCCTCTTGGCGCAGCCCGTCCCTGGGGAACATCCCTTCCCGGAAGAGCCTGGGCAGGGGCTGAAGGGAACCCTCTTCCTCGGAACAGTGCTGGGAGTGGGGCAAAGGGACCCCCATACCCTTGGAGGAGCCCTTGGGAGTGTGATGAAGGCCCTAAAGGAGCCCTGGAATGGTCCCTAGAGGGGACGTGGTGGAGCTCTGGAGCCAACTGTGCAGGGCTAGGGGGCTCCTGACTGCTCAGAGCATCCCCAGGGAGGGCCAAAGGATGCCCCAAAGAGTCCCCATCCCCTCATAGCCATGCCTGGGTCCTGTGGCATGTCCAGCCCTCGGAGCTGGGAGACCCCTGGGGAGGGGATCTCAAACTTGGGGGACCTGTCATGAGAGAGATGTTTCAAGCCCCTTGCTCCTCCTGGTTTGTGCATGAACAATTTGGGGGTTTCAGCTGAATCCTCACTCATTGATCAGAATTCATGGATGCTGGGCTGCTTGGGGTGCTTGAGGCAGCAGACTGACTCCCTTGGTGCAGGCTGGGGCTGTTGCTTTGTCTGCTCCGTGGAGCCCAAGGAGGGCTGGCAGGGCCTCGGGATCTTGCCAGGCAGGGCTGAGTGCCTGCCCTGCCCCTGACAGGCTCTTGCCTGAACCGTTCCTCCCCGGCACACGCAGTTCTGAGCACCAGAAATCACCTAGCCCCTCCTTGACACCCCGCGGCCAGAAACTTTACCGGCTCTTGGCCTGAGAGAGCAGAGAGCAGATACCTCTCTTCCTTTTCACATGATTGTTTCACAGCAGCATCACAGCTGCATCCTTTCTCCATGCCCAAGTCCCTTCTCCGTGCCTGGATCCCTTCTTTGTGCCCAGGTCCTCTATGACAGTGCCCCTTCTCCATGCCCACCTCTCCAGCCCGTTTCCAGTGGCTCTTTGAGGATGACTCCGGCCCGAGGCAGAGCTGCCCAAACCCAGCTCCTCGGTGACATCTTGTGCCGGGAATGCTCAGCGCATCAGGCAGGAGCTACGAAAATGAGTCCCTGCAAAAGTTTTTCCCTCCTCTCTCCAGCCCTGACATTGCTGTAACCAGCAGTGAAACCCCGGGGATTTCCTGAGCTCATTTCCAAGGTTTTCTTTGTGAACATCTTGTCCTTTCAGAGTGACAGTCAGAGAGTGGAAGTGACCCTGACAGAGCTGGGTACAAAGCTCTGGAGAAGCATCCACTTCCAACAAAACATTTCCTGTGTTGCGCTAACTCTTTTGTGCTATTTAGAACAAAATAATTCACCCAAAGTTCCTCCTTGAAGAGGCTGCGCATGTGAAGTCTTGGGCTGCAGTTCAAACCTTGTTTCCCAGCCAGATGCCACAGAGAAAATTCCCTTCAAAGGCTCTAATGGCACCAGTCACCCTTGGGAAATACTTTCCTGGTCTTAGCAGGGAAAGCTTCCAAGCAGTGCCTGCTGTGCCAGCAGAGCTGCATCCCCACAGCATTGGGCTGGAACTGGGGGCTTGAGCTGCAAAACCATGTCTGAGTTTCTGGAGCAACTTTAGTCTCAGATCCAAGTGCAGAGATAAAAGGTAAAAAAGCCACGTTTTGGTGGAAGTGAAATTTGATAGGGTTTCTCTTGGGATGGTGATACCTGAAGCAAAGGAAATCCCTGAGCTAGCCAGCCCTACTGATGGTAGGAAGACCAACAAGGGGTGATTCAGCCTGTTGTGGAGACTGTGCCAAGGCCCCACAGGTCACTGCACAATGGTCTTGTAGAGCCCTGGCACCCAGCTCCCAATCCCCCTTGGCTGTGACTTTATGCCCTCAGGCCACTGTCCCCATCCCCACCATGTCCAAGGAGATGCTGCTGGCACAGAGGGATGGTGCATGCTCATTGTCTGCTTCAATGTCGCAGTGGCTGCAGCTGGTATGAGAAGCCCCATCCGGTCCACGGCTGGAACACACACCAAGAGCACAACCGTACCGCTGTATCCCACATGGGGAACATGCTCCAGGCCAGATAACATGCATCAGAATCCTTCTGTGGGCACTCTTGGCTGCACCAGTGACAGGAATAAATTCAGGAGAGGTGGTTATGGATAGCTTGAGAAGCCATAAGATGTGAAGAAACATATTTGAATGTGAGACAAATAGGCAAGGAGAGAATTTGGCACAGGAGAAGATGGCATTTTGGAAGAGGAGGCCATGCCATGCATATTTCATGGGTTAGCGCTCGGCAGAGGCTTTTTTGACACCACAAAAATAACAGATGGCAAAGAATAACAGCAGCCACTCACAGCATCTGGGAGGGAGAGTTGTGTGATGATCTCTTCTCCTGCCTTTCAGCAGAAGTGGGTATGGCCACAGGACCCACAGGCTGCTAAGTCTTCAGTCACTCTCACTATCCTCTTTCTCCAGTTCAGTGCCAGAGTAGGTGCAATTCTGCCCCATCCTTGAGACTGGAACTCCATACTTGCTGTCCCATAGCTCTGACAGCCCTCCAGTCCTGCCTGCTTCAAGAACCCATGCTGCACTCTGTGTTGCCAGGATCCCTCCTCTGAGATTTCCTTGGAGAGTGCTGATTCAGGTCATCCTCTGCCAGGTATTCCTCACACTGATCATATGCCTGACTCGTGCTCAGCATCAGCGCTACTAAATTGCTTCTACTCCAGGCCAGGCTGAGAGGGGCATCTACACCCTGCTGACGTGGTGAGTGGGGTAGATCCTCAGGTGGTATCTGGATCTGCCGTATGTGCCCCCTAGAGCAGGAGACAATGGGATGGCAGGAGTTGGATGAGTCAGAGTCTGATGTGGACTTACTGGCAAAACCCAAGAGAACGTGCACATCAGAGCGGTGCTTCCCAAATTGCAACCACATGTGGCTCCTCATCTGGTTGAGGATTATTTTTCTTCACAAGAGGCTTCACAAGAGGCACATCTTCCACTGTGCAAGTCTTCATGGAGAATGCAGGTCCACTAATACCCACTCTGAGGGGGGAAACCCATGTGGGGTGCACAGGAGCTCTGAGCCCTAAGACAGGGTGTGTTTGGATGATACGTTGGCTCTCTAACTCCTCCCTGTCACCCTCCCTGTCACCCTCATGGGAATGGCTCTGGCTTGCCCACATTAGACACTGTTCTGGCAGTGGGGTGGAGGATCCAGCCTGCCCTCCCACAGCTGGGGAACTGGGTAACTGTGTCTTCCCCCTTCCACCTGGTGCTGCAGAGGTCCTGGAAGATTTGGCCGCTGCAGTGGGGGTACAGGTGATCCCCATCCCAGCATAGCACAGGGAGAGGAGGCTGAGCTTTCCATGTCCTGCTTCTGTGGGACCAGAGCAAGGAGTTTGAGGACTTGCTGATCACCTGGGGAGTCACAGGATGGAAGCTCCAGTTCCTGGGGTGTTCTTATTGGTTGAGGGCAACAGGGAGAACAGCTGAGAGCTGCCACAGACCCAGCAGAGGAAAGGGATGCTGGGTGGCTCCTCTTGCAGCTGATCTCCTGGCCATCTCAGACCTTCCTCTCCCAGCATGGTTGGGATTTTGAAAGGTGGGCTGGGTTCTGATCCCTGGCACTTTTCAGTTGCGTCCCAATGATATTTGGTGAATCACTTGCAGCCTAAGAAATAAATGTCCTCTTGATTCTACCTGTGAGTACCTGGGGATCTGGTGTGTCTCAGCAGCCATGGGAGAATACCCATGTGAATTCCTGTCTCCATAAATGTCAATTTTATCAAAAAAATAAGAAAGTTACCCCTGAAAGAGAATTTAGGAAATCTGCAAGGCAAGGAAAGGCACATCAGACTTCCTACATCAGCTAATTATTTTTTTTTTCAGAAGGTCCTTCTGTTTTTCCATCCACTGGTAGAAGGTTGTCATGTGAGATGTCCACAAGTATGCCTTGGGGAAAAGGAAGATCAGCAAAGACCTGAAACAATTTTGCTGCTCTTACAGCTAAGAAAGGATCATGCCGGAAGGTTTTTATGGAAGTGGGGCCTGGGGAACAAACATAAAAAGCCTTTTTTCCCATCTGACTCCCTTGGCGGGTGAGTTGTTTATGGAGCCTGGATGCCAGAGCGCCTGGAAGGAAGCCAGCTCCATTTTAGCCCTTTGTAAATGATTTGAACACCTCGTACTAGAGAACCATTCCTGGGAAAGCAGCAGGAAAGGGAATGCTTGGCTCTACTTCCTGGGCGGGTCCCCAGGAGGTGGGTGGGAAGCCGAAGGAGCCAGCCCTGGCAGGGACAGCAGTAACATGTGGTGGGGGACTGGCTGTGCCCCTACTGCCCCTATCAAGAGCTACTGCTGAGACCTGAAGCAGGAAGTTCTCTGGGGCCAGCTGCCTCTGAGTACAGCTGGCCAGAAACATCCCTCCAAACGTTCAGCTTCCTCCCAGATGATGTTACTAAGCAGCTCCTTTACTCCTTTAGGCAACCCTTACCTGCAAGGAGCATCCCCTGTGAAGGCCCATGGAGTTGACGATCCCCAGGTGCCACGCGGGACCTCAGTGAGCTGGGGACATGGGGCAGGGCTCTCTGCAGCAAATGGTGGGCAGCCAGACATCACGGGACTGGGGGTAAGCAGCACTCCTGAGGCTGTAACAGATCAACTCCATCCCCTTTTACCTCTGAGGACCTGGATGCTCCTTATTGATTAATGTGGTGGCCCATTTCTCTAAAAATAGGCTCTTAATTACAGAGCCTTGGGAAGCAGGATGTCTCACAGCAAAATCTAATTGATTCAATGGCTGCTGCAGCCCCAGCAGAGCCCCTTTGATTGCAGAACCTGGATGGCCACTGCCAGAGATGGCTCCTGGTTGGAGGAGGGTTTTGGACTTGTTCAGGTTGATTTCCAGCTCACAGCAGCTGATTGATACTTGTCGTTTTCCAAGTGTCACTTAGTTTTGCTTCTTAACTTTCCGTGTATTTAATTGTGGGCAAGTATCACTGAATGGCACTTGGACTTCTCTTCCAGCTTGCATGCTGGCTGTTCTGGGACAAATTAAGGAGAAAAAGGAAAGAGTGACTGAAGTTGGTGTCTGCCAGTGCTGGCCATGGCTCTCTCCCCAGCCAGAGTGCAAGCCATCTGTCATCCGACAGATCAGCTGGACAGTGCTCTCTGTCTCCATCTGATCCCATCCAGACTCCATATCTGCCATGTCTCCCATCCTCCTCCATCTTCGCTGCAGGCTCTGCCCTGTGATTCTGGCCAGTCTCTGCCACAGAACTAAGATGAGTTGCAGGGCCAGGGGATGCTCAAAGAGCCCTTAACTCCACGTCTCAACCCACATATCCTTGCTCACTGCACAGCTGCAGATCCTTGCTGACCTACTCATTGTTTTTACACCCTTTATACCTTATTTTTTCAAGGCTGAATCCCATCTTTATCTCCTGGGGTTGTGTGGCTTCATTTTGCACATTCCAAGTTTCTTCTGGTTGAAGCTTTTTATATGTAATCTTTTAATTCTTTGCCCGAGGAAATATCAAAGGGACCATCCCTCCACAGGAGGAATTCAAGCCATGGCTGGACCTCATGCCAGGGACCCCCACAGCTCTGCCACCACTTAGTCCCATTCCTGCTGTCCCACAACTGCCACAGACATCCCAGGACCACAGGGTGGGGGAGAGCCCAGGAGGGAGCCCATCCCAGAGCTCTGGAGAGTGTTCCACAGGGGACAGCCAGGGGATACTGGGCTTGGGAGAGCAGTGCTGGCAGCTGCCACCAAAACTTGCACCGCAACTGTGTGAGAACTCAAATAATTTTCAATGTCACTGGCCAAATTTTCACAGATTTTTCTGGGGACAGAAAAAGGCAGCACTCCAAGTCCCTATTCCACAAGCCAGTGATAGGACAGCTTTTCACTGGAGTGACCGATTTTTTTTTTCTTAATGCAGGCAATTTCTTAATGCATTCTCATTAGAGGTGCTTATACAGCTGGAAAAAATGAGCTTGCTCTTCAGAATTTCATCTGCTGCCTTGGTGAAGGGTAGTGTTCCCCTAGCAGAGCTCAGGGTGTTTGACTGCCCCAACTCCAATGCTTCTCATCCCTTTGGCTGTGACTTCTTGCACTGGAACTTGGAAAGAAAAAAACTCTGGAATGGAAAATTTCAAGCCTAAAGAGTGAACTTGAACAGAATCCAGGCAGGGTTTGGCAGACAGACCCAGTGAAGGTTGTTTCTTGTGCTGACATTTTTGCTTCTGTGCTTTCGAGAGTCACTCTGCAGCTCTGCTTCAGCCAGGTCAGGCTCTGCCAGTGCAAGGGCTGATGTTAACGCCACCACATATGATTTTCTCTGAGTTGTCCCAAGTTTTTTCTTGCCTCTGGAGCTATGGATATTCCAGAAACAGACACTGCAGTGGCCTTGCATCCTGTGGGGATGGCTGTGCCATCACCTCATCCCACTCCTAGAGGTGGCCCAGCAGCTTTGATCCCCTGGCTGCTTGTCCATTGAACAACCCTGACACATCCCAGATAAACCACCTGATGGAAATGAGGACCTGGGATCTTATCACAGTCTCTGGTTACTGGAAACTGAAGGCAAACAGCTACTCTGTGTCCGTTCATTGCCAGCTGGCTCAGGGATGTGCATGAGGTTGCTTTTAACAAGGGATATACTGGAGACTGGTGTGACTCCATCTCTCTTCTGTGAATTCTTGCACTCAAGTCATGTCAGAAGGATGCCAACCCATCCCTGCAAGGCTTGAGGAGCTTTGCAGAAGAACCCTCATGGGCTGTGCCATGTCCTGAGCTCCTGTGCAGCAGGAGGGACCCCGCAGCACCTCATGGGGATGCCATGAGTAACTCTTCTAGGAAGGCCCCAGATGCTGAGGCTAAAGGCCAACCAAATTCATCTGTGGAGAAACAGCTATACAAGGAGATTTGATCTAAGTAATTTCAAGGGTTTAAACTTTTTTTACATTACTAAAAAGATATGTTTTTTTTTCTTTTTTTTTTTTCCCTATTAAGAGGAAGGCAGGTAATTAAAGGTAAAAAAAAGCAGGTTGAAGTTACGACACGAACCTGCTCTAACATAAGTTTAGAGAAATCATCACCAAACTTGATGTGGGATTGCTCTTCTCTCCTTCCCTCCAGGGAGCACAGTGACACTTACTTTCCCCTGGATTTTGAAGACAACAGACTTGTATTTGTTGCCCAGAAATAGAAAAAAAGCTCCAACAGCCTGCCTGTGCAGGTTTCTTGTCCCTGGTTTGCTGACTGTGTTCCTCAATGCATTCCATCTAGAGGATGACTGGAGGCCAAAGACACACCAGGACCTGTGTATGGTCAGGAAGGAGCTGCTCATCCCTTGGGAAAGTGGATGCACCTGTCTCATGGAGAAGAGAGGGTCAAAGCACCATGATGCAGACATGATCCTCAGTAGATGTTCCTGCCCCGCCTTGGGTCACATCACTCACCTAAGACAGCAGTGCAGCTTGGACATGTTTTTTGGGGGAGCACATGGTGATGACAGTGGTTCCTGGCTATCTAGTGCTAAGAGAGTGGATGGGGAGCAGACAGAAGGGTGTGCTGGGGCTCAATGTGGATTGGAGTGTGCTGGTGAATCTGTTGGAGTGAGTCCAGAGGAGACTATGAAGACGGTCTGAGGGTGGAGCCCCTCTGCCAAGGAGCCAAGCTGAGAGAGGTGGGGGTGTTCAGAGAAGGCTCTGGGGAGACCTTAGAACCCCTTCCAGTGCCTAAAGGGACTCCAGGAGAGCGGGAGAGGGACTTTGGACAAGGACCTGGAACGACAGGACAAGGGGGGAATGGCTTCCCACTGGCAGAGGGCAGGGTTAGATGGGATATTGGGAAGGAATTGTTGGCTGTGAGGCTAGTGAGGCCCTGTCACCCAGAGAAGCTGTGACTACCCTATCCCTGGAAGCTAGGCTAGGTTGGACGGGGTTTGGAGCAACGTCGTCTAGTGGGAGGTGTCGCCGCCCATGGCAGGGAGTGGCACAAGACGACCTTTAAAGGTTCCTTCCAAGCCAAACGATCCCGTGATTCTGTGACGGGAGGGGGAAGCACGCGGAGGGAGCGGCAGCGCCTCTCCGCCGCTGGGTGGCGCTGCGGCTCCGCGCGGTNCTTTTCTCCGGGATGTGAACCGCTCTGGAAGCGAGCCGAATTTATCCGGCCGCGGACCCTCAGGCTTCTCCACCCTCTGGGCTGGCCTCCCCCTGCCCCTCCCTGAGCACAACACTGGGGGCCCTTCTGTTCTCCTGATAACTCACGTTGTCCGTTCTCCAGCTGTTCTCTAACCGAGGTGTCCTGGTGTCCATCCTCCACCCTGAGCCCGGAGTCCACAGGCAGTGCGGTGCACAGGAGGCAGGTGTGTTCAGCTCTCCCATAGTCTGGGTGGAATTCCCGAGGCATCAGGGACTTGCCAAAGTCCCCAAGGAGTCCTAAGGTAGGTGTCCCAGGTAGGTGCACTGAGGTGCCGGGCTGCCCCTGGGTGGCTGTGCCTATTCCTCCCCCTCCCCTCTGCTCTGCCTCTACTGGGACTCCTGCAGGGTGCTGGGAAGGGGCAGGCAGGTTGGGGACACCCATGTTGGCCCCTATTCACGTGCCATGGCATATGGGAGTTCTTCAAACAAACCTTCCTCCCATGTGTGTTGTCATACAGCTCTACTACTGCCATTGCATTTGTGGGATAAAGGTGTAGGGGTGTTGGGGTGCAGGAGTGAGCCCGTGCAGGGCTGTACAGAGGGTGTGCATGTGTTCGGGCAGGGAGAGGGGTGTTTATTGGGGTACACACATGACCAGATGGTAGGAGGAGGAAGGTATAGAGCGGTGCCCAGCAAGACCGAGGTGGGTCTATCAGCCCTGTCCCTGCCGTGGCCCAGGGGTGCCTGGCTGATGCAGGATTCCCCAAAAAGGCTCCTTGCCAGGCCCTCCTCCATGTGCCTCATCCCAACCCAAGTGGCAATGGCATTTTATTGTTGCTTCTCAGAGCTGCTATGGAGGGTATCCTAGAAGGAATTCCCAGCCCATCCATCACACACTGACTTGGCATTTATAAGGAATCCGAAGCAACAAATTCTCCCTGGGACATGCCTGGGTATCAGTGTCGAGGACAAAGGCTCAGCAAAACCCCTGCAGCCCATGCCTGTGCCTGCTCCCTCCTAGCCCCTGCAGGACCACCCTTGGGCTGGCTCAGGCTGAGGAGGCTGCCCTTTCCCACACCTCAGAGTGCCCCTGGCCATACTGCAGTGGGCTAATCTGCCAGCCTGTCCCCACGCTGGGCAGAAGTGGGTACAGTCATGGTTGTGAGTGTCTCTCCAGGACAGGTGGAGGTCCCAAAGCCTGACTTTCTGATGCAAGAATTACTGGAGAACTATTTTTATTTTAAAGACAAACATGGTGGCATCTGGAGTGCTATGTGCAACAGCACACTTGGAGATATCCAAAAGCCTGTGGGATGTGGCCCAGAGAATCCAGGTTTAGGTGACCCTGCCTGAGCATCTTCAGAAGTTGCCCAACCACAGCAGAGCTGTGAGTCTGTAGTGAGAGTGTTGAGCCTTGAAAAGATGGGGCAAACGTCCAAGACCAGAAAACAAAGAGAAATAAGAATACAGTTTTGTTTTCTTTTGGAAGCTTTGCTAGTTGCTAAGGATGAACAGCAAGGAAGGGACAAGCTGGGTGATGGTGGGAGATGGAAGAGAACTAAACTCCCAGACCTCCTTTACCTGTCCAACCTCACCAGAGGACACCAAAGGGCAATGTGGCATGTTCCCAAAGAAAACAGCAGTTCAGGCCCAGAGCCATATTTCTCCAGCCACAAAGGAATCACAGTAACAAAAAAAGATGATAAATAATACACAATTTGCACAAAAAATGGCATTTTTTTTCTGTGAAAGTTGCTGGATTCTGATGAAACCTGGTTTTATTGTGAGATTTTGCTCTGTGAGAAAACTCTTCTTGGCTGTGCCCAACACTGTTGCTCAGCACAGCACAGACGGCCTGACAACAATTTGGCTGCTAAAACTTCTAAAAATAAAAGCTTTTCTTTTTCCTTTCTTCTTTTTTTTTCCCCTCTTCAAAGAAACATTGCAGCATCACACCTTCCCCCCAGTCCAAACTGTCAAGCTTCTTCAGGCTGAGGGGCTGTGCACAATGCTGAACTCCAAAATCATATTTTTTGCACTATTTTATTCTGAAAACAGGGTACTTTCTCATGTCTTGGCAGAGAAAAGGGGGAAGCAAAGGTCGCAGGATGGATTCAAACACTTGTCGGTTGGGGTTGCCCAGACAGGAACATTTCTGGACCTCTTCTGGAACCATCTGCCCTGATGGGAAGGTGGGCCTGGAGGTCACACCTCTGCTCTCTGGGGTGGTGAATGGTTCCTGTTGGTTTGTGCTGGACTAGTTTAAACTATGGGCTCCATTATACAGCATCACCCCTCATTGCATTTGCCTGGGATTCACAGCACCAACTCTGAACCACAGCCCTGAGGTTGAGCTGGGAAACAGAGACGAAGCTGCTGCTGGTCATTGCTTAAAACCAGGAGGCTTCAGAGTGGGGCTGGAGGAAGAACTGAATTTTAAATTTAGTGCATGACCTGTAATTAAATAATAATAACTATAATAATAGATTATTTTCATCTGAATACATATATATTTTTAAGTGGGGCTTTGCTCAAAGTCATGCACCTCCCATCACCTGAAATGTCCAGTTAAAAGGAATTGCTTTAGCTTGCAGATGTTTTGAAGAAGTTCTTATGCTCCTTCACAAGGGAAACTTGGCTCCACTGAGTGTCTGTCAGGGGTTGGAGGTCCATGGTGACTTTGGGGATCCACANAGTGGTTGGAGGTCCATGGGTACTTTGGGGATCCACAGAGGTGTCACCTCTGCATTTTGACATGCCCACCAACCATGCTGTAGGAAAGAAAGGTGTCCAGCCTCCCCTGGACAGACCCGGCAGCCCCCTCATTCTCAGCTCTCAGCCCACCAGCTTTGCTTTGAGCACTTCTTTGCTCTCAGTTTTTCCCATCTCCTACGTTTTCACTCAGATTGTCTCCCTTGCCTGTTTAGGGGAGTGCTCCACAAGACAGCACCAGAGGATTTGCCTAACATGTATCACATCCACCATTGCTTCTTCCTCCACTAGACCAAACACCCTGGCAGGGAAGGAAACTAGGTCACCCTAACATCATTTGTTTCTGATAAAACTGTGTTGGCTGGGTTTTANGATACAACTTTGTTGGCTTGGTTTTATCCTTTATTTTTTTTTTTTTTACATTATTTTCCCCCAGGTGTTTACAAATGAACTGTTCAATAATTTGTTCCAAAATTTTTCAAGGAATTGAAGACAGCTTGGCTGATTTGGAACTCCCCAAACTTCTAATTTTATTTATTTTTTTATTTTTATTTTTCACAGATAGTCGTCTGCACTTCCCCAGGATCCCAAAAGCCTTCAAAATTTGCCACAAACTGCTGCAAATTGTTCAGAGATTGCTTACATTTTCCAAGGTGATTTTTCTTGACCCCTGACTACTCATGTACATTGACTTTATCTCAATCTCCTGTCCCTGCTTCCTTCCAGACACTGACCTCAGTCCCATCCCCTGGTGAATAGAGGTTGTTCTAGGTACTGGTTACAGCCTTGTACTGTGCAACCATGGCAAGGAAGTCACCATTTACATCTCTGTATAATCACTTTGGTTCTTCTTTCCATCACAGGAAATGAATGCTGACTCTTTTTTTTTTAATCTCCATTGCACTTCCAGTGTATTTCTGGATCTTTTTTTGTTGTCTTTAATGATGCTTACTGGCTGTGTCTCTCTCTGCTCCTTACTCTTTCTTGTTCTACCCCATGTGTTTGAGTTTTCCCTTTACACTCATCCTTGTACCCTCATTCCCATTTTTATAGGATTCCTTTTTGATTTTCAGGACACTAAAGTGCTCCTGATGCAGCAGTATCAGTCTTTTACTGTTGCGCTGTGATTCCTTTGCAGCAGGATGTTTAGCTGCTGTGCACCTCATATACTCTCTTTTAGTAACTTCCCACAGTCCTGTATTTCCTATTTTTTCCTTAGGATGCCCTCCCGAGGGACTATTGCTGGTGGTAAAGCATCCTTGCAAATTCTGTTTGTGTTAGTGCAGCCACCTGTCTTTCTCTCTTTCTTTTAATGTCAGAACTGATGAACTCCACTGTTGGTGACTGTTCTGCCCCACAGGATGCCCAACTGGTCCTTCCACACTGGTCAGAGGGAAGACTGGAAAAGCTACCCCCACTCTACTACAACAGACCAGCACTATGGAAAAGAA
>WEIV01026406.1:37013-136892 GCA_013390005.1 Calyptomena viridis | reverse complement strand
ATATAAAAACAAAACCAACCAACCAAAAAAATACCCTACCATCAGCAGATTCTGAAAAGGGACACATTTCTCCCTTTGTTAATGATCTTTTTTTCATTGTGTTTTGGTTTTGGTGTGTGTGGGGGTGGTGATGTTTTTTGGTTGGTTTGGTTTGGGTTCTTTTTCTTTTTCTTTTTTTTTTTAAAGTTAAGATTTGTTTGCTTTCTTTTCACTTAATAGAAATGGAGACATTTGAAAAAATTGAAGTCTTTACCATTTATGAACCATAGAACTCTGTGGAGTGACAACCTAGAAAAGCTGCAATATTAAATGAGAATGGAACAGCAGGTTGAAGTTCTGACTTTAATTTATGCCTGAAAGCCCACATATAAAAAAGTTTTGCAAACAGCTAATGGTAACTAATAATATGTTTCTTGTGTGTCCTAAAACACACTCCAAAGAGCAATTTTCCAGAATACATTTCTGGTCTATCTTAGTGATACATTTATATTTGTTAGAAAGTGTTTGCTGTGTTTGTGGTTATAAATAATCATACTAATTTGGGCAACACTGAATGTTTTCTTCCAAATCCTAACTAAATTTTGTTATAGTCAAATTCAGTTAAAAATCATTTTTGTAAGATTTAAGTACATATTTATAACCTAGGAAATATTCTGGGCTTAGTAATGTGGCATCTTTTTTAAGAGTAGTTTTTGCAGTGACCATAAGTAATCTTTATTACATTAGTAATCTAGTATTTTTTTCATTTTTAGTCTTTCCTTTGAGTAGTTTTTCTGTTCATCCTTACACAAGCTAGATTATAAAGGAAAAGGTTGTTCTGTTTTGGCCTTAAAAATCTAAGTGCAAGTATTTCCTTCTCTCATTTTTTCACTTAGGAGTACAATTTACTGCACAATGGCACAATCCCAAATGTCTATGCTACGCAATGAACTCAAATTAGGATTAAAGATTGTCAATTTTATTCTGAAAAGCAATGCTAAGATAATATTGGCCATCTACCAAACCTGTACAGGCTTGAAAAGTTTTGCTGAATGTGCACAGAACTCCATTCAAGCATGGGTAGTTCACACTGGCAAAGGTCAGCTCTCATTCTCATTCTGTAAGGCCTCTAATTTTTCACCATTAATGTCTTTAAAGATTGCTATGGTGGTTTTGCAGGATAAGGGGTGAACTCCAGTTTGTAGTATTATGGCACAAGGACTGTTAAGTATTTAGACCTAGGTGTCAGGGAATATCTAGACATTGAGGAGAATGTGGCAAATGCTAAAAAACTGCAGCATTACTTTCTTGCCCATAGAAAACAGGCCTTTTCACAAAATAATGTAAGTCAAGTCTGTGATGGTATGATCATATAACTACATTTGTCTTTGGTTTTCTGTATGAATATATGCAAAAAACATGGGAGTTATTCAGTTTGGCAGTGGGAAAGAAGGGAAATTAATTGTGTAGTAAAAAGGAAATAAGATGTGTGGTGGAATTAAGCAAACAGGGTCAAAACCCTGTACTTGAATGAATGTTACATTGCATAGTGCTATGTAATACACGTGTTGTAGCACATAGCAATAACTGACTCCTTAGCTTAGTGCAAGCTCCCTATTTTCCTGCCCACCAGTTTAACATAGTGTTATGCTGTGTTGAGATGCCTTCTTCCTTTCTGATGCGAGTTAATCTCTATCACACTGTGTTACGTTCTACGTCATGGTGCAGATATGGATATATCTTTCTTGTGAAAAGACGGCCTATGACAACACATGGAATTTTTCTAAATCTAGGCACAGCATCTCCTTGAACACTAGAAGCTAAATCAGGGGTGTGATGATCACCACAGAAACATCTGCACTGGTTCGCAATGTTATAAATTATGGGCAAAGTCAGAAGGTTAAACTGGGTCATAGCTAAGCTGGAAAGAGGTCAGCTTAGCTCACCATTGAAGATTTTGCCAATTCAGTCAGCTGACTTTGTTGTGAAGCAGATGATGGCTCTTGCACAGGCTATTCCACTAGCTCAGATGTAATGGTAGTGACCCTCAGCAAAGGATGTCAAAACCAGTTAGAAACTAAAATGGCGATTAGCATCCTAAATAGGCACAGGCTTTTCTCTAGTGGCCATTCGTCATGGCTTCATGATTGTTGTGTTCAGCAAGAACACAACGCTTTAAAATTCAATATTGTCCTGGATTGGAACATTCTCAAATGGTTTGCTTCTGTGCATTGGTTCTTATCAGTGCCATGTGTGCAGGGATAGGGATGAGCATTTTGTTTTAACAATAAGCAAAATGTGAAATATTGGAGGAAAGGACTATTGCAGGGGATGTCTCAGCTCAGCCACTCACCAAAGTTCACTAACAGCAGCTAGCTCTAATCTTGGTTTTCCAAGCTCATTGACTTTATACATGATGCTAAGTATTTCCAAATCTGCTTAACTTCTGAAAGCAGTTTAGCTGCATTCAAACGGAGCAGGACCAAAGCTGAAAGCATTTCTCAACTGACAAACTGACTAGTTTAGGTGCATGTCAAAACTGCTAATAGCATAGTAACCTCGCCCTTCCCCTTATAGTCTTTTGCAAGATGTAACAGTGTTTTTCCCTTTGCTTATTCCATTGTCTATCATGTCTATGGTTGTTTCCTTTTACATGATGATTATGGCTTCTCAAGAAAAAGAAATCTGAAAATAGATACAGTCACATTTCTAGTGTCTGCATTTGTGCCATTAATCAGAACATACTTCCGTCTGACTCTGAGAACATTCAAAGTTATCCTGAGGCTTTGTGATTGTAGATGATTTCTCACTCTCTCAAAAATGCCTCTACATATCTCATTTCCAGACATAATGAAGGAAACATTATATTCATGGTATATTCTCTTTCTTCCTTTGAATGTAGGTGAACAGGCTATGGACAAATCTTTGCTTCCTCCTCTGCTTGGTGTTTCCAGCAGCCAAGTAATCTGCTAACCTGAAAGGCAGATGGACATGGTGCATCCCCATCCTAACAAGCAATAAAGAGAAACTTTTCTGTGCAACAGCCATTCCCTGCATGTGCTAATAAGTAGTTTCAACTGCTGATAAATTATCCCAAGAAGAACCAGACGAGTAGAGTTGTGTGGTTAATTTTTCTAAGGCCCTGTATGTTGTGTAAATGGTTCCCCAGTTCTTAGCTGCTTCCAGTGTAGTTTCAGTCCACCTGTAATTCTGTCCAGAGACAGGTCAATTATGCTTAGTGAAGTTGTAGATATTTAGTGTGTGAAAAATTAGAAACCATATGATGATAGACATCTCTTTCTTGCAGTGCTGAAAGTTTTTATTTGGCTTACAGAATTTTGAATAGAAGTTTTAACTTGGCTTGGGGTGGGTAGGGTGTGTGTATAGCTTCACTGGATATAGTAATTAAACACAATATTGGCTGGCTCCTGAATTTGAAGAGGCTTAGATAATATGATGATGTCTTTTCAGTTCTTATATAGAAAAGATTTACTATGAATGTATTATAAACCTTTGATTTATAAACCTCATTGACTTCATCAGTCCCCAGAGGCTCTATTCTTGTTAGCCTGGAAATGCCTGTTTAAAATTATTTTTTTTCTTTTTTATTTAAATTATGACCTCATTAGGGTGAAAACATGGCTCCAGATTCTTGTCTTGTGTAAATCAGCCAAGTCTTGTGACTAACCCCAGCTGAGGGTCCAGGCTGTAAATTGAAACCCTCTCTTTTCCAGTTGCCTCCTCCAATCCCAGAGGCTGACCCTAGTGTTAGAAACATCCTCATGCTAACAGGGCATTTCAGTAACTTGCTTTGTGTGCCTTCTTCCAGTTAAGACAGTGGTCTCTCAATGTGCCTAAGATTTAGGCAAACGTGTATGAGATGTAATGCAGTAAATGCCTTCAAAGAAGGCATTATTTAAAAAAAAGTATGCAACCGTGGTGAAGGCCAGGACTGCAAAACCTGTGAATGCTGAGTGAAATTAAGTTTCAGTCTGTCACATTTTTTCAGTGATAAGAGGACCATCATTTTTGTAGTTTTCTTAAGTACTGTAGCTTATGTGAAGAACATCTCAAAAAAGTTGCTCAAGGTAAAACAGATAAATGGCTTCACTAAAGTCATCAAATTCCTCTTAATGAGTGTCTCCTTTTTTGAAGCTCCATTATTCAAATTCAAAACCATCTTGAGATTATTATTGGATTGTGGCACAAGTTGTTGGGGATTTGCTCTTCATAACAGGTTTCTTTTTCTTTCTCTATTTTAAGATACTGCAAAACTCTTCTACCTAATCTTTTACACTAAATCCCAAACAGTTTTATTTATAGTCGCCAGAAGTTCCTAATGTCATCTTAATTAGAAACATGTGGTGAAAAAAAGAGGCAACTTTTAAGCTGACTCTATTTTTGAGTTAAAATCTGGCATCCCCTTTCTACTGACAAGCCTGACAACTGCAGCAGCAATCACCTCATCAAATCTCTCCGTTGTGTCTTTCCTGAGTTTTGGCATTCTTCCTGTCTAAATTTTTATCAGATGAGTGCTTTTTCTTGGCAAGTATTTCGAATACCTTCTTGTTGCTTTATCTCTGCACTATCACCCCTTGCCCTTAATGTCATTTCTCACATGTAAGACTGTGGCAGAATTCGAAACAAATTAGTTAGGAACATAGATCCAAAGACCAGTTTTTCATCTTGGCTCTTCTCCCCTCACTTTTTAAACACCAGCATGTCACAGATACCACAAGAACAGTTAGTTTTTTAAGATGCATTTTTAATGTTTTAAATCCTCAGTGCTGAATCTAACTTCTTTCTGTTATAACATGTCCTATATTGCTATAGCTTTTGAAAGGTGTTCCATGGGTGATATCTGGAGTTTTAATTCTGAGTTTTGGAAATACTCAGTAGGCTATGTCAGAATAAGAATCTTTAGGTATAGATGCTTTAGACCACAGCCAAACTAGATATCCTTTCAGCAGCTTTTCTCACAGCTAGGTTCGAATAGACTTTCTTACAAGAGTTCTGTACTTTCTTTTCTAGTTGTTGTTGTTTGCAAAGTTGATTCTGAACCTTAAAACTCAGAAACCATGAAAAAAAATTTGGGGGGATAATTAGCCAAACGATTTGTTTCTTCAAATAAATACAAAAATCTTGGGTGACTTTTGCAAGATGAATTCATATGAATGAGGACCAGCCTTCCTTTCCAGAAAAGAAAGACTAGGGAAAATGTAGGCCTCCTCTGGAAGGAAACGTGAGATCCAGTTACCTGGGACATAGAGAAATTAATATAGTAGCTCTCACTGAGAGTACTGTAAACTCCTGAATGCTTAGCAAACAAAACCCTTCTTCAGGATGCCATGAACAGGCAGTAAACTTCAAATGGTTTTGAATTTGAGTAATGGCACATTAAGGAAACATACTAATTAAGGTAAATTTGGCGATTTTATTGGAGCCAGTTTTCTGATTTCTTCAGTAAATGAAGAGCAGTGTAAGCTACTGGACACAGCGCTTTTTGATGCCGGTTACTTCTTTTCATTGCCTAATAGGAGTTAAGCCTTCTGAATGTCCAGCCTCAGTTGTATTGGTAAGTTCTTTTGAAAACTCCAGCTGTAAATACCAATTTACTTGACTAATGTAGTGAAGGCAGTAGAAGTAGCTAAGTATGCAAGATGTATTTCTATAGATATGTATCTAAACTCTTGGAGCAGGTGTTTTTAAAGTCTCTAAGCACTAGGCTCTAAGGGCAAGATCAGTGTGGTTGAAGCTTTTAAGAGAAGATAGCAATGCATAAAACGTTGATCATGTACATAAGTGACTGAAAGTCTCTGGCTGTCTGTGTTTTCATAAGTGAAGTTACCTAAGTACCTAATGCTCCACTGTTGCACCTGTCAGCAGAGGCTGGCATTTTGGATGTGCTGAGGCTGCCCTTGACTCTTTGTGGTTTGCAAATTCCAAGACTTTTGAGAGTTAATAGTGCATCTCTGAGTGGGCAGCACATAATTCAGTGAAGGTCATGGCAGTCAGAGACACATTCACTCCAAAACACCAGGCAGAAGGGAATGGCATGCTAGTCACATGACTGGAGTGTAGTCTGAATGTCTGGGAAAGAAACAGGATTTTCTTTTACCTCTCCAGTACTATCTGACAATTTATTTTAATCTTCCTCTCTCACACTGTGACCTGTGTTGAGAATCCTGTTAGTTCTCCATTGAGCTGATGATCACAGTGCTCAATGAGCCGCCCAGTTGTCCTGATGACAGCAAGTGCACCCAGGCCACACCCCAGCTGGGTGAATGTGTGCTCCATGGGGAACCATGGCAGTTAAGCTTGTCCCACTGGAGTCTGTGCAACAGCTTCTGGCCCAGATAGTCAGGGAAGTGGAGTAGAGACTTGTTTCTTCCCAGTATAGAGGAGTATGTGTGGACTAGCATTGCAGTATATTGCAGAAGGTTTCACCTCTGTTTTTCTTTACAATCACGCAAGCACCTAAGTTAGTTAAAAATAGGATTTAGCGACTTTTGTACATTTAATTGTAAAATACATCAAATTAATTTGAAAATATCGTTATATGAACATCCATAAGGTTTTCTTTGACATTCATGGTTTAACATGCAGTTGTTTTAGTAAGTCGTGTTGCAGCAGAGTAATCAACCATTAAAAAGCATACAATCATGCTTCATAGTGTATAACTTCCTATAACTGTGCCCCCAAAGGGTGATTCAATCACCACTTTGCATCACAGTGCCATGTTGTTACTTAATATGAAGAAGTATTTTTAAATGCTTTGTATATAACAGCCAGGACTGCAACAGATCTGTCCCATGAATGGTAACTTTCCAGTATGCTACCAAATATTGTTTGTTCTTATTTTGCAGTCTTATACAGGACATGTGCTGCAAGACAAAGGCCATGATATAAATGGACAATCAGCCTTCTTTTGGATGCCTAATTCTGTCATTTTGAGGCTCAGTTTTAACATCACTTAAAATAGCATGTAACAATGTGGAGAAGAGAAAGTTACAATCTTATGTGTTAATAGAAGAAATTATTAGGAATTAAGATGTTGATTTATTAGAATATCCTGTGGAATAGCAAACCAAAGCTCTTAAAACCATTGTTCAAAGAGAATGCTTAATACAAGGACTTAAGACCAAATACACTTCTGTATAATATAATGCTGATTTGTAGAATCAGTGCACAGAAAGAAATATTATAACAATAAGATTGGAAGAAGGTTAAGCACATCTTTATGAAAAACCAACATCACACTAGCAGTCTTATTGCTGGTATTGTTCTCTTACTGCACTGTAGCATGTGCAACATCCAGGTCACTGCCAGTGCAAACCAGACAAGCTTAAGCTGCGATGAGTGATGCTGACGGGGGGGCAGGGTGAGGGGGGCTGTGTGTGTGGATCTGGATTGTCTCAAACTCAGACCCCAAGCAGAGATCCAGTGCTGGCAAATACAGTGAGAGTCTGCAGGGAAACTCTGCAACTTAAGTCTGCAGGGAATGGGAAAGAGTAGTTCCAGATAGGCCACCTTGACAAAGGTATTAGGTGTAGCAGGACATGCTGGTGTTCTGAACACACTGACAGTTATGAGCTTTTTAAGCAAATGTTTCTCATTTCTTTTTTCTCTTTGTTAGTTAAGTTGGATTGGGTGGCTGGTGCTGAAACAATTTAATCCTTGTCTACAAAGCAATTTATTGCAAGTTATTGCATCCTATTGCAATTGATTGCTTTATTGTTGTTGGCGTGTTCTGTGCTTTTTCTCTTAGAAATTTCATTTTGCAAATGTAGTAATAATATTTTACATGTGTAGAGTGCCTTTCATCACAAAATACTTCACAAACTAGACAGAGTTTTTGCAGTCAGTTGTTTGAAAGGGACTTGGGCTGGTATCAGGACACATAGCTATCTTTGCTCATGCAGTTCAGTCAGTCTGAAGTTGTTTGATACTGTATATTTTCTTGTAACCTATATCATCAGCTGAGTAATAAATAGTCAACTTCCATTCATGGCTCAGATGCAGGTACTACTGTGGCTCAAAACCTGAAGTACTTGCTGGGTAGGAAAACAATTTCAGTTACACTGGCTGCCACACTGTTTTCCTGATTGGCCACAAAACTAACAAAAAAAAAATAGTGCAAGAAAGGAACTGAGACCTAAACAAATGTATTTTTAAGTCTTGTTATTTTCTTTTTGCGTATTGCTTAAGGTGTGTATGATTTTAAAAAGTGTTACTGATCCAGATCCTGTGTTTGTTTGACCAGCTTCTGCTGGATTTAAAATTTGCATTTTTCTTACATTTATTTTATTATGTGCTATGGCATAAAGGTAAGACACTGTATTAACAAAGTTGACCAGCTAGAGGTAAGGGCAGCAGATTCTGTTCTCTGCGGTAATCTGGCCTTAAATTTGAGCAAATCCCTGAAAATTCTGTGGCATTCAGTGAAAGAACTGAATTAATTTAAACTGAACTGCACACAACCTTTTAAAAATTAAATCTGCTACATATATGGATAATACTACTCTTAAATATTCAGCCTCAGTTACTTACTTTAATTCAGCGGATTTTTTGCTGTCTCCACATAATTTCCGTGTAAAAGGAAAGGCTAATCTACTGGTTCAGACAAAAGGCTTAAGCTCAGATGATCTCTCTTCTGTTTCCTTTTTATCATGTTCTTGCATTTTTTTTCCATCTGTAGAGGGGAGATGACAGCACTTCCTTGCCTCACGATTGTGGAAGGATAAATACATTGATTGTGAGATGTTGAAAATTATTAAACCAAGTACGTAACTAGGCCAATTTATATAGAGAGATTCTTTCAAATTATTAGTTAGAATATATTGTCTTGTAGAAGTGTAGAGGAACAGTTTAGTGATCTTGCTCAAGGTATAATAGTAGTGAAATAGTTAACAAAATATATATACAGGCAATGTTTAGGTTTTAGAGTTAACACCCTATTGAGATGATTGAAAATAGTTCACATCTTGCTGAACTGTCATTTTGAGCTGTCTGCCAATTTAAGAACATATTGCTGCCTCAGTTAACATATGGTTCGAGTTGATACAGTTTTCTGTGCAACCATGAGAGCTAGACACATCATTATATGAAAATGAAAACAAATGGCTGAGTCCTGAGCTTGCTGCTTTAGGCCCCCCCAGTGTAAGCATGAGTTCAAAGCCACCTCGTCTTCCCATTTGGAGATTCCTGCAGCATGAGAGAGTGTTTGTGAGCCACAATAACCTGTTTCTGTGCCACAGGGCCGTGGCATGCAGTGTGTAAGGGACATTCCCAGGACACAAGTTTTATGGTGTGTACATAATTGCAAATGATCCCCTGGGTTGCTGTACCTAATTTGTCAGGATTTAATTAAAACTTAGGATCAGTGAGCCTCCTTTTAGGACCTCTACTTCTTTACTGTGTCACTGGTGTTGCAGGTATGTTATACTGGGCACCTTACAGTACTGAACCCCAAGCTCTTGCTGCATCTGACTGTGTTCTACTGTAAGCTAATGCTGGGAAAGCAAAGGTGGAAGTTTCTAAGGAAATACTCTGTTTAGTGAGCACTATGAGGTAGCTTTTGGTATCTGCAGAAGTAAGGTTGAAAAATTTTCCACTGAATTGATTATGGCTCTGTTCTAGAACATCTTGCAGTTGTTTTGCATGCTAAGATTTTTTTTTTCTGATGTGATAGAAACACTATGGTATTGCTACAATTTGCTTTGCTTTTCTTAGAGTTACAGTTTTAGCACTGCATCTTTTTTCTACTTAGGCTAGGTAAATTTTGCCATATTTTCAACTAACTTATCCACATATTTTCATTGGTGAAGTTCCCAGCATGTCACCTGTCATATTAGAAAAATAATTTACCCCCAAAAAATTACATTTAAATTATTTTGAAGGTATAATGCTGACAAAACCAAAACAAAATTAAAAGTTGAAGCTGAGATTTCATCTTTTCATGTGCAGTGGACCAGATGCAGACCAGAGTGACTCAGATTATGTGTACAGCATAAAACCATCCAGATTTGGATAAATGGACTTCTTTCCTTGTACATATGGCTTTGGAACTGGCTTATTTCCCAACATTCTTTTTGACTCAACTTTCAGATTCAAAAGGAATCCAAATATCTGACCAAACTCATTTAATTTTCTCCTGCCTATTAAAAGTAAGTATTTGTGCAAAATGAAACCACAAATCAACTCAGGTTTACTTGTGAGATTGATGAACCATAATGAGTCTTTCTATGAACTCAGTCTAAATTTCAAGCATGTAATAAATCACAAAAGCATATCCAAAAGTTGCTTTGAGTATATCCCTGCATATCTAGTAATTTTTTGAGGGGTCACTTATTCTGGGGCATTTACAGGCCACTCAACTGACAGAAACGTTGCTTAGCAGTCCCACCTGCAGATTGCCTATGTAAGCACTGGTATACAAATTGCAGACACATTCACCAAATGGCAGATTTTTGACTGATAAGATAATGGCAGGGCAGCACTTAATTCTTTTTAGCTGCTGGATAAAATGGGCCGAAATCTATTGCTGCTCCATAGCTCAGGTTTTTCAGCTACATCATCGTCTCCTGTGTGTTCCTTGGACTTGATTAGAGCCTGCAGCAGAGAACGTGCTGCCTGTGGTGAGATCACAGCTCTCTACAACTGTAAAGAGGCCAGGTTGGGTGGTCAGGCAGGTTGAGCATGGCAGGAGGATTTACACTAAACGGAACAACATATTCATAAGACATGTTTTGTCATTCACTCATATAATGTCTGTGATTTCTAAAGCTTTGTAGAAAATCTTTATTTGGCAAATCATCTCACAGCGTTCCAGGGCCCTGTTTTTGATTGCCTTCTTCAGTCCCATAAACTTTCTGAAGTGATGTCCTTGTGCAGTTTACTGTATTGGTTCTTTTGCACCCCAGCTATGGCTGCAGTTCAGGTGGTGCTTACTCCAGGGTTCTTTTCACCCAGGTTACTTTATTTAACAGTAAGCTGATGTTAGAAGCAAATTGTCTCCTTCTTCCTTCTTTTCAAGTGTATGCATAAATCCACATTTTAAAATGGCAGCACAGTAACTGTAGCTGTTAAGTAGAGATGATTACATCCTAACCTATGTGTTAGACCTATGTGGGGTGTTCTGTATTTGTTACAGGGCACTATTATGCTTATGTTCTTGTGCAACAGGGAACCTGTTGGATTTGTCTTATGAGATCTTCATTTTTTGAATCTAGATTATTAGCATTACACTAAATGACTCTATTGCCCTACCACTGTGCATTTACCTAGCTCAGTGACACTGTTTTTTAATTTATAGGTAGTGAAGAGGAAAGGAACCAGGATGCATTTCATTGATCTTTTGATGTTGTAAATGTAAAATTCATGTGCATTTTTGTTTGCTTTATGGTTGTTCTCTTTCCTTTTCCTTATTTAATATGCACTTCATACTGTGCCAAGGGGTCAGTAGGGCAAATCAAGGAGCCAGATGGCTTACCTCTACCCTAAGGAAACATACCAATATTTAGCTGGCTATTTTCCCAAATAAAGGCAAGACTGGAATCCACAATAAATGTGAGAGTTGGTTAAAGCTGCATCCTTTTCTTAGATTCACAGCTACAATCTCCTTGAGGCATGGGTTTTTTATCCTTCACTGCCACTTTCTAGCTTTTTCCAAGTAACTGCATCTTAGGAGATATTAGAGGGGGGTGCAGCTCATTTATTTATGGCCTCTGCACAGTAACAAGTTTCAGTTATTTTAATCTGACTGAAATAAGAAACCATAATCCATGGATGAAAAGACAGTGGACAAACTCTGTTAAATCCCTAGTACCCTGAGGACGTATATTTTGTCCATTTCTGGGTTTTTATGTTCCCTTTTTTCTGCTGTTATTCCCAACTTTAACTTTTGAAAAGCCAAGCAGTTTAAGTGGCCGGGCCTGGGGAGCTTATTTGTATGCAGCACAAATTTCAGGATCTGTTCCCAAGCCTGTGCAGAGTGAAAAATGGCCTGCATTTTCTTGATAGCCCATGTGGTTGTAAAGAATAAATGGCTAATGAATTACAGATGAACATTGACGCAAATTAATCTTCCTGATGTCCCTGGGTTATATGGCAGCCATTTAAAAGTTTAATCAATACACTAAAGTTGAAAACATGCAGGCACTGCAGTTGTTTGGATGTAATAAACATCAGAGGGAAACGGGAGGCTTGTACCCAGTCCATGTATCATAATGACAGGTATTTATGTTTAATGGACTAAATATTTTTTATTGGAAGAGAGCAAATGTCAGCTTAACTTTGTAAGCCCCGCATTCAACTTTCCTTTGAGGTTGGTGAGAGACGGCTGACATGTCATTGAAAATGAAATGTAAAAAAACCAATTGAGACAAAGCGAGGATAAGGAGCTGTTTTGCCGACGAGATGTTGCTTTAATGCTCTGCAACTATTCATTAAATAAAATGTAAACTCTACCATTTCAAACGTTGCAGTAAAATGGTTTACTAGGGTAGACTTTTAATGGTTATTAGGGAAAACAAGAGCCAACTGCTGCCAAATATTCTTTTCTGGGAAACATTTTATTTGAAAAGTCTTTTCCTGAGTTACAGTTTCAGAAGATTTATAATTATGGAACAGTCATCTCCCTCTTCCCCTTTCTTTTTTGAGACAAAGAAAAACAGAATAATAACTTTCAGTATAACCATTTGATGGTCTTTTTTCCCCCCTTTGAACAGAGTAATACCTTTATATAAGCTTCCCAGAGGCTTGGATATTAATTGCACTTGAAGTCAATAAATTTTAGAGCCATGTGTGTGCAGGACTAACCGTCATTGCTATAAATGGGGAAGGAGGCTATACAAGACTGCCAGATTCACCAGGCCTGCACAGTTACTATGTAAAAGACCACATGGAGGTATTTTCTTTGAGTAAAGTAAAAAGTTGTTGTCATATCATTTGATCTTATGAAAAGACAGACTTCTTCCGTGTTAAAAAAAAAAATTCTAATAAATGGAAGAAAAAGGGAAGAATGTCTTGTACCATCATTCTGTAATCTGCTTTAGTACCCCATTTCTTGACTGATCTTACCTTAATGGACCCTTGATGGTCTAGAGTGGTCTCATAAAGCTTCTAGTAATGTGTACTGTGGAACCACATCAGAAAGGGAGGATGGTTGAAAGCCTATGTGTCACTGTTTTCTTCTCTGGGGATTGGTTGAACTGGTTCTCTCTTGACTTTATCATCTATCTAAAATATTTCATTCATTTAAATAATTGCTCTTAACAGTGCAGGAAGTCTTCTGGTAGAGGTTTGACAGCTGACCTTCAAGATCTTCAATCATATTGTGTAGCTTTACCAGCACTTGTAAAAAAACTTGTAAAAATGCAAAAAAAATAGCTGTGTTCAAAATCACAGATTCACAGAATATGCCAGGTTGGAAGGGACTCACAAGGATCATTGAGTCCACCTCTTAGCCCTGCACAGGACCATCCCCAAGAGTCTCATTGTGTGCCTGAGAGCATCATCCCAATGTTTCTTGAACTCTCTCAAGCTTGGTGACAGAGTGTTTAAGGTAGACAAGTACATTGGGAGAATGACAGAAATCTCATATTACTACAGAGGCATCCGAAATGTCCAACCTCTGTTTGGTAGGCAGGCCATTTTATTTAAATTGTTATTTTAACAATTTTATGTTCACATATTTTTGTTATGTTGCATCGGGTTCTACTCAGTGAAGGTGGCTACTAATATTGTGAATAAAGCAGTATTTGTCCCCGTAATGTTGTAGATTGATAGTATCACATTTATAAGATATCATATACTGGTTCTTGATAAAATAATTGTTGAAGAAGCATCTGAAAATGTTGCTTGTTTACTCCCTGGATGATGAGCTATTTGCATTTTTGAGCAACCACATAAGTAAATATGTGTTTACACCATGAAAAGTAAAAGAATGAAATGTGTACAGTGGCCAGACAGTCTGTGAAGACTGAAGAACTCAGTGTGGCACAAGATTGAAATTATATAAAATAGCCTTTTTTCATGCACTCTTCTGCTGACTCTGTGTCACCTGTCCCAAATACAGTAGTTTCCTAGTCCCAAGGACCCAGTATGGCCTAATCTGATGATGTTCCAGAAACACTACTCCCAATCTTATATCCTGCAGTAGGAAATGGGTTGCTCTTTCCATTGTATGGCCACTCTGAACAATGGCTAGAATTTACCTGGGATCCATTACAAGGCAGCTGAGTCATGACAAACCATTTTATGGCCATTAGAAATGGTCTATTGAGTAATTCTGAGCTGACTTCAATGTGCCTGGCAAAGGGGAAAATTGGAGCCTTGTCCTAATAAAGAATCAAAGCAGAAGCAGGGTTGCAGTGTCCTGCTGAATTAAGTTGTAGTTTAGTTCAGTTTAAAAAATTGTCTTCTGATTCATAAAGCTCAAAGGCAGTTTTCCAAAACTGCTTAAGAGCAGTAAGCTTTAGTGGCATGTGAAGTAAAACAGCAGGTATCTACAGCAAAACATTAACAAGATTGCACCAGACAGACGTGGTGCTGGTAGAAAATTTGGAGGTAAAGAGTGGGTGACATTAGATTGATTCTCTCTGTCAGATAGAAAACTCTCTTTTCAGTAACTATTCACAACAAAATATGAAGTCCTGTGTAGAATGGTACTTTGGGGAGTGCAAACTACCACTATCAACACATTACTCCAGCAGCAGAAGATGTGATAAGTTATTTTCTTGGTCAACCCATTATACCATTTGACTAAACTACTCTGAGTTAGATTTTTGCAACAAGAAGCTTAAACTTCAGACAAAGAAATCCCTTTTGTGGTGGTTTCTGAATATTTAAATTCTATAGAAAGGTTACTGTTATTATAGGCTTAATGGATAAAATACAGGAAAAAAATGTTATACAATATTTCTTTTAAAGCAAAAAGCAGAAAATGTGACAACTTCAAGATTTCGCATCTGAAGTGAGGTTCAACTTCATAGAGAGAAAGTATTTAAGGTAAGGATGTCTGAAAAAATATTGTCAATTGACAGAATTATTAGTGATTAAATGTGGCTTTTTGAGAGCACTTTTCTTTCAGTTGAAAGCTATGTAGGTGTATATATATATTTAAATACAGCAACCTCATGCAACTGTCTTGAAGATTTACCAGGCCAGACACACAAATCTACCTGCTCACCCCTTCCCTTAATAAGTGATGATGAAAAAATTTAATGGTGTTTTATCTGTCCATCAAAACAATTGCTTCTGACTAATAGCTGGGTAATGTTTTTCAAGCCTGATACTTACCATGCATTTAAGTATATATTTGTGTTTCATATTTTTCTACATAGTACCAGTGCAACAAAGATAAACAGTATGTCTGCCATATAGTCAAAATATTTAGGTAGTCTTACAAAACTAGTAATATAAAATAAGTTTATTCTAAGTGAAAAAGAAGATAGGAAACCATGATTTGGAAAAGTACCTTTTTCTTTACCATATTAATTTTGATTTCCTCAGCAATACAAATGGTATGTTACAGGGTGAAAGCAGTTTGAGAATAACACCAGTTGCAGCCTTCTTAAACTGGGAACTACAGTTCTGACAGCTATTAACAAAATAAAATAACTTTTTTTTCTGATTTTTTATAATGAGCATATAACAAAAAGGAGGTTTACTTCTACATTATCCTGCAGGTGTAACTGCTGTCTGTCAGTTTATCCTGTATTTTGATTTTGATGAAGAGAGAACACTAGGGAGAAGAAAAAATTCTCTTCATCAAAAACCTTAACAGGAAAGAAAAAAGTCTCAAGACAATGTCATGTATTGCTGGTTACTTGTGATGGTTAAAAGAATTATCTGGAAACAAAGAAGTCTTTCACAATGAATCTAAAACACTAAAGCTTTAATAACATTTACATCTGTGTATCATCCATGTCTCCAAATGCAAGTCATGAATAACACATAAACTAGAGTATATAGGGAACAGAAGTGCTAGCACATCATTTAAAATCCAACACACCCCATCATCAGTGGAATCAAATACACAGCAGGAATGGTTCCAGTTGACAGACATACAATGAAGTCATTGAAAATGAAAACATATTAATTATGTTCCTAAAGATTAAGATAGTAATGGCTGAATTCTCTAATTCTGGAATAATATTAGTGTCCCAAATCTATGCTGGAAAAGTCTGTTAAAAAAAAAAATTGTGGAAAATTTTAGTAACACTTATTGAATCTCACCCATGACTGAGTCCACAGCATGGGGGGTAGGAGGAGGAAGAACAGGAAATGCAAGACAAGACAAAACCAGGGAGAATTATCAACAAGAAAAAAACCTGTTCTTGGTCCAAACAAGCCACTTGCACTACATGAGCTAATTGTAAGAATAGACCATTTCTAAACTGCAGCTGTTATGTGCTTAAGCAAACCCTGCTGGGAGAACTGCTTTGTAGAACACCTCTCCTCACACAGACAGAGTGTCCTTCAGTAGAGAATTCAAAGTGCCGTATATAAGGGAAACCTTTTCCACTTCCAAATTTTCCTCTTACAGGATGTGATCCTAGCTTTTTGCTCTGACATAGGTTTCCCTTAAGTGTTTTCTATTTTCATTATCTTTTTGCCTATGTTAAATCAAAATAACAGAGGCTGAAGTCTTTGTGTGTTCTTTGGGAAATGAGCAAGAGGAGGCCAAGGGGGAATGCTCGCATTTTGTAATAGAAAATTATAGGTGTCAAAAAACCCCACAAAATACCTAGCTTGGTCATTGTCATTTTCTTTGTATAATATTTTTTTGGTTGTCCCTGTAGACTAGTAAGATCATTCATATCGTAGTTAATTTTAGATGTATTCTTCATCTACCCTTTTCTTTGCCCACCCTCAAATCCTCATCCAGGCATCTCCCTGACACAAGACCATTTCCCCTGGGTTCCTAACTATATTAACCCTATTGTACTGGTGTGCTGAGCACCCCTGATCCTTAGTATCTTTATGCTAAAACTCAAATCCTCCCAACAGCAAGGGGTTAATTGCTTTCAATGTACTTTAAAACTCTCAGCTCTCAGCAATGATGTTTCCATGAGGATTGAATGTAATTACAAAATAATATAGGCACTCTGTCTTATTTTCATTGAGTGATACTTAAATCATTGCTGGTTTTGCTGCATGTGTTTATATTGGGGCTCTTTCGTCAGTGTACTTGATGCAAGGTATTTGCAAATTTGAGCCTTTGGGCTTTAAATGTTGTGCTGCTTCTTCTGTTCCTTATTCACTACAGATTACATGTAATTGATGACCTGCATTTACAGACATGGGTGGTATACAGATGTAAATGTTATTATAGCTTTTATATTTTATGTTCTTTCTGAAAGATCATTTTGTCTTTGAATAATACTCCTGTTCAGATTTTGGGGGGTTTATCTCTAAAAGAGAATATGAAATGGATATTGCACATCGTATATTTCTTAAAAGTAATTTGGAATTTTAGGGTATGGGATTGGTGGTGACTGATACACTGCCTGGATGAGATATATCCCTTTGAAAATAACAGCGCCAGTACATGCCTGCATCTGTCTAACCTCATAATTCACTTTCACATTGGGTTATGGATGTCTGCATTCAGTGAGTCTATCTTCCCTTTAGGTATTATTTCAGCCCTTTGAGATAATAAGGAAAGTTTAATTGCGTTGTTAATTGATTTTTTGCACAACATTATTACCTTGATTGATTGCAGAGTTGATGAAAATGTTAGACACAGGCAGTGTAAAGTATCAGCCCAGTAAGGAGTGGGAGCCTTGTGGAGAATAGATAACCTTGATGTTAAGAGCTATATCCTTCAGATATGTCTTCCCTTGACATATTGATGGCCCTTGAAAAGGGAAAAGCTGATTGTATGCAGAATGCAATCATTAAACCCACTTCAGCTGGCTGTTGATTAATTTGTTTTTTCCTGAAGGATCTAGTTAAAGAGAAGGCCTCACTAGTATCAACAGCAGCCATTTTCCAGGCTTCAGATTATACTTAACTCTCTGCTAGAAGAAAGAAAAATGATACTGTCTTGGTTTAGACAGGCAGATTGTCTGCAAACATTCAGTCGAACTGCAATTTGGGGATTATAACAATCACTTTACCCCGTTAACTACTGCTTCCTCTATGACCTCTCCTCCCCCTGCCTTCAGTATTCAGCTTCACCACAGCTAGCAGAAAGTCGTGTTTTATGTTTTCTGAGTAAGGCAAGTGTCTATTCTCAGCAGAGATGCCAACAGGGATGTCAAGCTTGTTTTGCCAAAAGACTGAAATGCTTCAGTAGCATATAGCTGCTTCCCAGGAGCCTCTCTGAAAGGACCACAGGGTTCAATGCACACACGTAAGTGGTTAAGCTTTCCTTATCCCTGAAAAGATCTTCCTTGTATAATTTTTTGTTATTACTTTTGAGATCTTTGAGGTCTTCCGTAGGGCAGTTTGTGCAGTTCAGTGCTGCCCCAGGCTTATCAGCAGCACTCCTGTGCCCTGTTGTATAGTTTTAACCAAACAGTGGTTGTGTGTGATTGGCTGCGCTTTCATGTGATGGTCTAATCCCAGACTACCCGCCATTTAAGACTACCTGCTACCTTCAGAGCACTTTCTGTTTTAATAGCACCCACTCTGAGAGCAAACAAGAGGAGTACTGCCTAAATGGCCTTTTTGTGGCAGAAGGAGCTTCCTTGGCTGAAAAACATTCTCAGGACTGAGGGACAGCTTCTGTCTTAAGCCTTTCTTTCATTTGTACCAGCAAATGACTCAATACTTCCGAAATATTTATGCAGCTTTAATTTAGTGCCTCTAAATGTGGTGGAAGTTTTATCATTCTGTTAGCCATTTAAAGGGTATTTGGTAACGTAACAGGTTATTGCTTCCTGTTTAGCTTGGCAGTCTCAAAGACAGTCGCTCTTAATTTGTGTGTGTGAGTGATAAGAGTGATCATGTTGCTTGATTGTTTGCCCAAATGTATTTTATTGTGTCCGATGTCCACATTTTGCCAGTGGGCTCCTTTTTAAAATGGGGGCATGTTAACTTGCGACATAGTCAAGTCTGACAAACTTGAACCAGCCAAATAAGTGAGTAATATTTCAAGCTGTCAAAGAGGGTGAATTCTGATTAATTGACACACACCAAGAGCTCTCACCAGTATCCATGCTCTGGTGGAAAATGTCTACTAAGCATAATACTTGTTAGAAAGTCTTTGGTGCTTTGACTGAACGTTAATGACTCTGACCCTAATGGAGGATTTTTACTGTGCCTCTCTTGAGCTATTTCTGAGTCCCCAGTCTTTTATCTTTAGCAAAAAGCTTCCATAGAGGCTAAAAGTGCACCTATAAACTATGTTCTATTGGCCACTGTGATTTAACCTTGACTTCCCTCTCATTAGCATGTTTTTAAAAGGCAGCTGAGGAAGGGGAAAAGACTTGAGGATCCAAAACAATGACAATGTTTTGGCTTTCCATACTAGAGGAAGTCAGGGTTTGGGATCTAGCCTATGGCCAGTAACTATTTTGCAATAGCAGATGGTGTTATATGTCATATAGCATAGAACAAAATTCTAAGAGGCAAGCCCAGACTTGCCTCTTACAATTTTCTGAATACTTTGAGTGTTTGGATCCAGATGCATTTCTGATTTCACTTGATGCTATATAGTAGTAGCAATAGAAGAGAGAAAGGAACTCACCAGTTGTTGTGGGGTGTGGATGTATCTTACAAAGTGACAAATGCCTTCAACTTCCACTGGAAATCAAGGAAGTCCAGGGTCTTGTAGTAGCAGCTTCTTGAAAAACACTTGTTTTTGTATTAGGAAAGATCATAGCAATTCTATCATTACAAATTAGTTAAATGGGTTTTTTGTTTCTGAGAAAGGGCTTGTGGAGAGGAGCAAGTAATGGCAGGCAAAGAAGGTTCCCTTAACTGTATCATAATGTGACAGCAGCACTATTTAATTATGCTCTTTAATTTTATTTGAGAGACTTTCTTTCCCAGCTTTAAAAATAAAAAGCAACTTGTCTTTATTTCAGATTACTCTCTTGAGAAATTTCAAACCAGTTGAGCCAGACTGATTTTTCTATGGCTTTTTTTTTCCCTAATGTGAACTCCTGCAGCAGGAACACATTTAGGATCCAAAAGCAAGTTTTACTCATGAGATGAGCCAAATTTGTGTCTAAACTCTCCAGAAGGGCCCTGCTGCTCAATTTTTTTTCATATAAGAATTTGTAATTTTATTGGAATGCTTGCAGACTTTCCAAACAATTATTCCAAAAGTTTGCTTTCTGCCCCATAAATCACAGTACATTTGTTTAATTTTATCACAGTTACTAAAAGAACTTATTTCCCTCTTTTTTCCTCTTGCATTTTACTACTAATGTAATCTGTACATGGTTAAAGTTTGTGAAGTACGATATAATTATAGTCAGTTTTTGTTGTCTTAATGACCTTGCCATTCTTTATGGTTTAACTCCATTGCTGAGTAGTGTATGCATTATTATTAGAATGTAGCCCAAAGTGTAGAGCAGCCAGCAGAAATGCCATTTTTGCATATGTTAGCCAAATAAACCGAAAATCTGTTTGTATGGTGAGTTTACACTGAACAGCTGAACTTTCATTTATGGTTGGGAAATGATTTCGTAGGCTTCTTTTCCTCCATAATTCTGAATATATTAGAAGTGTCTCTTACATCACTTCAGTGGTTGTGTTGCATTAACAAAAGTAATAGAAAGATCGTTCAAAGCAGCTCTGGCATTTGTGCTGTGAATGTAAGACACAAACAAGTGCCACCTCAGCCGCAGTGGAAGTCGATGGTGGAGACGGGCGGTCGCTTCCCCCCGGACAACATTTGGAGCCTTTTGTTCAGGGCGCTACCCCGCCATCTGTATACACAAACTAGTGCTCCCTGAGATTAGTCCACCAGAAGTCAGGCTCCTGGGCGAAAGACTGAAAGCAGAGGTTGTATAAATATGAGCTTTGATCATGACAGAACAAGAAATTGGCTGCAAAACTAACAACCAGTATTGCTTTAATTGCCATCCCCGCCTGTTTGGCTGCTGGTGCGGTGCGGATTTTAGACAAATGCTTGCTGCCCTCTAGTGCCCATGGGCTTGGCCTGAAGCTGCCAGAGCCGGGCAGACGGGGCCCTTCTGGCGAGGAGTGGCTTTTTGCCTGGTTGCTAACATTGCTTATCCAGTTTGGGGTGTTTGGTTATTAATAGAAAGTAAATAAACTCTTGTGACATGGGTTGAGAGATGAAGGGTATTTAACAGATATAACCTGACTTGCACTGAATATTTACAGTCATTTTTTCTGCCTTTACTACTTTTATTTAGCTCATATATGAGTGCATGAGATGTATGAGGAAGTGTTTTAAAGACTAAAAGAACTGTGAAACTTCCTTTCCTCCATCTCCTTCAAGGGCATTTAATATATCCAAATTTAAGCATGAGTTCACCCTTAAGATCTGGCATGCCGATGCTTTCTGTGCGCTTGGTTTCTTTGACTATAATATCTAGCTAACTATACAATTTATGTGTCCGAGTAATTAAAAAAATCTGCCTTATAATTTTTCAACATATTTCACAACAAGTATTTCATCATAAAATCAGCATTAGTTCCATCCATTTTATTAAAAGTGCAAAACTGGTAAAGATGCACTTAAGAGACAAAGGCATTTGGTTGGGGTTTTTTATTTGGTGCCTTTTGCTTCATTTTCACTAGAAAGAGAAATCCCCCCAACATATTTCTCTGATGATGGTTACAATAAGCATGGAAAGATTCCAAAGAAATCCCAAGTGTAGGACCTTAAATTGTAACAATGATACCCAGAGGAGTATGGAACTGGTTAATGATTTAAAGTATTATGCCCTAAATGCTCCTATTTTAGCCAACAGTAGAGAATATGTAGATAGTACATGCCCAGATCAAAGTTGATCATGTCAATGTCATTCAAGGAGGGAAAGATACCCTCCTTTTCCTCTTCTCTACCCCCTACCCTTTTTTTAAACAAAGTATGACATCTGAGGAACAGTGTGTTGATTGTTCCACTGCCAGGATACGCATAATGGAAACATTAGCTCCAAGATAACTTTTAATCTGTCAGCCTAATGGCTCCTTAATGTGTAGAGGGCTTTAAATGTATGTCAGCCAGGGCTGTATAAAGTAATATAGTTTGTGGCCTGAATGGATCTAGATGACTCCGCACCATGACACAATATGGTTTATTATTAAGTATCAGCTCATCAGCTTATTCCCACGGACTTGGACAAGCTTCTCAATTTTCCAGTAACAGATTATGTGAGAAAAAGCTTGCAGTGCATTTTTTCTTTCCTCTTCTCATCCCCCCCGCCTCGCCCCAAGTTTCATCCCCAGTTGCATTGGGAGCCCTGAAGTGTATTTACAGCAGGCTGCACTTTATCACACATCAGCTTGACTGCTAGTTTACACTGAACATTTATGCAGCTTCCTTGGCCCAGGATGCAAACTTCACATCTTTGTATTCCTATCACCTTCACTGCAAATTTTTCCAACATCCTCTCCCTGTTGACTACTTTCTTCCCCCTCCCCTACTCTCACTTCCCTACGTACTCCCCCCTTTTCCCTCCCTTCCTACAAACAGGCCAGTGAGACTTGACATGTCACAGTACTTGTCTTTGCAGGATACTTGCAATAATTCAGTGTGTTAGTTTGCCTTCTGTGATTTCTCTCAGCTCTATCTTAGGTGTACAATTCCAACACCATTTTTGTAGAATGGATACAGATTTGATTTTGTGCCTTTCACTAATTTCTTTCAGGCTGAAAGACCAATTTTTTGCCCCATGCTGTAGGGTGTCTAGATGAAAATGTTACCACTTTGCTCTGCTCCCTACACAGGGATGCTGAAAAGAGGTAATTCATCTCCTCTGAATGGGAAGGTTACCTTCCTTGAATGTTATTTCCCCCAGAGAGTGGGGAGAATCAAGATCAGCAGTTTGCTGCTGAAGGTATGTCTCCTTTCTCTCAGAAACCTGCAATGGACCACAATCCCTAATTCATGGGGACCTCTTTGGGAGTATTTGGGGACACTCTGTGAGTATTGTGGCTATGGTTACAACCTTTGTTACAATGAGCTCCGTCCTCAGTGTATTCAAGCACAACCCGATCCCTTTATGCATAGCTAGTTTTGGAGGAATTATGCATTATTTTTACGTACATTTAATTCTTCTAACCTCTTAAAAAATTTCCAACATGTTTGGAAGAAGAAACTATTTCTTTTTAAATTTAATTTGTAAAGTATCATGTATCACAGCCACAAGACACAGTAGAACTAAAAGTACACTCTTTGGGACTACATAAACTTTCTATCTATTTTTTTTTCCTATCACTGTTAGATATTTATAACATAAGGAAAGTTAATATTTGTGGATGTTTTATGTGAGCATTTTATGATAATATTTTACAGAATTTATCTTCAGGTTTTGTTTATTACTGTGATATTTTAGGTCTTTGAGATACTCTTCTGTAGCACTTAGCTGTGGCACAACCAAAGGCATTCATATCCTTACCTGTTGTATTCTTTTTTTTATGTTCTTCCCTCTGCTCTGATTTATGAAATCTAGATCCTGTGTCTTGACTCCAACCTGGAGCAATCTGGAGATTGCAGTTGCAACAAGCAGATTTAATGGTAGCAGTCACATTAGCAAGGACAGCTGCAACACTTCTGTTCTTTTCCCGTGTCACGTTGCAGTTTTTTGAGCTCAGGCTTCTCCACGCTGAGGTTGGTTTGTTTGCTGGGGCAGAGTGAAAGTCTGAGTGGACCTCTTTGGGTTACATACTTGGCTGATCTGGGGAAGGCTTGGTGACCCAGGTGATCCTTTACACCTTTTCTTATCTTCAAAGTGATCTTCTCAAATTCCTGTGTCAGAGAATTCATAGGCTGGATCATATTCAATAGCAACAATTGTTCTGTTTCACCAAGAGTCAACATCAAGTACAGAAGTCTGTCTATAATTCCTTCCCTTCTTGTCCTATAAGTTTATAAAGTTTATAAGTTTTAAACTTTTGATAACATTTGGTTTATTTTACTGAACATGGACCAATATGGACAAACCACAGAACTCAACAAGCATTCTTTTCTGTTTTTGGCTCAGATCTCAAAAGTTAAATGCTTTGTTGTTTCTAATTGCTCAAACTATTGTTCTTGTTTATAAAAATGTATTTCTGCTTAAACGACTATAAAGACCCAACTATAAATAAATGTCTGCAAATTAAAACAGATGAATGAACCTTTAGAAGACTGACTTGGACAAACACCCAATTTCCAACATGTTTGGAAAAAGAAACTATTTTTTTTTTTAAATTTAATTCGTAAAGTATCATGTATCACAGCCACAAGACACAGTAGAACTAAAAGTACACTCTTTGGGACTACATAAACTTTCTATCTATTTTTTTTTCCTATCACTGTTAGATATTTAGCATCTCTCTTCTCCTCTCCTTCCACTCAGAGCCCTGTGAAATTTTGCACAGATCTGTGCTCCCCAAATTTCAAGATGATTTAGCTGTCAGGCTAATGTTTTTATGGGTTCGGTATTATTTGTTTTGTTTTGGGTGTGGGGTTTTTTGCGTTTTTTTGGGAGGTGGAGGTTTTTTTAATTCATCACGATTGCAAAACAAATATTTTGAATGAGCAGATTTGGAAATATTTTTATACTCTTTACAGCATTCAGTTGTTTGAATATTCTCAATGATTAATGTAAAATAGCTCAGGTACATTTAGATGGAATGAATTCTTTTTTTCTCTTAACTAAAGTAACTGTGAGAGTATATATAATTTAATTATCCTGATTTAGCAGAAAAAAACCCTATGTGTTACTGAGGATGAGAGGATTATGCTTCTAATTTCTTGAAAATCTCTAGTAGTGCATTTCTCATAGAAAAACAAAATGAAATTGAAAATAAGTTGTCAACTAGACAACTACATAAAGTTTTTTAATTTCCAGGAAGATAAATATAAAATGAAAAATTTCCAAACTCCTGTGCAAAAAGATTTTTTTTCTAAACCAGCCTTACTTATCCCTTAGATGAAAAGATTTTTAAGAGTTTTAAATTAATTTGACTCGTGGAGGTGTTTTGCCTAAATCAGTAGCATTATAGACTTGAAACTGTTCGTAGATAGGTATTTATTCTCCTCTAAATGTTGTCAGTAGGGAATTGTTTTCCTTTAAAGGAAGCTTATATTAATATTTAAGGGAATTTTGCAACTTCTGTTCATTAATTGTAGAATATGCCCAAGTGCCTATGAAAAAATGATAATGGTATTGATATTTCATCCTGAAGGGTCTCAAAACAATTTACAGATTGGTAGTATAACCACACTGAAATGCACCCAGCTTCTTGGTGGAACATGGCAGCTGTTTAATGGCCCGTAGCAAAACTATACAACAGCAGGTTGTGCAAAAAGAGATGAATATGGATCAAATACAAATTGGCGGTGGAGGATTTAGATACTGTACTCTAATTAAAGTTAGGTGAGGTGGAATTCTACTAGAATGTTGAGTCTGTGTATGAAGCGCTACACTGTACCTGACCACAGCTTTGAGGACCTGTAATTAGTCCATGTGAAAGACAGACAGAAGACTGTTTACTGAAATGTAATGCCTGATGTATACTGCAGACCAGGGTTTGACAAACAAATTAAATTTTGAATACTTTGCTGTTTTTCCTTGCATAGGGGTTTATTAAAAACATTTGATGTTAAAATGGGTGCCGGATGGGGATGTTGGGCAGATGTGGTGATAGGTTTTGGTGGGAGGTGGCAAAATTTCTGTCTTGACTACTTAGTTTTAGTAATTACATTTTAAAGAAAACTGAATGCTACTGGAGGAAGCCATGTTGCTAACAGTTGCCTGAGTTGTGATGACTGAGAGGTGGTATTTTTATAGATGTAGAGTATTTATTTGCTAGGAAAAAGAGCAAAGGAAGAAAGGCAACAAGATGCTGCGAGACAACAATTTCTTTAGGTAACTGTTGAGCTGAATTTTGACCTGTAACTAAGTAAGGCTGTATGATCCATAGGTCTAGCACACTCAGTTGCAACTTCTTTTTACCATTTTTGATATAATACATTAAGCTCTGCAAACCTTTTTTTAGGAGAGTGTTTAGAGATCCAAATGGATCGTAGCTCTCTGCAAAATATGCCCAGTTTAAAAGGAGCAAACATGACTTGAACTTTTTCCTGTATTTTAGTATGCATGTATGTATGTATGTATTTATTTGGATAATTGGCTTTTCCCCCCAGCTAAGGAAAAGCTGGTGTTGCTGACATTACAATGTGTTTGTGAAGGAAGACTGATACCAAAACACATTCAAGCAACTGCAAGGTCATTACTTACCCAGCATAATTAGAACATCCATTCTGAAAGGTGAAAACATTTAAAAGATAAAGAGTGAATTTAAAAATTATTCTTTCCAGTGCATTTTTTTTTATAATTGTAGTTTTAAGAGCTAGTGGTGATGGTAGAATCAGCTACTTAAGAAAAATTAGAAGCCTCATTCAGGGAAGATGATCCCTCAAGAGACCTCATGTTGTCATTTCTTAAGAACCTTGAGCAGAAACCTCATTCGGGATACTGTGTATTGTTTTGATGTATAGGAGGTATACTTAGCTTATTATGGCCAATGCTGGATATTTTAATTAAAAAACACCAGAACAGCCACAGATGTATGGTTTTCCCCTTATTCCTCCCGTTGTCTGTGTGCAAAAGCACAAGTGTAGTCCTGTCTCAGAACTGCAAGGGAAGAATACCATAGCAGATAGTCAGAAGAGAAGCAGTAGCTTTCCTAAATTCATGCGTGAAATATGTTAGCATCAACATTCTTATCGCAGCACAAAAAGCTTTTGCAGTTCTCTGAGCTTTCTGTATGTGCCAAAGGGAGGCAGGAAATAAAGAGGAAAAACAAAACAAAAAAAACACACCAGTCACTGCATTTAATTTATGAGCAAGTTTATTGTTTTACAAATAACCTTCATGATAAATAAGGTCTCATGGCAACATTTTCAACTGTGCTTTTATCAAGACTCTCTGAGCAGCGTGTGTAATATGCCTGGCAATCGAATCACAGCTGTGTGCCTGGGTAGGGAATCTCTGTGGAGACAACACTTCCTTAATTTAAACAATTGTAGGCTGCAGGATTTCAAAAATTTCAGCTGACTTTAACTGTCACTAGCCCAAGCACCTTTATCCCCAGGCGAGCAGCAGCAGCTGGATTTCATTTCCTGCTGCCAGACTGTCCAACATCTTTGCTGAACATCCTGGGAACAGAGCGTCTTTACTTTAAGGATTTTATTCAAGGTGACAGCTCCTCACACTTTAGCGTTCAGATCACCTCAAGTAGCTGAGATATCAGTGAAAATGAGAGCACTTCTCCAGCAAACTCCAAATTTAGATTGACTGAGGTTATCCTTAGGCCTCTAGACCCAGCCTCCACAACAGCACAGGCCTGCCAGTAACTTTAAAACTACAGTGGAGTTTGTAATGATGTCTGGGGAGAAATATTCTGCCAGAGCAGTAGAGGATACTATAAGCGATAGGAAATGATGTCAGATTTAGTTAGGGCTGGAGACAGTGTTAGAATATACTTGGCATAATATGGCACCGGTATCTCTGTCAGCATCTCTGTTTTCTGTCACCGCACACAATCCCAGGCCTGTCTGTAGCCCTGACAGTGTCTTTTCAGATCAGGTTATTGCCAACTTGGAGACTGGCTCAGCGCAGCACCATACAGCCCCCTTTGTTTGAAGTCTGCCCTTTTGTCATTAATGCACTTGATGTCTATTTAAATCTGACGGTGAATGCAGTATCTGTTTTCCTGTCAAGAGATCATTGACAATATTAATACCTCATGTCCTTGCCTCATTTTCTAAGCACTGACACCTAGCTATAGTCTCCAGCATTCATCAAACAGCACTCTCTCACCAGCATCTCTATAAACAGGCTAGCTTCCAGTCCTTAAGAAATGCGGCAGACCTCAAACAAGACTTTTATCAATGCCAGTGAAAAAGGAGTCTGAAGAATGCCATTAATAAACTGCACATATCCTTTGCATTTAGAGCTCTAAATGGCCTTGTTACCAATCTAATGCCTGCTGCAGCCTGACTTGGGATGTCTGTTTAGGGGAAGAAAAACTTGCTCTTCATTAGGTGCTTGTTGAGGAATGCTAATATCATTCTTTGTATGTGGAAACTGTTCCACTAGTAAAATTATTGAAATTATTGAAATTTAAATTATTGAAGAAATATCTATGGAGGAGGGGAAAGGGATTGGACACGGTACCATATAGTCCCCATTTGTGTTATCCTGAAGGGGAATGTTTTTCACAACAAGTGACAGGCCTATCAATTTTTCCCCCACCCATCATAGGAATTTGTTGCCATCCTGATGTCTTAAAAGGAAAGCAGAGCATTAATCTTGCACAACCCATGCCTTCCAAAGGTTTAGTAGCTTATCTGACAGACGTTATACTAGAAAAAAATGGATGCAGAATATAAAAGCTTACATAGTGAATTCATAATGCAGGTGGGCACAGTATTTGCTGCGTGACTCCTGGAAATCTAAAACGAGAATGAATTGAGGATCTGCTCCTCTCTTATCAATTCTTTCCAGTGCATGCAGTGTATGTGTACTTTGGGCTAGGTTATGTTTGCCCTTATGGAGGTGAGCTAGGTACTTCAGCAACTGCTCTGTTAAGACACTCCCAAGGTAGAGGAGACCCTTCTACCTTCTTTCTGTTCATGGAAGATGACTTTAATTTGACTATACATGTCTGAGGGCTCAAAGAACAACTCTGCTGGTAAAATTTAGCATCTTTGAGGATGTTCACAGGTGGGATGTGACTGTGAACTTACGCTTTCACATACCACTTAGTACCACCAGAGGGGATGGTTTTGAATAAGGTAGTGAGATTTGCAGGTATGTGTGTCTCACGCATCACAGTTAAGACTTCCTCAGGCATCTTTCTGCCTGTACTCACTGAGAATAACATGTTTTGTCTACCAAAACCAGTATTCTGGCTAATTTTTTTAAAGCATCCTCTATGTACCAATATTTAGCATAATTATAATTGTATCATGCTGATGGAACGTTGTGATGTTGTTTGGAGAGATACTTTGGAAATGTTTTTACTAAATGTATGTATAAAATTGCTGGAGTCTGGAGGGCTAGCAGCTCTAGCTCATCTCTGTCAATGACTTTCCATGAAGGTTTCAGCCAGTCACTTCAATTATCTCACTGCAAAACAGGGATGCTTTTGTGCAAGTTGGAAAGGTTTTTCCAAGATCCACATTAAACTGTAATTATCTGCTATTTTTTCCTCTTTGGTTTCATTCATCATGAAAACCTTTTAAATACATGGTAGAAACATAGCAGAAAGCACAAAATATAACTTCAACCCAGACTTTTCATTTTTCAAAGCAGGAGAGGTGCTGTCATTTAAAGTGCAGTGTATGATGACTCAGTGTAATGTAGTTCTGGTTTTGAAGATACTTGTGGATTTATGTTTAACAGAATTCTGTTAACATGTATTTGAACACATTTTCCCAGTGGATTCAAAACTGCTGATTGAAACAGCAATACTGAATATTTCAAATGCACAAACTTTCTTCTGCAGGACAAGAGAAAACTTTTCCCTCCCTTCCTTCAAATTTCCCTAGTTATGTGCTTTATTGCACATAACTTTATTAATAACTTTAATAACTTTAAATAATAATATTAATAATTTAATAACTTTATTGCATATTATGCCACTTCATTCCTAAATGTAATTAATTTCCTTTTTATTGTAGGTATTTTGGGGAAATGTCGCTACATTTACTATGGAAAACATTCTGAGGGCAACAGATTCATCCGAGATGACCAGCTATGAAGCACAGTGCTATTTTGTGCCTCTCCAATCCCTCCACATAAGAAGCACAGATTGCATCTAAATTTTAAGCGTGTAACTAAAGTCCTCTAGTGCCTTCTGCTGACTTTGCCAAGCCTGTCAAGATCATCCTTCTATCTTAGTCTGAGTAGTCACATAGAGATTGACATGATTGCCTTTAAGCAGGTTCCATCCACCAGTGTGACAGACAGCTGCAGCCAAGCACCCAGCCTGACAGGAGGAGCACCGTGATGGATTGCCTGGTCCAATTGCTCTCGCAGAAGAGCAGGGGTCACACCTGGGGCTGTCGTGAGCATGCGCCTGTGGTCGGCGCCTCAGCAAAAGCAGTGCGTTTATCTCCAGCTTGCCTGTTGAGTGAAAGTGGCTGGTGATATCAAAAGTGTTTATAAAAGAGAGAGGCTGTAATTTCAGATGAAAAAGCCCTTATCTGTTCTTTTTTTTTCCCCCTGTGAATTAAGTGATTGTGTTTCTATCATCTCATACATGCTTACACAAATCCTTTCACAGTTTGGTAGTCCCTCCACCAACCCCTAAATGAGCCTAGCCTATTTCTCTTTCGAAAAAATATATCCTGAAAATATTTTCACCATGCAAAGTATTATTGATTTGTCAAAATTTACTAAGTCTTACCTTCAGGAAAGTGAAAATTTCTTTATGCTGTAGAATAGTGGCTTAACTGTATATCCTTGGAAGAAGCCCCCGTTAGTGCTGTTGACAGTGTGTATTATTCCTGGTTTGTTGCACAAGATATTTTTAACTTGTAGGGATTATGTTTAGAATTAAATGCTTAAATTTGGAGGAAAAAAAGTGCTTAAAAGCAGTGATAAAATCTGACACCAGATGCATATTATTATTCAGGGGGGAAAAAAGTCACCAAAAGTAAATGATGAAATTAACATAATTAGTAGCTTTACTAATATGTTAGAGAGATGACTTCTGAATAATCCCTTTTGATGTCTATGTAAGAAAGGCTGTTGTCAAATTTTCAGCCAAAAAAGTAAAAATTCATGGCAAATTTCCTGCTTTTCTGATAAAGAAGTTGGATATATTTGGAATCACAAACTTGTTACTGTGAAAAAAAATCCCATACTTCATGCATATATTGAGTTAAGTGCTACTACAATGAATGACATAAGATGGTATTGTTCAAGGAATATGCAAAAATTCTGACCTCTGGACTGTTCCAAACTCGTGCATATTGGTCCCAGTTTGTTTGTTTGAAATTACTTGGTGGCCTTTATTCACTTTCCTGATTGAAAAGCATGTCAGTTTTTAGAAACTGCCTACTTTTGGGGCTATTATCAGCTAGCGTTACAGGTGGAAGGGAACTGGGCGTTGAAGTCACTTGTGAAATCAGGTTTGACTGAAATAGAACGAGACACTGGCAGAGTGCCAAAGGAAAGCTTGCTGTTGCTGAGCATTTTGGGCCTTACTCAGGAAGCCTTTGCTCATTCTGAAAGTCTGTAATAAATCTTTAACAGACACTTAAAATCAGTGATGAATGTAGAATGATCTAGTTCACACCACTTATAGTTCAACTTGAGCTCTTAGCTGTTTGCTGTACAAATTGCTGTCTGGAAAGCACATTTTGGCCGCTTATAATGCCTCTTCTCATGTCATAAATGACTACAAATGAAATGCCAATTTGCATTAGAAGTCCTAGGAGATATTGGATAAATGAAAACTACATGCCTCTTTCTTTAATCAAAAATATAATTAGAAATATTTAGGGTGCTTATCATCTCTCTTGGTTACCAAAATAACAGAAATCCTAGTTTATTCCTATCATGTTGTCTGTTTTGAAGTCTCCACACATTTTGGCAATGTTAAAGGCAGCAGGGTTCTGAATAGGGGTGTTTAGAATAACCTAATGTCACTTTCAGTCTGTTTGCATATATGTTCTTGTCTTTATAAAAGGCTTTCACCCTGCCTCAAACAATAAACAGCACTTACAAACTGACCACATGATTTTTCCATCTTTATTTTGCTTGTTTACTTTTCCTAATGTCAAAACCATTTGTATCATTTTCAGGAGTGTTTTCTTCCTAGCAAAGCTTTGGAGGCAAAAATATTTTTGGAAGGAAATGTGAACAAAGTCTCTTCCTCTTTGTTTTTTGTTTTCACTTGGGGGATTATATAGCTATAGTTAAATATAGTAAAACCCTAATTAAAATTTGCTTGAAGGGAATTCACACTAAATGTCTCTGATTCTGGAAAATCAAAAGGATAATGTATGAATAATTATTTCATATTACTAACATGTATTAGGACATTATTTAAAAACATGCATGGATGCTTATTACTGTTTATGCTAACATAATGTTTTTTAATATGTAGAGCATTTTATTTTCAGCTGTGTTCTGCTGAAATTCTGCTTTGAGAAATGGCAACTTTTTCAAACCTGGGGCTATCTACACTTGGTTCTTTCCTTAGTGGGAACTGGGCCTGAATTTCTTAGCTGAACTATCATTTAGGATGAAAGTTGCAGTAGAGTAATATAAGAAAAGATTTCACTCTCTCTCCATTGCTCCCCTTTCTTCATACATAGCACATCTTTCCCTCTCAATTAATTACGCTGTTAAAATATAAGATTTGGCTACAATGTTAAAAAAATTTAAAATATGTATCTTTCCAAGGAACCACTGCATTCTTAGTTCTTTGTGTTGTAACAAGAAAAATTTGGCCAGCCATGTTTCTTGACAATTAACAATGTTTGAAATCTGAGGGGGGTGTGAATAAGTTATCTTCAAATACTAAAAATTAAAAAAAAAATAAATCTAGACTTCTGTTTTAGGTTCAGTCTTGTGATGGCCAGTACTTTGCCTTTTGGCAGACATCACGTATCTTCAAAAATGAAGAGCAAGAGGCAAATATTTTTACTAGGAGATGTCTATAGAAGCTGTGTTTACCACATTCCTAACTTTATGTATTGAAAATGCCAATCCCTAATCTTATAATTAAAAATAAGAAAAACATCCAAACTACAATATCAAAGTGAAATTCTAAAGATAAATGACCATCGGTGAAAAACCTGCTGTTATGGACACACAAAAACTAACTTTAGAGCACACTGGCTCTAATTGAATCTGTTACATGAATAATGATTAATGGAATTGTTGAAAGTATGTTAGCACTAAAATCACTTTTTTCTCCTTTGTTAGGGCTGAGTCTCACAATAGTTATTCTAGTATTTGCCTTACTCAAATTGTGAGTTCTTTTGAAGTCAATGTATTAGCCATGAGAATTAGAGTTACTAACTTTTGGAAGGCTGATAGCTCCCTTTTTAATATATTTGATTCTTTGAGCAGAACACTACATGATTGCTGAGCGTTCAGTTCTCACATCTTCTTTGCAGATGAAAAATCACTGTATGTTGGTGTAACATTGTTCCCATTTAAGTCAAAAGAAGAAACAAACTTGTCTGTGCTTTTGAAAATTCTTTCTGCAAATTACAGGATTCACTTGCTGCCAGAGGATGTATTAATATTTGTTATTCCTGCCCACAATATGAGTATGTTGGGAAATGTTTGCCCCCAGCAGAACTTTGCTAGATGCAGCCTTTGTGGTGAGGTTCTGAATGAGCCCATTTTATACTGACTCACATTGAGTCTTACCACATATTTCTTCTTTATATGGTGTGATAGTTGGCACATGAGTCTCTGCTTGCCCAGTTTAGGAAAGTTTCTTTTCTTTATTCTGTGTAGAACTGTCTGTCTTTTTGCTTTGTTAAATGGTCGGCATATGTGAAAGAAAAAGATGAAATTCAGGTTTCCAGAGGAGTAACCATATAGCCAAGATTGAGTCTGTATGTTTGACACATAGATTTCTGAGTATCCATTTGCTGGTTCAGTCTGCAGAATCTGACAGTGAATCAGGTGATATGAAGTCAGAGGTCTTGCATGGCTTGCTAGCTATTGTCCTCTGTTCCTAACAATCTCTAGCTGCATCCTTGTCTGCTTCAATTGCCATGTCACTGCACCGCAAGCAAGTGATGGCACAAAATAGGTAAGTGCTCCCCTTTTGTTTTTAAAGTGAAATTTCTGCTTCAATGCTTGTAGTGTAATGATTGAAATACATAGTTTGCTTTTTCAGTGGTTTTATATGTACACCTGGTAACCATTACATCTCGCTGGCTAGTCTTTTTCTGCTATTTAGTTAAAATCTGCTTTCCGCAGTCCTTTCTACTCCTAGTAATGGGAATAAAACAAAAAAACAAGATGTGATTGGGAGAAAACAAGCATTTAAGGATTCTATTATGGGACCATGCCTATGCTAACAATTCTGTGCAACAGATGCACATTGTTATACACAAACACATCTAAATGGCTTAAAGGACCAAAATGTCTCCTGATTGGGAGCCTTCTTAGAGTTAGCCTGTGACTGTGAACAGCTGATAAAGCCTTTGATTTCCTTATGCCACTCTTGCAGCATTAGCTGGTTAGAGGATGCTGTCTTACTTAAAATGAGTTAATTCTCGTTTTACTTCTAATATTGTCCAAATAGTTTACCAAGACCTTGGATTATATGAGAGGTAGGCCTGAGAAAAATGGCTTCCTCCAGTGATTTACAAACTGCTCTTAAGAAGTCTTAGGAGTATTTTCTTTGGCATTTGCTGTGTGAGAGCATTCAGGATATACTCAGCACTCATACTTCATCAAAACAGGCTGAATTAATGTATTTTTTTAATGCAGTACTCAAGCAGCTGAATCTTTCTAAAAGTTACCTTTTAGGTTAGGTGACTCTGGTGGACTTGCCTCTGGTGGTGGTGTCAGCCTGAAGCTGACCCTTGCTTAGAGTTGCTGACAATTAGATTAAGGTTTCAGATCAGGATTTTCACAAGCCTTCAAGGAGCAGATATTTTTAAGGACAAGCTAAGTCATGGTCATGGTGCATTCACAAAATATCATCATCATCTCAGCATCCTCAGCATTTTAAGGGAACAGCATCTTGGAACGTGTGTTTAGTTCTAGTTCTAGTTCTAGTTGTCTTCATAGGTTTTAACATGAAATATATTCTGTTATCACATTACATGCATTTTTTAGGCTGTGAGAGCAAGTTTCTAAATGTGTTCAAAACATTCTTCCAGCACAAGTTTAAAATTTATTGCAAGTATTTTGCATTCTGCTTGAAAGTTTTGCTGCCAATTCAACATCAAAACTGTAAAGTCAAGGGTTATTTTTTGTTTTGTTGGGTTTTATTAATCTTAATCTGGAACTTCCGTAACAGGTCATCTCACCTCTCATCCACAATTCCATACATCCTATTAGAACAGAAATACATCTTTATGGTATTATTGTTTATAGTAAAATATATAGAAAGGAATCTGTTTTAAAATGTCAGTATGAATGTAAGTTTTAATTCATTATTTTATTTGGAAATAAAGAGGAGCTTCAGAGGATCTCCTCAGACCATACTCTGGAGAACATAAGTGGCAGAAATGTGCAGTTTAAGAAATTCTACATTGCTTTTACATTTGAATGGGGAAAATCAAATAAAAAATACCAAGGTAACAAAAATTTATATTACTGGCATCATTTTTATCTGCAGTTGCCCTCCTACTTTTAAATTAACACTATTTTTGCAATTGAGTATTTGAGATTCAATATAGGGAAAACAAAGAAAGGAGATATCTGAAGACGGTTTGCTTATTCATTTTATAGGCTACTCTGAATTTATTAGACCTTTGAAACAATGTGAGCACTCAATTAGCTAGCATTCAGTGTATCAACCAAATAAGCAGAGAGTTGTGGACTTCAGGGAATTTTCGAACACACATGCTGTTCAACCTTAGCAATTTTCTTTTACCTAGGAATTGTTTTCAGAAATTCTCTTATAATGAAATTTCTGTTTAAGTTGATAGCTGTAAATGAGGGCACAGTTGCTTCATTTCCTTTTGACAATAAGCCAAATTCATCTCTGGTGGAACTCCATTGATTTAACTCTACTTGAGCTAAGCTACACTGGGGATGAATTTGACCCAGCTTGAGATTTTTTTATTCATCTTTTCTTTAATTTCCTTTAGCTTAGTAGTCGATTTAGGGCTGGTCAGAGGATTACAATGCAAGAGAGGGGAAAAGCAAAACTTCTCTGCTCAAGAGTCATTTCCTTTTTAATACCCTACTGATTTAACCATGACTTGTAATGTGTTTCAGGTAGCCAAATTTCAACATCAATTTTGGAAGAAAGTTCACTATACTTTGAGTCTCTTTCCTTGGCTACTTCCCAAACCACCAAATCACCACCTACTATACAATACACATATTATAAAAGGCAATGTTAATGTCAGTGCACTGGGAAATGATCTGGATAAACTGCAGTTGTCATGTGGTGCCTGATATGGTTAACTTGAGCTTCACTGATTACACCTCTCTTTGTCCATTACTTCAGATGGTGGTGGAGCTTTGAGATCTCAACATCTGTAATGCCTAACATATCTCCCCTCAAGCCACTGCTTGCTTGGATTTCAGAGAGTCTTGCATGATTTCTGTCCATGCGGTGCTCATGCCAGTCTTTTGGGGCTTTTTTTGGTTTTGATTTTTTGTTCTAAGTTTTGGTTATTGTGGGTTTACATCCAGTAAGTTTCAAGTTTTGAGCAAAAGCCGAAAGCATCATTCAGTCAAAATCACTGCTGAGCTGTATGTGGTTTTCATCTCAAACTGTAAATCCACTGTGTTCACTGAGGGGTTAGCAAAACTGGCCCAAATGTCAAACCTCTAGCATCTCTTTCAAATCAGGCTAGTTCTGGGTTTCATTACAAAAAGATTGCACAGCTCTAGCTAAGCCCTCATTTTCCACTTTCAGATAAATGCTTTTTCAGCCATATTTATGAGGCTTAAGAGTTAAAAAAAAAAGCAAAACAAAACAAAAAAAACCCACCAGCTGTTAATCACAAGTTTATATCATAAGCACATTCTGAGTCTTATCATCTTTCCATTCATGTCAGTGGCAAAGCTTTCAATATCAATGGCAGTAGGAGCAAATATCACAAAATAAAGTAATGCACACCCAGCTTAAAAGGCAAAAATAGAGGTCTGCCTTAAATTTACAAAACCAGGAATACAGTTGCTGTATTGTTGAATGTTTTGCTCTATTTGCACATTGACTTTTGCGCCATGAAGTACTTAGTGGCAATATAGAAGCAAGCACAAGGCTCAGGTTCATGCTGGAACACTTTGTATTTTCTTCTGGGGCATCAAAATAGATGTTAAAGTGGAGCATTTGACATAAGGAATCAAAATATGTGATATAGTGTCTATCACCTGAACTAAAAAAGATGCCCAGATTCATTAGTTTTGAAGCAGCTGCTGACTGATAAATTTCTGGAACTTTACACAGAGATATATTCCATTATATATCAAAATAGTAATTAATATTATTTTACAAAATTTTAATCCATTCCAAAAGTAATTATGGTTAAGCATTTAGTGAGGTCTGGTCAGTTTGGTTTGTGTTTTTTCTCAAATCAAAACTTGAAGGATTTAATTTATAAGGCATTCTGCTAAATTTGCCGTTTGGATTTTAAGGCTTAGTAAGTTCACACTAACTCAAAGGCCAGCTTCACTGAAATTTTGGAAATTTGGAATTTTCTAGACCTACAGACTGTGCTAATGAGTGTTTTACAGAAAGGTAGGAGAATAAGTTTCAAGACTATGGGACAGGAAAGGTGGTTTCAGTTTGTGCCTATTTCAATGGCTTACTTTTAAAAGTTACTAAAATTAAAATATGTCCTAATTTTCCTACTGGAATAATATATCCAATATAACCTTACCTGAAAGGATGCTGAGATTTAGTTAACTAAAACGTTCCCAGGTTTATTGGAATAACATACTAAAAGAATTGTGTTCTTCTTCTAGTTTTATTTTATACAAAATGCCATATTTAAAACCTTTTTTGTTTTCTATTTTTAGTAAAACTAAATCCTAAATGTCGCTGTTAATGCCATTGTTAAAATTTATCCTTAAGGGTGTTCTGACATAAATAGCAATGATAACGGTTGTCTTTTTTTGGGAGCAGTTTGAATTTGAGGACATATTTTTTGAGTATGCCATATTTTCTGAAAGTTATTTTTCTGTTTCATTGCTGCTCATGTCTTTGAAATCATATCTGTAAGTGCAACAGAAAGCTGTGGCTCTTTTCTTGTTTAATCATGGCTGTATCATGCTTGCATAAATTGTAGTAGTTCTTGGCCAGATTGCAGAATGATTCCTTTTATAAGAGGCCTCATCTCCTGCTTGTAGGCCACCTCTCCTCATCCCCATAGAGAAGAAGAGTAGTGTCATGAAAGGTTTGGGAGTCTTGCTTGTCCCTAAGTAACCGTAGATAGGCAATTGTTGATATGAAATATATTCTGGCCCCTCCCATCTTTCTTTCTGCTACACAGTTATTGATTTCCTAATTATGTGAAATGGTGAAGTAAATTCTTCAGTGTGTGCAGTGATAGTTCTGGTTACATGATTCTGTGATTTTTTTTTAGTTTTAACTTTTTATTTAGCCTCCAGTGCAGCCAAGAAAAAGGTAACTGCAGAAGCATTTACTTTTAAAGTAACTTACCTAAAGTTTAATAGGAGTTAATGAATTTTTATGTTTGCAATGATGGTCTGTCATCTAGCAGTGAAAAAACAGGGAAGCAGTGCCTCAGAAGAAAACCAAAACAAAATAACTGGAGGCCACAAATGTCAGGATTGAATGCACAGTGTCTTGAGTACTCAGCAAAGGCTGGGTACTGAGGACTGGAATGCTTATCCATCCAGAGGGAGAGTGGCTGCATTATACTTGGAGTCTTGGTAAAGCCCTCTGCAGTGTCTCAGGTTACCCTCTGCTAAATGAGCATCTTCCATCTGAACCCAGCTTTTTCCACAATCAGATGTGAACAAGTAGAATACTTCCCCTAAAAAGGAGTTAATGTCTCTAGGACTCCTCTAGAAATAGCAGAGAATATATGATTAAACTGCATGTTTGCACATATGTGCAAGGTCATGTGCCATCATTGCATTTCTCATGTTTTTAAAAAGAAGTTTAACAAGGAGCCCAAATAATTATTTTAAGAAGATAATTTTTTTAAGTCCAACTGCTAGTGAAATCCAGCTGAAACATGGCAAGTTGAAATGGGCAAAGAGAGCCCCAGAGTAAAATTACACAGTGTTTAACTGTGTGAAACATGTCTGGCTGCCCATACACAGTCAAAAATAACTGCAGGAGAATCTGAAGAACTTGGGCTGCCCAGGGAAAAGGAAGAAAAATTACTGTTTGTTATATCAATTAAACAGAAAGGGCAAATGTTATAATCAAGGAGTCTGAGTTTTAAGGTGTTTGGTGGTGGTGGTTTTTTGGAGGTTTTGGTTTTTGTTTGGTTGGGTTTTTTTAAATTCTGAAAGACCAAGAAATCCCAATCTGATCATAAAGATGATGTTTATTTATTTAAAATGAATGATAATGATGTAAGACTGCTCTCTTCTTCTGAATTGTGTTTTCAACTCCTGGAGTTCCACCCTGAGACCCCTTGGTGTCCATTAGCAGATCCATTTTCTACCCTTAAACTATATATTCTTATCAAAATGTTAATTCTTCCAAGCCTTGCAAAAAAACACCCTGGTACACCGTGTATTTTATATGCCAAATTATTCCACTTTAATGGAAAAAGAACAGAAATGTTAAGGAATTCATGTGTATCTGAGTTGTGCACATCAATCTTCTAAGGCGGCACATAACAAAGGTCAGAAATAGCCTAGCGCTGTGTTTTGTGTAGCTCATCATTCTCTGAGAAAATGTGCCCAAGTTCCTCCTAAAACATTGTTTTCAAGCATGGTTACTACTGAATATATTTCTAAATGACAAGGTTTATTTGTCTGTATTTTGATATGTTTAGGGGAAACTCAGGCTGACAGCTAGAGGAGGCAGGAAGAGGGAACCACAACAAGTTCCACCCAGACACAAAATGTCATCTCTTCCCTAGCTAAGATACAGAAGCATCCTGATGAAAAAAAGAGCAGACATTTAAAAGTTTCTGACATGTGTCACAGATGCAGCCATTGAGCCACTGTTCCTGATGTAGCTCGAAATGACAGCATCCAAGCCATTGGAACTGGCTGCAGGACATTCAAAGTTTGGTGTGTGTCGCATTTAATCCTTGTCATAGCACATCTTGAGAATAAAAAAGACAAATGGACACAGGCAGTAGTAATAGTTCGAAAAACTTAAAATAAAGCTTCCCAGTCTAATTGATATTATCAAGCTGTGCTAACATTTACAAGCCACCAAGTAGACAGACAGGAGGTCAGCACCCTTTTTTCTGCAATTTTCCCCCAAGTCAGAAGGATAAGTCTTTCAAGCTTTCTCTAAGGGTGACTCAAATACATGAACTGTTTACTCAGAAATAGCACTGACCTGCCAAAAATACTCCTTAATAATCAAAACGTATAAAGACAAAAAGGCTTCAACCACCGACAATTTGCCATGCATGGCCCATGTTATTTATATCCACTAGCTTAGGATCCAGCAAATAATGATGATTATTGTACCAAGGAGTTGATATTTTTTAGTTGTACTTCCTCTGGATATTTTACATTCTGATTAAGTACAAGCAGCTTAAAATTACACTCTTTTTGAGTTATCATGTTGGCATTCTCTTTCAAATAGTGAGTCTTTTAACACTGGTCCAGAAAAGTTTGTGTACATAAAACTGATAATCTGCAGTGGCTCAAGGTCTGCAGCACAGATCACTTGAATCAAGAGCTTCACATCTAGGTTTCCAGAGAATTTATAGTCAGCAGCCCCATTAGCTTGTCATTGATTGCAGTGGATGAGTGCCTGCTCCTCATCTAACTTCCAGTTTAACATAGGAGGATACTTTTTCATTTAGCAGCCTGGAAGGTGAATACAGAGGATTCAATTTAATCATTTTCCAAATACAATCAGCCCCTGATAATGCGAATCCCCTGGCAAGTTGAAGTTGAAATAAGAATAGAAATCTTTTGTATTAAAAAGTCAGTGGTACCTACAGGCTATTGGACTGGTTTCTACTTAAACCTTTTGGCTACCTAGGCATAGTGATAAATCAAGCATGCATTTAACAGTCCTTCCTTCTGTATGTTAAAAAAGACTCATAAAATATCCATAACATTATGGTACTGGAAGAGAAGATTCAATGAAGGAATGTGTTTAATATACACATTTTGTACAGTATTGACATGTATTTGTTACCACCCATCTATCTATCACATTGTTGGGAAGGAATGTTGTATTGTGTTGTTGTCTGAAGTTTGAAAGTATGTCTTAAACAGTATTTTTTCTCTTTGTCTTTGCATCCAACTGCAGAGCCAAAAGCTTGAAAACATTGTAAAAAATCTCATATATTGGAATATATATATATGTTGGTTCTTTTTAGATCAGAAAGACAAACAATATATTCAAAAAGAACCTTTCTTTTTTTCTCTATCATAAGCCATAGCTTTGGGAGAAGTCAAGTTAGTGTGCTAACTGAGACCTGAATTGGAGTTCTCCCATTGAAAATCCTAATACTGGCTATACTGACACTCAAACTTGGTTGATTTGGTTTCTTCCAGAAGAAAAAGATACTCAGAACTGAACGTCTACATTTCAGATGATTTCTTATGCCTTGAATATGTTCATGAGGTGTTCAATGAACCTCCTCTTGTGTGTCTAAATTGGAGAATAGTGAGGTTCTTAGTACAGTGAGAAAGTTGCATCAGGAACTGGTGTTGCCGAGGGGCAGAGCAGGTAGTGCTGGCTTGCCCACGGACACTGTCTCTGTCGGGCTGATAATTCCCACAGTGTTGCTAGTGAAGGGAAAACAGATTGGCTTGAGGTCTGCCCTTTCTGGGTTTTTCAGAATCTTCTAAGGCGGCAGAATATCGGGCTCATCTCTAAAATTCTTCTTCTGAAAGATCTGCAGTTGAGACCTGCAGGGATGGCAGAGCAAAACCCAGGGTAACATATTCTTAATGGCACCTTAAAGAGGAAATAAGCCTTGTTTGTCTAACAGCAGAAATCTAAATCAATACTATTCTATGACAGCTCAACTTGCATTTTGAGAGGCAAACCACACCCCTTTGTCCCCATTTACAGTGACACAAGGTGGTGCTCTTGCTGGCAGAGCACGACATCTGAAATAGTTTTGCTGAGGCTGTGGACCATTTCTGTGTCATGGAAATTGATGCACAAAAGACTTGGAATGGGAAAGTGTGGCATAAGCTGAGATGGTAGATTCTTTGCTGTCTCTGGTGACACTGTAAACTCCTCCTGTCAAGCTGCTTGGATTGTGGAAATGTGGCTGTACATCTTCCTTCTGCAACAAAAGCTTTTGCACGTATTATGTTCCTACAAGCAGTGAAATGATAAAGTAAAAAGAGAAAATTAAATTAGTAAGAGGAAAGGTGTAAGGAGAAAAGGCATGGGTAATGCCTACTTTTACAGTAATGGCAGTGACACGCAGTATAAAAGGAAAAATTTTTTTTAAAAAAGGTTTTATAATATTGGTGGCTATAGTTGACAATTGCCATAAATCAAATACGTGTTTAATGATTTCTGGTGGCGTGTTACACAGGGCATAGTTAAGATTGTGGCAGACAGTCCATTCCCAAGTTTCTTTCTTCATTGTGCCTCATCTTGCTGTTGAAGACAGGACATAGTTTTTCTTTCCCTCTCTCATAAATGAGCTATCATCTCAAGGAAACTAGAGTCAAGTGCAGAAGAGAGACTTTTCTTTCAAATTGTCATGTTGGATTCCATCCACTCATTTTTATGTCATTGCAGAACATGTTTGCATACTCATCAGCAATATAAGTTACTCATTTCTGTCTGCAAGTGAAACTCAGTTTTCTGACAGATAGTTTCAGAGGATTTATGGAAGATAGAGATTTCCCATCTGCCTTAATGGCAGTTACCCCACACTGTACAATAGATTAGTGGCAGAGCAAAGGAAGATAAGTTAAAAGACCTCTAGAGAGCAATGTTGATTTTACATATTTCTCTTCTGCTGTAATAACTTCCATTGCATCCTATGCATTATGAAATGCCCGATTGAGTTAATTTGCTGCATTGTAAAATAAAGCCATAATTATGATTATTAAGTGTAATTAACTGTATGTCTGATCACTGTGAAGAATAGAAGAAGACAAAGATAGCATGAAAACACTTTAATATCATAATTACTGGTCCATTTGTATTGTCCTTGTTAAATATGCATCCACTAAATAACTTGATTTAATGTTTTGAGCTATGTTGCACTTTGCTTATCCTATGCTGATTACAAAGGCTCAGTCTTTTCTAGGAATCTTTTTTATCATCACTATGTGGGAAGGAATGAAAAAAACCAAGCCTTTATAGTTTTTTTGGAGCCACTCTGTAATGTCCAAAATTTCCTAGACTTGTGCTTTCTAGTAAAATTTTTTTAATGACTTCATCTGTTTAATTAGTAGAGTCAAGGCTCCCAGTGGTAAATATAGTTCAGCAGAAATTCACTTGGAAAATAATCTTTTCTAGGGAAGATGAAGGAAAACAATCTTGTGCTATGCAGCAGTAAGTCCCAACATTTTTGAACAGATTCTGTAAGTTAATGAAGCAACCTTAAGTGTAGGTCCCGAGTGGAGATACCAAGTCTGGTTGTCTGCTAGTGAAAAGTAGAGTTACAAAGTTCTTGTGGCCTTTGAAATGTCAGGCCAGAAAAAATCTTTCATCTTTAAGTCCCATAAATTGAGATGGGCCAAAGCTTAAAAGAGTTCCTAAAATTAGATAAAATGGACAGGATCTTTTCTTCTTTTGGGAATTAAGTATTTTTTGTCTGCATTTATTAAAAGTGTAAATTCAATGAGATTGTTTGTGAAATGAACTAATTAACAAGACAAGATTTCAGGATTTGGCATTTTGTAGGAATGTCACAGACCTAATGGGATTATTGACCAGGGAAGAGGTTGCAGGGCCTCACCATAGGAAGTTTATGCTAAGAATCCATTTAACGTGCCTCTGAAATGAAAACACTACAATGATTTCTGAGATCTGCCTCTTGTTCTGGTCAGGTGCTAATTCTTTTTCTGCAGCACTATTTTAGCAGCATTACTTATAGTATTTTCTGCTTAGGTCAGAATATCACTGATTCCTAGGAGCTTAAAATTTTGTTTCCCTTGAGATCTGGTAGTGATGCAGCTGAGGTTTGGGGTACTTTGTTTTGACTTATTTCTATAACAGTCACTCCAGTAAAGGAAAGGAGCAGTGAAAGGTTTCAGCAAGGATTATCTGGGGGCCACTTTGTGGGAAATTTGCCGATGAATGGGTAGCAACTTCCTGTGGTGATGGACTTTTTCCTGTACTCTCTCACAGAGACTGGTTACCTTTTTTAATATAATAAAGGATGAAATGGTTAAATACATCACAGTTTTGCCAATAATACGTGTTGGTGTATAAGTCTAACTGGCAGTCAGACTGCCCAGGTTATTGATTTTACTGTCCAATGGCTGAAAGAGATGTTATCGTGATTAATTAGAAGTCAAAAACAAATGCATCTTGCTTCTGTTAGATCTCCTGGCATTTGTTTTCTTTTTTTTTGTCCCTCACCAATGTTGTTGTACATGTACCTTTAAAGTGTTTTTAACTAAAAAGCTATCAAGGTCAGCAGTATACAAGCCCTAGCATCTTTATTTCAGCTGTCAATGAGTCCTTAAAGCATACACTGAGTTTGGTGGTGGAAGGTACTCTTTTAAGGCGTAAGGCTATTCATTTAACCTCAACAAATTAAAACCCAGTAGGCTATTATTCTTAGTGCTCTTGAAGTAACTTATCACCTCATTATGCTATTGGGCAGAAATGCTGGCAGGCTGAGCATTACTTTATATATTTACTGATGGTTTTACAGGAAAACATATTTTTCTCTTTTGCAGTATTTAGTGTTCTGCAAGTGTGTTTAGTGCTTAATGTGAATAAGCTTTATAAAGACCGCTTTATAAAGTAGGCAATTTTCTATCAGCTACTCTGAATTATGATCAGTAAGACGCTAGAAAAAAATGATAGATGATAGGGAAAAAAATGTCCAAGGTTAGTCAGCAATAACAAAACCTGCAGAGTTATAATATATTGTATTAATAATCATTTCCTGGTGGCTTACATGCTCTCAGAATGCCAAATACTAAGGAAAAAAAGGAAAATTGCTGCATTTTTAAACCATTTACCTCTCACAGAGTTTGCTTCAAGCACATGAGTAGTCATTTGTTTTTACTCCAATTTTATTTGTGTTTAATGTGATCATGACCTAGAACTAGAATTACCTAACAAAGTATACAGAAATAGAATATATTGCACATACTTTTGTGAATCAAAGTGAAATTGCTGTGTTTACATTTCATAACTTTACAAGAGATCCTGTTGTCACAGCTGGTCTGATTCTAAAAATTGTACAAAAATCATAGAATCATAAAATTGTTTGGGTTAGAAGGGGCCTTAAAGTGCACTCAGTTTCACTGTCAGTGTCACCGACAGGTATTAACAGCACCAATCGCAATACTGGCCCCAGAGGAATGCCACTCATCACTGGTCTCTACTTCAACACTGAGTTGTTGACCACGACTTTTTGATTGTAACCATCAAACCAATTACTTAAGCACCAAGTGGTCCATCCATCAAATCTATGTCTCTCCAAACATGGATGTCATTCAGGACAGTGTCAAATGTTTTTCACAAGTCCAGGTAGATGATGTCTGTTCCTCTTCCTTTAACCATCAATGCTGTAACCTCATCATAGAAGGCCATCAACCTTGTCAGGCACAATTTGTCCTTTGTGAAGTCATATGGGGTGTCACCAATCACCTCCTTATTTCCTATGTGCCTCAGCATAGTTTCCAGTAGGATCTGCTCGATAATCTTGCCAAGAAAAGAGGTGAGACTGACTAGCCTATAGTTCCCAGGGTCTTTGTTTTTTCAAAGTACCAGGGACACATTTCATATCTATTCAAAATCTTGGGAACCAATAAATGCAGTAGTTTTGTGTTCACAAGTGTGTGATGTGTTATAGAAAAACACAAAACACTTACACAAATATTGCTGCATCATGTACTGAGCAGATGGTTTACATATCTTCCTTTCTTCTTACTTGCTCCATAATATTTTAACATACAGTTAATCTGTTTATCAGGTCTCAATTCTCTCCTCTAGGTCCTGTTGTCATGAAAGATAGTGTATAAAGAAAAATGACCTACAGCACTACACAATTTATAGGTGTGGAGTGGCTTAAGTAGCCAATTTGTAAAGCTTCAGACTCAATTTATCTGCTGCTTTTCCCATGGAATTTACCTAGAAAAAGTGTAAAAAGCAGAAGACTCTGGAGTACAACCATCACTTTGCTTGTCAACTTGGTGTTCACAAAAAAACCCAACCCACACCAGGAGCCTGTTCAGTCCAAGCAAGGGACTGCAAGTATTTTCTGAAATAAGGACATAAAAGGACCTTTTAAATCAAGGCAGTAAATCAAGGCAGCCCTGTGGTCATTTTAATTGGCATTTGTATCATTTTGTAGGTCTGTGCAACTTCTTACTCTGCTGTTGCATAAAATGAGAAGTTACCACGGCAATTGCAATGTCCATGGTCAGTTTTTACTACAGGCCTGATGAAACTGACCACAATTTCAGTAAACTTAGGGCTGGTGATAGCTGTCAGATTGAGTGCATTGGACAGCAGGTTTAGGTAGTGGTAAGATTAGCTATCTTGCATTGTACTGTCACCGGCACCCCTTGTGATGTGAAAGAGCTTCATCTAGGCAGAGGTGTAATTCAGTATTTGGGTTTTATTTGGAGACCTCCTGGGGGGCTGTGCCTGGTAGTGTGAGTTGTAATGCGGAACTTTATTCTGAAAAAGGTGGACTGAGGTTCACTCAGTATCATCTGTACATAGTATATATATGGTTGTTTCCATTCAGAAGAGACATTGGCTCCTTGCCCTCTTACCAGTCACCATGTCCATTTTGTGTTCGTCAACAAATAAAGAACTGAACCAGAGGGCAAATCAATAGGTACTGAAGAATGCATACTAAGGTTTATGTTGTGATCATCATAATTTTTATACTCTGTCTTCTACGTAAACAGGTCCCAAATCTGGTAAGAATTGTCACAGTGTAGGTGTTCTAGGGTCTGATCTTTAAAACGAATAACCAAACCCAAAACCCCAAACTAACCCAGAGATGCTTAAATCCCTTATGATTGCAAATAAAAACTTGAAAAAAAAAAAATTATATCTAAAATATCGAAAAATGGAAAAGAGGAACTGGCTTTGGGTTAAGTGTGCATAAGATTTTATACCAAGTCATGTTAGGGCCCAATGGCTCAGAGTCCCTGAACAGGTGAGCATCCAGGGCACCAAGCTGCTTTAACGTGATCCTGTGCTCTGATAGAGGTGGCAGTGTTGTGTTGACCATGTCCTTTCTTTTCTTCTAGTGTTTCCCCTCATTTCCAGGATGCCTTTTCCCTCACAACAGTACTGATTTCCTTGCTCTAAAGAAACATTTTTTCTGGGCAACGTCACCGTACATTTGTGGAATAAAGGGAAATAAAAGCTGTAAAATATTGATTCTGGAAGTTTACATGAGGGAAATACAAAGTCTTTCTTCTGAGCCTTGGAATGGCTGTCAGTCCTTCCTCCACTCTTAAGAAGGGCCTGGCTAATGCAGTCGGGTTTGTTCCATCTGCCACAGCTTTGAGTGACAGCTATGGCCCAGTGCACATCCACTGAAAACTAGCATCAGGGAATGACATACAGTTTGATAACATAAGATGCTTAGGTTTTTTTGGCTCAAGTGAGATGTTCAGAGCTAATAGCCCTGTGAGCAGAGTTTCAGCTGTGATCTGTACCTTGAGATATTGGTTGTGTCTGGCTCAGGAAAAAGGGAAAAGAATGAAAGCTTATTTCTAGAAAGGTTTCCGATGAGCAGCATTTGTCATTGAAGGGGAAGATGGGTATAATTAGCTTGTCAGTCTAGTTTGGGCTGAGCTGGCTTTCTGTGGTAAGAAAGATGGACTAACTGCCAGAAAAGCTGACAGGCAGTCGATAATGCAGCAATTAATGTCATAAATAATTCTGGAACCAATTATATCAAAATGGACTCCAAGCTTTAAAAAGGAACAGAATTCCCTTATTCTTCCTGCTAACAGCAAGAAGCAGCTTTCATTTTTCTCTATAATTACTTTTCATTGTATATAGCAATAAAGTAGGGCTTTTCTGTCCATATTTAAAACTTCTCTTTCTTGCCTTCCCCCACCTCCTAAAGACTCTTTACCCCATAGGACAAGGTTGTTACAGCAGATCTGCACTGAGGTGAATGTATAATCTTTTCACATGGCTGTTACATGATAATTTCTGCTGCACCTAAATGACTAAGAGCCAAGTTTTCTCAAATGTCATGGGCAATGACAGCAGAAAGTACCAAACAATGGCATTTGGAAATAAAGACATTTGTGAAATAAATTGATTTGTCTTATTATTTTAAAGGTTGCTCTGACTTGCTTACACTGAACTTATTGATTTTTTTTCTTCTCTCTCCCTGTACAGTTACAGCTGCAGAATCTGAGCCAAGCTATTCCCTTTATGCTGCAAACACAATTCAGAACAGCCCTGCGAGTTAATGGGTATTCCCTTAGAAAAGACACCAAGTTACAAACACTCTCTAGAGTGATACTCTCCTTAGCTGTTTCTCCATGTGCTGTAATACAGATGTGGATAGCACAAAGCCTGTATTGGCAAAACCCTCATAGTACTGCTTTTGCTAATGGTCTTTTCTGTAGTCTCATCCTTTCTTTTTTTTTTTTAATGGGCTATAGAAGTAGTAAATTACTGTAGCATTCATTCACAGCTTTGTTCAGAGCCTGACAAATGTTTCCAACTTTTCAACTATGGTGGCATTTACTCCTGGGAGGTTGGGGAAAACAGTTCATGAAGTTCCCACTGTTTTAAAACCAGAAACATCTGTTGGTGTCACATGAAGTTTGTTGGCTGGGTCCAGGAACAAAGAAATCCTGCAGCTGATCAACTCCCTCCTTAGCAGTAGGTGTCAGTATGGTGAGTGGTAATTACAACAGAGAATTTTAGAGGACACACGATAATTAGGACAGCTAACAAAAACATAAACACTGACATTTACCATACTTAAAAACAGAAACGTGTGTGCTGTGTCTGTACATTGTTTCAGACCATGATAATAGAGCCACAATTAGTTCAATCAAGCTTTTAAGGAACAAAGGCTTTCAGATTTTGGATATACAGCTTAGTGTCTTAGCAGGGAGAATGGCAGAAAGAGTGGGACTGATCTCTGGTCTGCAAAGCCCAAGCATGCCCAGCTGGGAGAGCTGGGTTCCCTTCCAAGCCCTGCTACAGGGATGCTGCTGAGAGACTCCCGGGAAGTCATCATGTCTGTCATCATGGCTCCCCCAGGCCAGAGGGATGCAGAACACTCACCTCACAAAGGTCGTGTGCATATTAACACATTTTTAAGGTCTTTTTAAGCACTTGGAGATTATCTGTAAGATGGAAGTTCAGTATTATTAAGGGGACACACCATCCGTTTCACATCTCATTAAGAACTACATCCTGTTTCTGCTCTGTGGCCCAGCAAGGCCTGAAAACAAGGAACTATGTTGAAACAATACTTCCTCAGTTAAACTACAGTGTATATAAATTCAACTCAGTTTTCCTCCAAATGATGCACCTTTTTCTGCTCACAGGAGTTGCTCGAAAAGTAGCAGTAAGATTTTGGCAGAATCTTTGCAGGCCAACTCAGTAGCAATTCAATGGTCTTGCTGTAATAGTTTTCTTTTCTATGTTTCTGCATTTCTAGTAAATTCAATGTTTTCCTTGTTTTTTTAAGAATGATTTAGTCTGGAAAGAGTGCTCTAGCAGGTATTATCTGTATTTGGTCTGCAGAACTCCTACTGACCCCCATTCTGGGGAAATTCACTTCTCTGGTTAAATGGCCTTTATAAACAAGAACATGATTTAACATGAAATGTCAAATTAAATTAGCTTAATTTACCCTCTATCATCTGCAATGCCACCCCAATAACTCAGCTTTTCTATTCTAACTGCCAATATAATTGATGTTACTATAGGAAAATTATGGCTAAGTGAGCAACTAGTATGCTTGAAACAAGCAACAGATTTCCAGTTCATGAGGAAGGTGAGTTGTCAAAAAGCACTTAATATTACCTAAGATGTCTTGTAACATCACTCGTACTTCTAACAAAAACACAGGAGGAGTTTTTATTTTATTCCTAAATGGCTTTAAATAATAATTTTTATTAGGTATATTTTAATGATTACTAAAGAAAGAAGTGAAAATGCTATGAGATATTTTGTAGTCCTGACAGGTGAATGCAGGGTAAACTAACGGCACTACTTACATATTGTTGCTCCTTTATCCTCTAGATGCCTGAAAATAGCTTTTTGCAGGGGTGAAGTGCAGAATCCAATGACTTTAGCACCTTGGTTTAGCTCAAGATGGGAAATATTATCTAATTTTATCCTCTGTGTGTCAGGCTATTATATGTTTTTATCTGTTGCTTGAAGTTGAACGCTGAAATTCCAATTTCTTATGGCTATTTACTACTGAGACAACTGAAAGCATACATACTCAGTATAACTTAGTGAACTGGGGCTGATTTTGTACAATAATGACCAGGTTTTCATCATGAAATCATCCTTTTGAATTAAGCCTGGAGCATTCAAAAATATAGTGTTCTATGTCTGAATTACAAACATAGCAATGGTGTTAGTGGAGTAATTCAATGCAGAGAAATAGGAAGGTAGAGAAGGGGCAAGAATTCAGCTTCAGTAGGTAAATGATAGTTTCACAAACATCAATATAATTGATGTGATTTTCAGTTACTTTTTTATTACTGGCTGACTGATTTACGTAATCATGTAGATTTTTAAGCATACCCCTCCTCTTTCCTTTAGGTCCTCTCCCGCCCCAGTCAGAGGGAAGGGAAGCCACATATGCACGCCACGTCATGAACTCTGGTTCCTTCTACGTGACCAGGGAGAAGACATGAGGAAATGGGATGGGGAACCCACCTCTAAGCTGGAAGCTTGGGTATGTGAATTGAGAGGGAAGAAAGTTATCAAGAAGGGGTCATCTAGGAAAGCTGTCCACGTAATTACTGCAGACACCCAAGAGAGAAATCAGTGACCTTCCACATGTAAATGGACTGTAATCAGCTCTTTTGATCCTGGTGAGGGGACTTCTGGTCCAGCATTACAAAGATCAGATAGTGAATACTCTGACCAGGAACAGGAATAGAGGGCCCCTGCCTCCGGCCAGGAGGAGGAAAGGGATGACCGGGTGTNGTTGGGCACCAAAATGACTGTGACAGGTTGACCCTGGCTGGGTGCCAAGTACCCGGACAGTCTCTCGCCCCTTCCCTTTACCAATAAGATGACAGCAACTCGTGGGTGTTAAGACAAGGCAGTTTAATACAAGCGAAAAAAAAATTATGCGCACGCAGGAAGCAAAGCAAAGGAGAATCTAATCTCTACTTCTCCTTCCATGAGGTCAGCTCGCGTCCTGAGAAGCAGGGCCCTACGCGTTGGTTGTCCCTTCAGCAGGCAGCCGTCGGAGACAACCCCGTGCCCCCACCCCTGCTGTTCTTTTATATCTGAGCTGACGTCATATGGTCTGGAATATCCCTTTGGTCAGTCTGGGTCACCTGATCTGCTTGTGTCCCCTCTGCCTCTCCCTCACAGCAGTCAAAACAGTGGAGTGTTATCTCCTAGCACTGCTAAGGCTGCTGGGGCTCGGATAGACCCAGTACAGTCTAATAAGCTGCCATTCATATAAAAGTTGAGTTCCTCTGCCTTGAGTTACCTAAGACCCTCTTTTGCTGTATTACTGTTTGCATTTCTTAGATTTATCTTGTCAGTAGGGTCCAGCATGTCCAAACAATGACAGATTTTTCTGAAGCTCAGTTCTCTATAATGCAGCTAATTAAGAAGCCAGACTGATGGTGGACAGAGAAGGGAAGGGTGGGCAGGGGAGGACAGATGAAAAAAAATCTTATTAGTTGAGCATATCTAGATCTTTGAAATCTGATTGTACATGTTACAGACATGGATTCTGAGGGTTTGAAAACCTGGCTTTCACTAGGTACTTAGCATGAAACTGAGAAACTAATATTATTCTCTTTGGAGCATGAGCTTGGGAGAGCAGTGACTTTTCATGTGAATTCATACTGCACTGTTTCTGAATAGATTTTTCTGAATGGCTTTAATAGAAACAGTAAATAATATGGCATAAGTGCACATGATATGAGTTTCTCTCTAGCATTTCTGTTATTGAAAGGAGTGTTTTATCTTCTATGGTGTCTTCAGCAGCCAGACTAACATTCATTTAGTTTTAAAACATTTATCAGATTTTATGGCTTTGGGAGATAGACGTGCTTAAAATGTTTTGATTCTTGGTATGTATTTTCTTTACTTTCTGAGTCTTTCTAGATTGGTTCTTGAAATTGCAGGAAACTTATCAAGGGGAAGAGGGAACACAGAACAGGTCAATTGAAAGTGTGCTAGTTACTTATAACAGCAAAACCTAGTATGTACTGTCATGTGAGAGGTTAATGAGTGTATCTTTGGTGGAAAAGAGGAGGAAAATAAGTTTTGCTGAAGAAAAAGGAAAATGAGGCATGCGTGTACAGTGCTGTCTACTGCAGTGTATAGGGACTGTTGTCTACCAAAGTACCAGACTTTGTACCAGCTAAGTTATGGGCTATGATGGTAACACTTCTGTTGATGCTGATGATGTAGGCTCCATGGAAAGCTAAAGGACATATATTATTAAATGCTTCAATTTGTTTTATTTTATACAGTTCTCCACTAAAGACAATGTGCATCTAAATCTTATTGTAAGATTACACATCATCACCAAAATTCTGCTTTTGGACTTAATATTAGGTTTGTAATAGCTTTCACTTTCTTGGTTGTTGAAGGAAAGCTTCAAATTTAACCAATCCTGCGCCTTCTCCACAAGATCGCTTCTAATGTTGCTACAGAAGACATACCTTTTTAATGTTTTAATTTAAAAGGGGAGTAACTTACCACAATTTGAATTCTCGGAATCGGCAGTCTTGCATTTCTCTGATTGAGAAACAAATGTCAGCTTGGATGAAAGACGAAAAAGATGTGATCTTGGGGAGGTTTTAAGTCCGCTTATAAGAGAGGAATTTGCTATTCTGAGGTAAGAATCGAGTGTAAGAATTAGGACACCCTGAGAACATAATGGTGTTATTTTCATCCAGTTCTTCACAGTGGAGTGTACGAGGGTGTTAAGTTACTACCCAGAGTATTTAAATATTTTCCTTTCAGGGATTTTGCAGGACTAATGCAGATATCAAGTAAAAAATTTAAATTTCACCCATGTTTTCTCGTGAGGTGCCTTTTTTTCTTGGCACACTCCAGGTGAGGTTAATTGCTCCTGATTGAACAGGAGGATTAAATTTTCTCTCCTCCTGTGGGTGGGGTTCAGTTTCTTTCCTTCGGTTATTGTGTCAAACACCAATCCACCTCCCTCTCCTTGTGCCCTTCCCAGTAACTAACTATATTGAAATACCTAAGACAATAAGAGAATACACGGTATAATCAAGAATGAAAAATAATATCATCTACCACAGTAAATCATAGCCAAACAACACAGTTATAATAGAAATACCTTTCCTATGTCTGATCCACTAACACATACTTAGTCAGATAACAAATAACTTGTTCTTGGAGAGAGTGCCCTGGATTTGATTTATCTCTGAGTGTAAGTAAATATGAAAAGGCTGCCAAATCTGCCTATATAAATCTCACCTATCTCAAAATGTCATGTATGGGGGAAGTGAAAAATTAAGAAGGTGTTTTTGTCCTAATAGGGTATGGAGACAAAAGGTTTTGCTTTTAATTCTTCTTAGGGATGGTATTTCTCCAGTTGATGCCTGGGAAGGATTAAAGTGAAGCTGGAAAAAAACACATACCTATGTTGTGCCAAATTCTGGTCTTATTTTTGCTGATGTAAATCTGGAGTAGATCCATTAAAGACTCTGGAATTAGTCTAGCTTTTTCCCAGTGCAGCTGACAGCAAACTGAGAGCCTTTCAAATTAATAATGCTAAATCTTAACATCGTTAAGTTTTTTCATTTTGGTTATAGTGGCCATGCCCTGAACAAACAGAACAAAAAGAAATCATCTGAAGATGCTTATATACTGCTGCACAAGTAAGAATAAAAAGAAGACTGGGCTATTGCGAAAATCGAGGGTAAGAAAATAGTTTCTGTAACCATTGTTTGAATAAGTTTATTCTTGTCTGGCAACATCACACCACACTTACGGGTCCATTTACACAGGAAAGAAAGAGAGGGCATGCAGGACTCGATTATGCCACTTAAGTATTAAGTAGTACCATAGTCCAGGCAGGCATAAATCCTGCCAGTTTGTGAATTTTTACCTATGCACTTTATATTTTTCTCACTTAATCCCATGGACATTGGAGTTATTCCTGACTTGTACAAGGGTGGTGAATCTCAGAATTTGTCCCTCTGCATCCTGTGTAGGTTGGTGAACCGGATGCTCTGTGTGATAGTGTGTCAAGTAACCTCAAGTACTTGCTGAGCCTCAGTCCATCTGGGATTCAAAGGTAGTTTGTTACCTCTAAAGTGGGGAGTTTTAGTTAAATGTGTTGTCCTACTCAAATTCATTAGATGAAAAGTGACTATCATCTTACATTACATAAGTTCAGCTGGAATGTATACAATATCAGTAGTATGGGAGATGAAAACATGTGTAGAATACATCTGGTGTGTCTTGGGTCTCTGAAGGTCACTCCACTAAAGTAATATATAGTGCTAGCGCCAGTGGCTCAAGGTCAAGTCAGCTTGCTTTTCATAATGCATAAACCTGAAGCTCACTCAGACACCAATCATCTGACCTAAACCTTGGAACAAATATTTTACTAAGTAAATCAGTGAGAGTGTTGGCATTTCTATTAACCTTCAATGCACTGGTGACAGAAAATGAATAATGATAAATAATAACTCAGGCCTGTAAATCATGCTTAGCACGAGAGAAAAAAAAAAAAAGGAAAAAGAAAGAAAAAAAAAAGGTCTGGTGTACTACCATCTGCTAAGCTGGCTGAGACTGTAGAGAGAAACCCACAACAAAGGGAAATGTGCTCTCTCCCTCCCACAGCAGTTCCCTAGGTTTGAAAGTTGCGTGTGGGATGGAGTGAGTTTTGCAGAGACTGGTGAAGGAAACACTTGAAATGAAAAGCTGAATGTACACAAAGGAGTCTGCAGGGAGTCTGAGTAACAAGTGCTTGGTTACACAAGGTGGTAGGATTGTTTGGCAAGCCTTGAAATGGATGAACTCTTTTTTTGTCCTCCTCTCCCACTGTCTGACCCTCAGTGGCTGTCTAATCGGAAGCAGAAGATAATAGACCTCCAGCAATTTACCAGTGCTGAGGACCTGCTTGTTTGCCTTCCTCAGTACTCTTTCATTTCCTTTTCAGTTTTGCTACTGGTTAGGGTCACCATAGCCACACAATGGCCTTAAGAAAATTAAGCTCATAAATTAGGAAGAAAAGAAACACATTTAGCTGTATCTCCCACCCTGTGATACTTTCAAATGCTTCAGCTTCAGTCAGAAGTGCTCTTATTCTCATACTCTTTGGATTTTTGGAAGGTCTAATTTTAGACAATACAAATCTGAGCATTAATTTATTATTGAGTTTGTTACAAGGAAGGCTTTTCCTAGCCAATTTTTTTTGCACTTCACAAACTTGCTCACAATCTATTTCTTTTCCCTTCTAAATTGTTTTTGATTAAAAAAAAAAAAAAAACTCCTGAAGTATCAGTGGTTCAAAGTACATGTTGTGTTGAGTTCACTTCTCTAGCTGGGAATGCATTTGGATTATCAGGTTGGAAACTGAACACATTTGTGCCCTGCTACAAGAAGGGAATGCAGTATGCATCACATAAGGTTGCTGCTTCTACAAATCGCTTTAATTGAGCAGCCTTGTCCTTTCACAAGGTGTCCTCTCACATGGTGTGCTGTGACCATGAAATAGGAAAAAATACAGAGAGTAGAAGTACAGGCTTATGTTTCCTTTCTGAGAGATCACAACAGGAGGTGTGGTCAGCACCTGTTATGGGGTGATAAGAAGAATATAACACACAGCTGTGGCTCTGCTGTATTGTTTGTTGTGGCATCACAAAAAAACACCACAAACAAATAAAACCAGGTATGTGAGGAAGGGTGAAGTGAGAGGATAGATTGAGTCAGGGGCTTCAGTTCAGTTCATGTGCATTGCATTTTTTGTCAGAAAAGGGTGTGGAGCAGAGTTGGAATTTTTCAAAGAGTAAAAGCATTCTTTTACTTCAGGCTGAAAAGCAGGCAAGAGACAGTCATGACATTAAGATCCATATCTGAGTTCTGACTTGTGACAGATCTTTGTCAGAAAAATCCTAGGTGCCTGCACCTAGTGTTCTTTTTGACCAAAATGTAAATAAATACATTGCTTACCAGCTGAACTCATGTTACTTCCAAGGATTGTGTTTAAATTATATTTCCAACTGGATTACAGTAACATGATAACTCAATTTACAGTGCAGTCAGCATCTGACATTATGTAAAAAAAAAAAGAGCAAGTCTTCTCCATTCTAAAAGTACTTTGTATGAATATGTAAAATTCTAATCTTGAATGCAGCTACCTTTAATTTACTCAGACAGCACTGAATCAAGAACTACATTTTAATTTGAAGAAGGCAACAAGTACCGCAAGCAGATACCAAAAGGTACACATAAATATATACACTTCTAAGTGATTCTTGACAAATGGAGAGTGGTTGAGTTCTTAGTGCTTTCAAGTCTCTTCACTCTCTTTTAGTTACCAGTCAATGGTCATTTGAGGTCTGAAGTTTAACGAAATGTGTGATTTATTGATTTTGTGTATGGAAATTGTTAACAAGTGAACAAAAGAAGGAAGAGTGAACTCTTCTAACAATATTTAGGACTAAATATAACCAAAGCCAAACTCTATAGAAAATACAAGATATTTTAATTGTGTAATTAAAAAGATTGAATTATAGTCTGGGGATATTGGATTGCCAAGGGGAATCCATTACTTTTTTCATGTCAGATGATCACAAATACAAGCCTCTTTAACTGAGCCAGTAGAACTTCTCATCTGTCTTTCCTGTTATGGTTTAGGTGTGGTACAAATTGGTGTTTGCCTTTTTTGCCAATAATGCTGTAAAATATTATTCATGTTGAGAGATGAACTGCAATATCAGGCTTGAAAAATATATGCACGATTTGCTTAACACTATACCTCTACCAAAGGAAATGCAAAACTACTGAAGTCCAATCTGCATAACTGGTGAGCCCTTTCACACTCCTGTTCAATGATAACATGGACTATCTGACTTGATCTGCACACCAGCGTTCATTTTGGATTTACTGCCCCTTGATCTCCGTTGGCAGTAAGTGTCTGTGATATAAAGATACTGATTTTTTGAAAATAACTTTTAAGTATTTAGCAACTATGCCTTATATAATCAAAGAATCTTAAAGTTAGGACCATGAGATTTTTCTTAAACTCAATTAGGGTCATGCTTGACTTTGAGATAAATGGAGATTTAGAAGATTAGAAGAGAGCTGATCTATGTAGCTGCAGAAGGTATTCTTAGAGACCAATGTACCCTAGAAAACTTAATCAATAGAAAAGAATCAACTAAGGAGGCTAATTCAATAGATAATTGTTTTAACTAAGGAATAGGGTAGATGATCTTTAACTAAAAATAAATATTGTGTCTTAGGTGGTAGTTAAAACAATAAGGTAGGGAGTCAAAGGTTAATGAAACTGGGATGTGCTTATGTTGAGGGTTTGACAACATGGAAAGGTTAGCCAAAGTTCGGGCGATGAAGAGTATGATGATGAAGTCAACGAGACCCCAGACTCAATTCATGGTTTGAAGAAGACATGAGATGGCAGCATTGCTCCATGGATGGGACACTAGAAGAAATTTCAGAGTACCTGGATGATGTAAAAGGGGTGGCTGGAATAGTTTGGAGGTGTTGTTGAGTTCTTTGTTCAAAATTGTATAAATACCCTGTTTTGAGATTGTTCCCTTAAGCTACTTATGGCAAATAATTCCCAGTGGCTCCTGACCTCGTTAATGAATGGAATGTTCCATCTAACACCTCACTGTTGGGTTTGATTTCTGGATCTTTGATTCAATCTGTTCCCATCACTGTCTTTCCCAGCCTCCAAGTATATTTCCATATAAACTTGCCTATCTCTTTTTGTTCACACCTCCTATGATAGTAGCCTTCATTATAGTCTATTACTTTTCAGACCGAAGTCTTAAACAATACAGACACCATGATGTGAGTAAGTCTGCTTTAGTGGAACTGTATTCAGTAGCTCTGTTTGCTATCTCTTTCTGGAAACCTACTTTCCTATCACATATTGATAATCATATAGATATCAATTCCCAGAGGTAACTCTTGCTATCAGCATTTAAAACTGCTATCAGTGGTTTTATCTCTATCTCTTCTGTTTTGTAATTCAGCTGCTGCTGAATGAATGGCATAAGGTGCTATTTACAATATCATCTCTTGTATCATCTATTTGGTCCCAAGAGAAACTCCCTTTATCTACACAGATGACATAATAATGTAGCCTTATTTCAAATAGGAATTAAAAAAAAATAATTCAGTCTTTACCAAATTTGCTTGCTAAAAATATTTTTATATGTTTCAATTTTCTTTCCCCTGCATAGGTGGTAATGAATGGATAAAACAATGAAACCTGGTTGTGTCACTTTGCTTTGTTTGCTTTTGTTCCTAACTATTTTCCTATCACAACATATTATAGGCCACATGGTAAAAGACACCACTAACACTCCTAGTTATGGATGGAATCCAGGAACAGTTGCAACAAAGGAAAGCAGTCACACACTAAATAACAGTATATTCACCAGTGAATATGGACATTGGTAGAAGTGACTAGAGGTTGACTCCTGGCGTGATGGACATGGTAAGGTGCTTTGAAGATAAGATGCTGTATATGCAATGTGTGCTATACAGCTCCAGCTCCACATGGAGGAAAAGCAAACTGTGGCGGGTCCTGAGCGTGCCACACCTGAAAAGATACAACTTGAAAAACAACCTTTGTAGAGCTACAGTGAAATTGGTTTTAAAGCAGGTGGTGTAGAGTCATATTGGCTATTTACAGCACAGCAAATTAGGCATTTTATCTCAATCAGCATACCTAAACCTTTACTTTAGTCTGATGACTCATATGCTATGGAATAGAAGAAAAAGTATGGAAAGCCCAGTATTTCTGTTGCTGCTGAAGTGTGAGTTGTTTAAAGCTAACTTCAAAAGTGGCCTTAACATAAGAAAATTAAGTGGAAAAAAATGGTATAAACCAGCCCCCTCAAGCCAAACTCCATGAGCAATATAGATTTATTTGTTTTATTAAAGGTCTGTTTTGTGAAAAATGTCAGAATCTCAGAAAAATACTTGATCAGATTATTCCACTAAAATGGATGTGTGGACACAAGTTCCTGAAGAAAAAGTATTATCCTGAGAAATTATGTAGAGGTAGCCGCTACATTAATATACATGCACTTCACAGATCTCTTTAGGAAAAATTAGTCTTATCCCAAAGGGAACATCACTAAACATAATTTATTCTGTCCTTTGCTATATCCTGACTTGCCCTTGAGAAGACATTTCCCATTAAGCAAAAGCAAGCTTAGCTCATATGTGTTAGGTATCTGGTATTGGCGTTTCCCTGTAAAAGACTAACAAATTAATTTTAAAGTCTTAACATTCATTAGTGATGTGAACTTTGGCATCTCTGTCCTTGTATTCTTCCAAACAGAATAAAAATAACTTAACCAAAACTGATTAAGCTCTAAAAAAGAGTAAGAAATCAGATTGCGAAAAAGAATTTGTATTACTTTCGTTGTACTTCATTTAGCTATCTTATGCCTCTTTCCTTAGGTCGTTCACTACTTTTGTGATTTTTTGTATTTTGTGCTTAAAAGGAACTTTGGCTGAAAGTAATAATTTAAGTAATATACCATCAACAACAAGAAAAATTACATTTTTAATGTAATACCCCAAATGAAAATTGCTTATTAGTTAATTTGAAGTGGTGGAAAGAAATTAATAGAAATTGTTTAGGATTTTTACAACTTAAGAAACTAAAATACAAGACTTTAAGCAGTTTTTCCAAGGTCTCATGGCAAGTCCATGCCAGAACCACAAATTATTCTTTACATTAGCTGTAAATTATAATGAAAAAAAAAATATGATACTGTAAAAGTATCAGTTTGCTTAGCTGAGAAGTACGTAGCTTGATACCATGGCACATTTTTCTTTCTGGCCCAGTTGTTGTCAGTCCTATGTAATTACATACACCCCTCAATCAAAAAGACCCCACACGAAACCAAGTTGAAATAATCATGCACAAATGAACACTGACTTTCTTTTTGAACTTCTGAGGAAATTTCCCTAACTAAATATAGGCAGAGAAGGAAAAAAAATCCTTAGTAATTAGTATTTAGTAACTACTTTATATTGAGACCCTATCAATTTAGAAGTGATTGTCTTTAGTTAAATTGGATGTGTATTTTTAACCATTCATATTTCTATTGAAAGGACAATATTCTGAGCAAAGTGTTTTGGGCGTGTAATTATTACTTACCCACCTTTACTGAAATCCTAATATAAGGCTTTAAAATACCATTTAACTGTCAGCGTACACGTAGCAGGGCTAGGGTGGGAGGCTGGAGTGCATGTGGGTAAGATTGCATGCATATGACAGCAGAGAGATAGTTGTGATTTGGTAGTGGACCTATCGAAAGTTATGTGCTCCTCATCAAATAATTGAGAACCAAAATTTTATTGGGCATTAGTAATGGGAAAGACAAAACCTGGTCCTTTAAATCTAGCCATCCATTTTTCTAGTAAATATGCCCTCGTGTGCTTACACATGGATAACAAGAAAGTTCTAATTAGAGGGCACAGTGTCTTTTGTCGTCTTATAAAAATCACATGATGTATGAAAAACCTGCTAATAACTAATTATTTTCATCTCTGTTAGCAGACCTGCTTGCCAGTTCTGCTGAATTCATAGAATGACCTCACAGATTTTGCTGTAAATACATATTAAATTGGGAGAGGAGTGAGTAAAAAAGAATGACATTTTCAGAAAGAATTAAACTCCTAATTATAGAGGACTAGCAGATGTTTTGCGTCTAGTTGCACCTTTCAAAAAAAGTTGTTTTCTTAAAAGAATACGTATGCAAAGATGGTGCTATATAAAGGAGTTTACTTTTCGTTTCCCTCAAATTGCCCCCTTTCTCCAAATTTGGTTTTTATATTTTTTTTAATGGATCTTCAAACCCCCATCATAAGTTTCTTTATGCATCAAACTGCAAAACAGTGCACTAATAAGGAAGAAAAATGTATTTCATAACTGAGACATTACAGCTAGTTGGGACTGTATCTACCTGATGATTTAGATATTGACAAAACCCATTATTTTTACCATTATATTTGTGAGTGTCTCTAAAAAAAATCAGTAGTGTTGATGTTTGGATAGTAAGTGTGGTTCATAGTATCTGCCTGTGAAACTCCAAAAATGTATTTTTCCAAACACAAGAATCATGCACTGTATTTACTATTAGGACAGAAATAAAAATAAGTGTCTTGTGATGTTGTGTCTACCTAGCTTACAGGTTTAAAAATTCCCAGAATATTAATATGCCTTTTATCTTCTAGAATGGTTGTGCCCTCTCTGAACTCTCCAAACAATCTGTCAAGAGCCCAAGGCTCAATAGGCCTTGATCTACATGAATACTAGCTGGAATTTTCTAAAAGTACTTTCATTAAAATTAAACAGCGACTTCTTTTGCATTGATGGGTCTAAGACTGATAGCCCTGAAATTCATGTCACAAATAAATGATTGGCTCTTCAGCTATTTCACATGTACTTACAGACAGGCAAATGTGATATATTGCATCCACAGACATCTCAATGAACATAATCATGATATCACAATATATCATGTTATACTCGTATATGTTTGGGTCACATAATTTACTGTCAGTAGTCTGAGGATTAACAGGTCTGAATTATATGGATGCTGCAAAGAGCAGTTTGGGTGCATTATGCTGATGCTTTGGAATTTAAAATGTTAATATTGCAAATGAAAGGTACATTTTGTGTATCATAAATCTAAGTGTCTGTTCTTCCTATGTACTCAATAAATACACTTCTCATCAACTTTTAATTATGCTGTTTGCATTATTCTGTCCTGAAGAGGATAACACTGTATAAATCATCCACTTCTAATGTACACTGCAGCATAAGTTTAGTTAATTAAACCATATATTTTATTAGTACTTGCACTTCCATCTTGTACAACTGCTGGGAAAAAATAGAGGGTTTTATTTATTACAGCTGAATTTAAGATGGCATTACAAAAGTTTAACAAGGTTACATGTACATATTGCTGTTGACTGTAGCTTACTCACAAATATGCAGTCTCAAAAACTTATTTTCTACCTACTGCTACAAGAGTGGGAAACTTCTTGAATGTATGGATGTTTCCACAGAACCACTTCAATGTATTTAACTGTTGGTGTAATCAGAACTGAATCAGGTATATGCTTGTACATTTAAATAATTTGTTATGTCAAATCTCCAAAGAGAAATTGTAATGAAATTCATGGTTAATGGAATTAGGAGATCCTTTCTATTCTTCTTACCTCTGAGTTCCCACTTTTTTATTGGACCCAGATTTCACAGGACAGTTTTCAGAGCAAAGCCATTTTATGCTTCAGTGTAGGTGGAGAGTCATCTCAGAGGATGCCATGACACATATGAGAAACAATAATAAGATACTCTGTGACAGAACCATGAGAAGTATAAAAACTTGCTATATCTCTAACTCTTTGAGGATTAAAGCCATCTTTGGGTAGAGTCCCTAGTATTTTCTGTTCAGATAAAATAAATCCATAAAACCATTTGAACTTTGAGGTACAAGTGCCCGGAGAAATAATTTGAATTTAGGAATGTTTCTGGTTGACATAAAGATGCTATCATACTGACAAAGAAGATTCTGAACTAAATCCCTTGAATTACTTAGCACTTACCACCCCAGCTTGGATATCTAAATAAAATTTTTTTTAGAGGGAAATCTGTAGAACAGTTTGAAATTACTATCTGCAAAATGCGTTGAAATTAAATGTGTATTCAGGATTCTCTTCCTTGAAGCCAAGTAAATTTGCTTTACCTACAGTCTAGAGCTATATAGTGTGCTCGGTTGTGATTCGATGGGGTGTCAAATTGAATCGATAAGTTGACTTAAAAAAATTTCAAAGCTTGCAAGCGGTAAAATTTAAAAAAAATTTATTCCCACAGGGAAACAGAAAGGATTTTCACCCCTCCCATTCCCTGTCACACCCCCACATAAAGCAAAGCATGCTTAAATGGACACATTATACATATGCATAACTACTCTATGAACATGCTAACTAGTTAGCACAGTCAACACTCATCTCTGCCCAGATCCCTGCCCCATGTGGGGTCTTCTGGTGGTATTTTTGGGGGTCTTATCATTATCTTAGCCCTAAGAAGACTCTGTTATAAACACTGCTTAACCACAAACTTGTTTGATTTTATGAGACGCCAACACGTCTAGGATGCCACATGCTATCTCCCTCTCCCTGTTCCGCTGTCTCTTGTGTTGTGACTATGCTTTTAATTCCAACCTTATCATTACCTAGGGAGGAGGAGAGAAGTAAAGAGAAAAAAACTACATGAAGATCTAACTTAGCTTAAAACCTTAAAACCCATATTAAAAATTAAAACTTAAACCCTCTATTTCCAAATCAGTTGGAAGTGCAACACTGCTGAATAAGAGGACATGTTATATTTTGGTCTGTAGATGTTATTTTCCTTATTTCAGAGGAGTATTAAGAAAAAAGTCTCAATAAAATGGCAACTTCCTAAGATGAAGTTGCAACAGTTTTAATTGCAAGAAAAAAACAAATAAAATGTAAAAAGACCTCTGAAAGAACAGCAGACCAAAGAGTACATTTTTCAAGAAAGTAGTTATTGTGGTGTAGAAATTAATAGGATCAAGCTTATGGACTATTTCCCTCACTCTATATTTGAAAATGTCCTATCACATGATTTCAGGATCCCTGATTACTTACAAAATGGCATATAGAAGTTGAAAAGTAACCCTTTTCTTAAAAGTAAGAAGGAAAGGACAGAGCGATTTTCAGCCCTGTGTAATGAAGACTAAGGGACCAAGAGTGAGCAATTAAAATATGCTCATTTTGAGTCTGCCTGCCCTGCAGATTAAGGCAGTAGAGATGTTTCTGTTGTATAAATATAAAATCACAGTCTCCTTAATAGAGCCCTCTTACCTCTAGCACAAATCACTAGGTATTGACTCACACATGATGTAATTAATGCTCCTAATTTACTTGCACTTAAATTTGATAAGGGCTTTAGTATTAAGATATTCATCTTTGTTTCTTGACTACTGTCTGTATTGTTATGTGGAATGGTTTCACTTAATTCTTAAGCCAAACGAAGCAAGCTTCTTTTCCACTCATAATTCTACAGAGCCACGTCCAAAAGAAAAAAAAAAAAAGTGGGACGTGAGGAGGCTTATTCCTTGATATTTCTTCATAGTTGATACTGTCTTTTTAGGTCAGCCTTTGTTTTTTTTTTCTGTTTGACTTCCATACATATTAAAAGGGGCTAGATATTATTGTATGGTATACTGGGACAGGGAATATTTCTGTTCACCTTTTTTTCTCTGTTGACAGAACTGCTTCAACACATATAAGTTATGGGCTGGCATCACTGGTTAAAACACAGAGACATTAGCTGGGTTCTCCCATGCTTAATTGATTTTTGCACAAAAATGCATGGTTTTAGTTCATATGGCATCATAAAAGCACAAGGACACAAAAGAAAATGGAAAACTATGTTGTTCACCAGCAATAGCACTTAGAAAACTGGTGAGTTTTAGGAAGGCTTTTAAATACATATAAGGAACTGAAGCTCCCTAGGAATATGGGCAGGATTTGGTTCAACCTAAAAGTGTACGAAGGTTTTTTTGTAAAGAAGGAAAAAAGCTTCTTTTTCCATTTACTACTGCTGAGGCAGTTAAGAACCCTGTATACTTTTTATGCCCCTCAGGGCGACTGTGTTTTATTGATGGAATGGACTCTTCTCTAACCCCAGCATACCCTGTGCTGTGGCTAACATCAGCCTGGCCTGGAGCTCTGAATTGGTATGCCTGGCTTTAAACCCAGATAGCAGTGCTGCAACTTGCTGAAGACTGTGACATTTACTCACATGATTATCACCAGCCAGAGAGTCATGGGAGGGAGGATCTGCTCTTTCTTGTGACTGCAGGGAGCAGGGGCACCATGCCCCCAGAGACAGGCATTGCTTCTGTAATCGATGCCAGCTGGCCGGGGCTGCGTGGTGAAGTTCTCCAGTCACAGAGCACCTACAGCTTTGATTTTGTGCATGTACGGTTGGTGTGATGGGGTCAGTGATCCCAAAGAGTAGCTTGTAGGCTGAAGTAAGCTGATATTTGGAAACAAACCTCTGCAAAGCAGCTCCAGTTCCTTTCTCTCATCAATATTTACAAGTTCTGTTCCATCTTCAGGGGTCTTTCCAATATGTTTTAAATATATTTTCTTTCTACAAACTGCAATTATTTGAAATGCTTCAAGAAAGGCCATTTGTTTCATAAAGTGACTGGGATGTCTTGAAATGCCAGAGTTTCATTCAGACTGATGACAGCTGGCAAGATTTGCTGAGACTCTGCTTACGCTATGACAAGGGCTCAGTAAAACCTATAGATTGCCATGTGCAGGGAGCATCAGGCTTTGCTCTAAAAACAAGGTCTCAGGGTTACCGCATAAACACTGAGATTTTCTCCCGATCATTTCTACACACACATATGAGCACATTCATTATTTGTATCAGCAGAGCTGGGATTTGGGGAAGTGGGGAAAGTGAGACTGAGGAGTTAAATCCTAATGGGGATTGCAGGGCCTCAGCTGGAAAATCTCCACAAGCTTGGAGCAATCAAATGCAGCTGAGGCCAGCTTAAAACAAAACAACAACAAAAATCTGTCTGTTCTCATGGCAGGGGAATTTGCAGAGCTGTTGCTGAACAATAGGTCTCATGGTATAAAAGACTTGCTTGGAAATTTCCCCCTTTTTAGCACATTAAGGTATGTGGAGATTAGGGTGTCTGCATGTGCGAGCATGCGTGAGCAAAAGCTGGGGGTTTGTTTGAATAAGAAACCCAAAAATAAACATGTAACATCACAAGAGCTTTTCATTGTTTAAGCAGAGTGCCATCTGATATTTCTTACAATAGTTATTCTCTGGCTCTGTTATAAAATCTGAAGGATGGGTGAGAAAAGAACCTCTGTCTTTTTTTTTTCCCCAAAAGTACTTTCTCTGAGCAGTGAAGCAGTTTTGTGTTATATGAGGTTTGTTCAGGATGTTGACATTCGGATTTTTTTTTTTAATTTGTTAATTAAACTTCCTTAAAAATTTTGCGAGTAACTCAGAATTGCATTTAGTAGCTTAGTTATGAGTAGTTACTGTATTTAGGATTTGACATTTGGTAGGTTGAAATTAGTCATGTAAATCAATGAATATGCTTTTTTTTGTTCTATTAAGTATATCTACCAGAACTAGTGTATTTATATCAATATTTATGGTTAAGTGCCTTTTAATCCTCAGTGCTATACTTATTTGAAGTTTGCCATTTCTGCTTGTACTAATGTCAATAGACTGATTTGTTAGATTTATGTAAAATGTGTAGTAAATCTTAACACTAAATTTTATCTGCTCCTTTCAGCAGTTGAAAAAAGTTTCAACCTTTTCTTTGCAGGGGAGAGACCTGAGTATTTTTCACTTACTTCACTTTTCTCAGCTTCCAAGCAGGTTATGAAAAGTCTCAAGTGATAATATTACCAATTTTATCACACCATCCTACACTAACCTAAAATGCTCTCCCTGTATCTTGTGTCATGGAAGAAGAGAATTCAAATTTGAATATCACAGTAATTGTACTCTACAGAAATATACATTCCTGATTTAATTAAAATTACGATTTGCATCCTATCTGTTTTTTTAAAAGGAAAACTTCATGATATATTCATTCAAAGCTTTCTGAAGCTTTGTTTTTCCTTAGAAGATGTCCTAGATTTTATTCTTTAATGTTGTTCCTGATTTATTGAATGTCCATGTTTCCCTGGATAGTACCATCTTTTGAGTTATACATCATCAGAGTGACTCATTCCGATGATGTATTGCATTAATACATCATCAAAGCGCCTTGCTCTGCTGTTGCACTAATGATATGTTAGTATAATACATCATCAGAGTGAACTGCACTGATGATGTATTACTTAGATGGTGATGGCATTCTGTGAAGAAAAGGTTGAGGAGCAGGTTCAATACAGTCACAGGAGAAAAATTAGTCAATACAGAGTATAACTGTTTCTGCGGTAGTGATGCTGATGCTAAATTAGCACCATAGCCACTGATCTGTACCCTTGTAGAAACACTGAGACATGCATTATCCCCGAAAGAGGAATGAATTCAGAACACTCACTCTCTTTTACAGAATAGAGGAGACGTGTAACTATACATATCACTGGGAAGCAAAAGGTTATATATATAGCAATAATTACTGGCTACTCAGAGAGCAAATGAATCAAACAGGGCCAAAATAGGACAAAAGTCTAGATGTGTTCAGAAGCCGCCTCTGTGTTGGAGAATGTGACACACAGGAAGATGGAGATATAAGGTCTGTAAATATGCAGTCTGAATTAAAACAGCTGCTACTTACAAAACTCCAACAGACATATTAAAATATTCTGAGTCATGTAAGAAGCTATGCTGTAGTATTTTTTTTTAATGTTTAATTACATACTTTTTTCAGTCATGCTATGTCACAGGCAGAACACAACTGTCTCAGTGCTGTGTGCTCTCTCATGAGCTCCATGTGCACTCAGTAACAGACAAAATTTCCAAGTGTGCACAGATAATATACATAAAAATTAAAAGGTTTTAAAACTTTTGGTCTTCAAGTTGCTCAAAATCGTGTTTGTCAGAGATGAGAAGGAGAAAATTGTGTATGTGCATGTAAGACTGGAAATCCTGTTAAGTCAGACTGTATTATGCTGGCATATTTCTAAAAGTGGCATTTTATATAAATCACACCTAATTTCTTTCACCTGTACATATCTATCTATTGGTTTGATCTCCAGAAGAGGGTTCATGAGTGGTTACCTTCTGGCTTCACTTTCCAGGAAGGTGGAGGTGAAAATAATGTTAAAATGAAAGCTGTTAGGGTTATAGAGAACAGATTCATTTATATACAAGGGATGGTATTCGACATACTTTCCTACATGACAACAAAACATAATACAGGTACAAAAAGGGTTGTGGCATGGTGTTCACGTCCCTGCACATCTTGTTTTCCCATCTTCTCCCTTGTTCTCCTAACTCCCTTCTTCATTTTTTTTCAGTGTCCTTCATTTGTTTTTTTCAGCTGTTTTGCAGCTAGTGCCGGCTGGGCTTCATGCTCCGCCACTCCATACGCCTCACCATTCCTGCCCTGTGCAGAGCCTGTCTGGGTATTTCTCTGGGATGTGTGGGAACTAGTAGGACTGTAACTATGGGCACCCTTGGCACAAGGCTCTGTGTGCAGGTTGCTCCTGCACTCCTTGCCCCAGAACTGTACCATGTCTGGGCTGGCAACACAATCAGCTCCCAGCCTGGTAACTTTTGTCTCTGAAACCAGGGGAGAAATTTCCTTTGTAATCATGGATTCCCCTCTATCATCATACAAATGATTCTCACACTCACCATTGCTCTCAGTCCTCCTGGTGCCAGACCAGTCAGCTTTGAAGAGCAGTAATGCAGTGAGGGTGGAAAAGTGTGCCACTGAGGCATAGCAGCATGTGGCCATTCCTCCTGACAGCATGAATTGAACACTTGCCTGTCTCAGCAGTCTCCTCGTGAAACTGTTCGAGGACTCCTACTCTTGGCTGGTTCACGTTGTGTAGTATAAGCTTCCAAACCACCCCTTCTTTCTTCAATTTCTCTCCTGATCATCTGTCTTCTGCAACTTGCAGAAAGACAGGGTGAGAGTGGCTTCAAATACTCTTTTGTTCTCTGTCTTTTTTTTTTCCTTTTATACTCCCCTTCCTTTTCTTCTATTCCATTTGTTTCCCACTTCTGTTCCAGCTCTTTCTTTGTATAGGTGATTGCATTAAACTTGTATTGTGTGGTCAGATACACTCTAGATATGAGCTAGCTTTTAAAGTAAACCATATTGTACCAACTCTTAAAAAGTCACAATACTTTGTGGCAATATTCCCAAGATATTTATCAATGCAGCAAGTCATTGTTTCTCATTATTTTCAAATATTGTTAGACTTCTCTAAGAGACTGAAATCACTGTTTCAAACTTTTATTTGGAAATGAATACTTCAGAGCTACTCAATATTTCTATCACTACTTCAGGTATTTTCATAACAGCCCTCTCTTCTGATCCTTTAGAGTGTCTTTATAAGAAACAGACCAGTAGAAAAGATTTTAAAAAGAAAATCAGGAAATTAGTAAACTTATTTTGTGTACATGGATTTCTCTTGTCACCATTAGACAAAATAAATGTGATGGTGTTCCATAAAATGCAGCAGAAACAATTGAAATATTTTAAAAATTATGTTTTCAGTAATATTTTCAGCATTCAGATTTGGTATCTGATTTGTCATGTTCCATTTGGGAATTTGCACTAAAGTCAGATGATATTGCAAACACTAAGGCTTATTTAGGGAAATTGCAGACACTATGAAAAGTAACCAGGTTCCCACTAGATGTATATAAAATATTACTTCTGTATCCTAATTAGGGGTAATGAATTTTAATAATGTAAGAACAAGAACTCTCTGGGTTTCGACAAACTAAGCCTTAGTTTTTAATGTGGCTCATACATAAGTGTTTTGTTTCATCTAAAACAATCTGCCATAACATAGGACAAAACAAGATGTTCCAATTTTTTATAAATAAAGCTTGCTTTGGTTAAGATAGAAGCTGCCAATTGCAAAAATACACACGTTGTTCATAATTTATAAACAATAAACACTCCTTTTGGCAGGCTGCCATGCAGTTCCTTTCTGCTCAAGGTCTAAACTGTGAATGAGAAATTATGTGAAAGTTACAAATGATATGCTAAGGAGCCTGGCAGGGTTTGAAGTGATATTGGTGCCAATCCAAATCCATGTTAGGCTCCGTTAAGATAGGCCAGTTCAAAGATGTAATACAACTTACTAGAAGTGTCTATATCAATGAAATGTCAAATGAAATATAGAGTAGTCTAATTGCCATGTGGTAATGACAGAATATCACTGTGACTTTTCTCATTCCTGCCTTTAATGTAGTAGTGGAGATGCAAATAAGCAGTTACTTCTGCATCTGGATTACAAATGGTTGAAACTCAGTCAGCTTTATGTTTATAAGGGTGATGATGGATAAAATGAACCTTTTTTCTGAAAAATATGGAGAGATTTCAGCATCAGGCATACCAGAATTGGCAAACTGTTGGATGCTCAATGCTTTGAACATGCAACCGGCCCTTTTGAAGCAATTTGCTTTCCATCTCCAGCCTCCTTTGCCCTGGCTTACTTACAGCTGAAGCTTGGGATCACCTCTGCCTCTGGAGTTGTTTGCTTCTTCTCCTCCTTGCCCTGTCAGCACAAATTCACCCTGTTGAAATGGGTACTCCAGTCTGCCTCAGGCCATGTGAACATCATGATCAGACTTCTTAGGTGACTAGTGGGCTGGTTTTCCTGCACTAGTATTCAAAACACAATTCTTCTCAGTCCTTTGGGGGTAGGAAGGTACTAAAAATTCAGGCTTTCCTGTTTGTCAGTCAGATTTGGGTGAGAGAACCTTCTTTTGAAAATGTTTATACTTCTGTCAAGTGGTTAGAATGTCACAATGCTCTCATAGCAATCTACATTGTTAGAGGCCTAGCTATAATGAGAACTAACACAAATTTTCCTGAGCTGGCAGGGTTTAAGCATTTCCTTGTCTTCTCTGAGAATTTTCCTGGGTATATTTTCTGTAGCCCATTGCTACACTATAGTGATACATTTGCTTGACCTGTTTTTTTGACACTACAAAGAATGTTTTTCTCATCAGAAAACATACATACAGTTTATTGAAATTTATATATTTTAAATGTTGACTTTCAGCAAATTAGGAATCTGAACAGTCTCAGTTTACCATCTCTATACAGACTCAGTACACCTTTCAGATGCAGTGTGTGCTACTCCCCCGCATCTATAACCTAACCTCCTCTTCCTGTATAACTTATATACTAGAATTGTAATTCTCCATTGATCCAAAATCAAAAAGCCCATTGATTTTTGTCATTCTGCTTTTTCAGAAATGGTTTGTTACATTGATGCAAGGCCTGAGCTGAAGCTCACTGAAGTCAATGGAAGTCTTTCAGCTGACTCTTGACAAGCACTGGATCAAATTCTAAAATGCAACTCTTTCTACTGAAAAAACCCAACAGCAAAACTTTTTCAGATCATCAGTACATGAGTGCTGTAGGCAGAAAACCAAATTTGTGTACGCATGCATTGTCTCTCAGGAATCTTCTCCTGGAATTGCAGACAGCAGTATAATAAATCAATTATCTGATTAAAACAAAAATAATTAATATGCAATTATGACAGATGTCAGGCCAATTAATATGTAAATATTCATAAACTACCTGACAATTTGCACATATGCAAGAAGAAATTTAAATATGAACACCCCACTGTGTTTGTTGAACATAAGGGCAGGATATTTCTAATTTGGTTGGGGAAAATAGCAAAATGTATTTCAAAATGATTTTGTTTTCGTTTATCAAATACACATTCCCAAGAGTGAACAATGAGCTGTGATGTGTATAAATAAATAAAGTCTTCATGTGTCTCAGCACTCCAAACCTTAAAATGTTTACTAAAAATTGGCAGAACTAATATAAATCTAAGAGTCATTCATGCTATAATGTTAAAAAAAATGTATACTTGTTCAGTTAAGCAGCTGCAGTTCTTCGCCAAGCTATCAAATTTCACTAATTAATGATTCATTAATTAGCAAACTGGGTTAATTGGTGTATATCCATCAATCATTAATTTTTTCATTCATTGATCACTTTGTTTAATTGTTAATTCGTTGCGTGTTAACCACCTATAATCACATTTCCACATTAACTACTTTTAAGGTAACCTACGCAAATTAATTTCTTTTCTGAGTTATTATTACTTAATTCCCTCAGTAATTATTCACTAGCTTAATTATTCTTACCTTATACTCATTATCTAATCTTCAGTTAATAATTGCAAAAACTCTTTTCTCTGTTAACTTTTAGCTAGACATCCCTTATCAACCATTAAATAATCCCACCACTAGCATATCAGTTCCCAACTTCAGTTTACCTATGTATGGGCTTTTTTTACCATTATTGGTAGTAAATAACCCTGAATTTGACAACTTTTTTAAATTTAACAGGCTAATGACTGAGCTGGACTAAATTATGTCTCCTTACTGATGACCATCCTGCTGTCAGAATGAAAGGGCTACTCACGAATGGATCATATTCAGTTTTTGAACAAAACATGGACATAGTAATTTCTATGACTCTTCTTTTTATGTTTTGAGATGTCTAAGACTGAAGTTTCTCCCCAGCTTTGCCATAGTTGCAAAGGACACCTGTGGCTTTTAAGGTCAAAGGGGGGATTTTTTTTCAGTCAGAGATAAATTCCTTAGGAATATGTGGCAAGACAGATGAATAGGAGAGACATTGTGAAGTCTCCAGAGCAAAATAGTTTAAAGACAACTCTTCTGTCAAGTTTTTCAACATAGGAGAAGGGTAACTCTCATGAGTAATTAAATCCATTTTTGTCCTGATTTAACAAATTTTGTGATTGTGTGGCTGGAAACCCATCCTGCTTTGTGACATACTGGTGGCGATTTCTTCATCTGCATACTATGGATCCTGNCGAGGTGTGTGGCAGGGCGTTACCACCTAACTAGTGGCTCCAGAGTCACCGGAGTGCCCGAGCTCTAAAGAGGAGAGCCGCTTGGTGCTCTGGTGCCCAGACATCTGCCCCGTGGCCCTCAAAAGTGGCTGCGAGCTAGCCTGGGCTAAAGCAGGGTCTGAAGAGAAGCCACCAGAGAAGGCACAGTAGCAAGAACTGGTTACAGTTCCTCTATTAAAACATTTCTCTAGGAATTTTCTCTAAGAAAGTAGCTATCAAAATGTAGCTTTTACATTGTAGTAGATACAGGCCATACTGAAAAGTAGTACAAGTGCCCATAGAGAGAAGGTAAATGCTAGATCCCTGTGAGGTACCTAATCTTGTGAAGCAATCAGTTTGATTGGTGCAATATAAAATGCTTTGTTATTTTTAAATGGCTGTATTTTTCTTTAATAATTTTCCACTCCACGAATGCTTTCCCCATGTTATCTTCAAATTTCTTGTAGAAAAGAATATTGCAATTATATTTTCTCTATAGGGATGCATAACAGTGGCATTGCAAAGTCATTGAGGATTCAAAACACTGGTATTTATATTAAAGGGGCTTTTTCTGTATTTTTTTAAACCAAAATAATATGTTTCAAATGGGGTAAACATGATTTCCTAAAATAAGCAGAAAATTACTAAGATGCTTGCTTTCAGAACTGGTGGCTGATATGAGAAGACTGAATGCAGCAGAAAATAAATTGAAGCATGTTATATGTTGAATTCAATTGCTTGAAAATTTATTATTTTAAATTTTTATCAATATTTTAATATTTTCTTTGCCAAATTTTGATAGAAAACCATAAGAATTTCTATTGCTAGCTAGCAAATGAATCTATTTCTATATATATTTATAAAAATATTGAAAATATCAAAATAAAAGCACATCTATATACAATAGGGAGAGAGTGAGACAGAGATGCATTTTTTTTTCCTCCACAAAACTAAAAATTCTCCATAGTGTTTATAGCCATTTTTGATATCACAACCAACTCTTGTAAAATTTGCTTTTTGCCCACAACCATTTTATTTCTTTGGGAAAGTAGAGTAGAAGCATGATGCTTGTATCTTGATGGATGTTCAGAGCAGAATGTGTTTTTAACATTTCCCCCTTTTAATGAATTTAAGTGTAATATGTTTTTAGACTTTTCAGGGATTGGTTTTGCAAAGCAGTAATTTCATTCCTTGTTTCTGGTTTCCATCCATCTTCATGATGAAGATATGATTTCTTCCTCTTTCATAGAACTTACTATAATAAGGAATACCTTGTTTCAGCCAATAATATTACAGCAGGAAACAGAAATGAAAAGGTATGTCTGAGACATAATGTATCTGAGTGTTGTGGTTTTAAGTAGCCAGAGTTTTTTATTAGCTGGGGGGCGCTAGGAGAGAGGCTTCCTTAAGAAGCTGCTGGAGTTTTTCTCTGCTCTAAGCTAGCGAAGGTCAGGCAACAATGCCTCTGTGATAANGGGGGGAGAAAGGTGTCTGTAGCAACTATCAAACTGTTCGCCCTTAAACTCTTAAGCTCTGATTTTAGTAGTAGTAGTAGTTGCAGTAGTAGTAAATACTTAACATTCTAAGTTAGAGCCTGTTTTGCTTGTGTGAAGTAGTTAATAAATAGCTGCTTGTAATCCTTATCACAAGGTTGAGGTTTTTTTTCTTATCTGAGAAATTTTAGATCTATGTGTGGGCTCTCGGCTTTTAGCCAGAGTCAAACCACGACACTGAGTTAACAAAAAAACCAAAGGAAACACCAGATTTATAAAATCATTTTCTAGAGAGGCAAACTGGTCTATTAGAAGCGAAGCACACTCAGAGTTAGTGATGTTGTTTTATTAGTATCAGTTTGCTGAGCTTCTCTGCATAGAGACAAAAAAACCTTTTCTCAGTATGGAAGACTGAATCTCTGGTCTTTGAGTGTGTGGCAGTAATCTGTAGCAAAGGGGTGACAGTAGACAGCAATTTCCTTCCCTTATATTTTCTGTATGAGAGTTCAGAGTGGGTGTCCCAGTAAATGAGAGAAAGAATTGTTAGCAGTTCCCAACTCAGAAATTAATTAAACTGGGTAAGTAATTGGGACAATGGTGTCTGCTTGCTTCATTTTAGTTATACAAATAAGATGATTATATTGCACTTTATTTGCCTTTGGTTATTAAAGTATTTTCCTAAATTATTCAGGGAAAGTTTTTCAAAAGAGACTAAGTGATTGAGCATGAAGTAGTCTCAGATAACTTAAATACTTCAGTAAAAACTTGTGTGATTTTTATTACTTCTAAAGCACCATGTTGCAGTGTATTAAGGTGCTAAATGTTGTTCTATATAGCAATTTGATAGTCTTGTGTGGTGCTGGTTTTCCATTTCCTAACAACTGGCTGATCGGAATGTGAAGTGTAGTATACACCTTCAACAGCACCAGGCCCATCCACATCCTCTGAGCATTTGTTACACAGATCTTTTAAATGTTCGGGAGAGAAATCCACATATGCCAACATGTTAGCCACGACTTCACCTCAATGTCAAAGATATCTCTTGGCAGTGAAGAAAATCTCTTAGAGAACCTTTAAAACCGTGCATGTGATTAAGTGCAGATCTAATGACTATGCAAGGAATTACTTTCATGAGCTTAAAGATATTTCTTTTTGAAGGTAAAACAAACCATGAAATTAGATCATAACAAGGTTGAGATTTATACATTTAATCCCTTCTAGGCAAATTTCTGGATGAATTACAGTCAGAAAAAACTGTCTTAAGATAGCCAATATAACTAGCAGAATATTAATTAAAAAAAAAAAAGGTATTAAGAAACTAGCATAAAAAGGGGGGAGCCCTCCTAAATAAGTCAGAAACTAATGAAATTACTTAAGAAATACAGCCTTTCGTTATGAAGATAAATCCATAAACAGCCCTATGGGCAAAAAAGAGCTAATTAAAGGTTTTTGTAGAAGGAAATAAAAACAGGGAAGTAAATAAACAGATGAAAATCCAAATAGGAAAGTGAATTCTATTTGTGGCCAAATGCATCAAAGGGCAAAGTAAAATGAGGTTGTTAAAATTAAAACTCCTTTGGTCGGTAGAAAGCCAGTACTTAGTTGCAATCATTCTTTTGCTATTTGCAAGCTGTCTGCAAGCAACTCCTTCAATCTTTTACCATGCAATTGTTTTAAAACTGGTTCTAGTGAACCCAGTTTTTCTTAAACAAACCCTTGTTTCAGATTTTTGTGACACGTTTTTTGATATTGTCAAGTTTTCTGTTTCTATCAAGAAAGCTTAGAACTTGGATAAGAAGACTGTACATGTCTTCATGGATCTGCACATGTCATGAAATAAAATTGTAGGAAGCTTTGTTCAAGGTGAATAGAAGCTATAGATAAGCATTTCTTCCTACTAGCTTAGCCTAGCTGGTATTTCAGGACCAACTTGCTGTATCTACTGTTCCCTTACAATTCCAATGTATCTGCCACTATTCCAATACCTTTCCTCTGGTAATGGATCTCCCCACACCATCCTAAAATGTCATCCTTTGTACTACACTATGGCATTTTTAAGCAAACAAATCTCATCACAGCTTTGATGTCATTGACTGAATGTCCATGGAATGTTATTCTTTCTTTACAGATTCTTTTGCCTTACATGATCCTAAGGCATAAGCCAATTTTCTCAATATGTATTGGAAAATATAGCCTTAATGTATTGGTCTTACTCTCCCAGTTTGAGATGGACAAAGTGGCGTTTTGGTATTGTCACAGGCAAGAACTACAGCTAAAGTGAAGAATTGGGCTTGTTTACATTTATGTTATTCATATCTTTCTAAATAATGTTTGATTTTTGCTATGAGGTTTCTCTGGTGTGCTGTTGAACTAGATAATGGAATCTTACTTATGCAATTTTAACTATCTACTGTTAAAATATCTAGTAATATATTCAGCTCTTCATTTTATCCTTATCTGCAAGGCTTTATGCTTAGCTTAAGAACCAATAATTTGTTTATCTCACTAGTTATTGCTTCATTTAATAGCTAACAAAAGAAATATCACATCACCCTAATCCAAGTCAAATAATTTCTGAGGCTACAATATCATGAGAGTTTAGTACTGAACATTGTTTTACTAGTAATACACAACTGCCATTATTGATACCTTTACTGACTGTAGAATGCTCTTTGTGACAATTAAGATATTCACTTGTTTGCTTTTGAGTGCTTGATTTCACATCTGAAAAGCATAAATTACATTATATCTGCCTGTAAAAATAATAAAGATTATAAAAATAATTCTGGAGAGAAATGTTTCTCAAATCCCTTTAATTTCCAGGAACAATAAGAGAAATATTATTTACTTCACTACAAACAAAGTTTATAGGATTAATAAAAACGTTAGAAATTACTATTTGTATTATTTATGTATATTACAGGAAGATTTCTGTTGACCGCATTGAAGTACGCTCAGAAGTTTGTTTTTTTTTAATTTGGTTTGTCTAAACTGTTTGAGTTACAATCAAATAAAGAACACCAAACTTGGAGTGGTGTACCTGATGACATATTTCCTTGGCAATTATCTCCATTTGGAACAGAGGACTGCTATGAAATTGAGTAGCTACTGCTGTTGTTATCAAGTCTGAACATGTTCAGCTTCTAAAATATATCACTTGAGTTAGAGAGGTAGGATCAATTAAGCTAGAAAGCTTTTGTATATCAAGTCATGGTCAGATATGTAAAACAAAATGTGTGGCACCAGTGACTAGACATGAAAGCCTGAAAGAAAAGCCATTGCATATGATTATTCAGATTGAAGTTTGTTGCAAAAACCAAAGTGAAGAAAATTATGTTTTTCTATTAAGTGGAATTATTTTTATTATTAGGTCATTATTTACTTTTCAGGCATATCTGAGAAAGCTGATTAGACAAATTCTATTGATGGTTGTTTAAAATTTTTAAAAAGGTACAAGTCAAAACTAAATATTGGTCTACAATTTATGGCTGCAGGCTGTATTTTTTAAAGACCACTAATGTTACATTTTGTTGTTATGAGATACAGAAATTAAAAAACTAGTATGTTCCATTTTGGACTGCAAGTCTGACAGCCAGATTTGAGCTAAGTGATGCTGTTAGTTAATCCAGTCGTAAGTAGGTATCTCATCTTTTGGACTTAGGAGTTCAAGGCAGACAGATATTATGCACTCTGGCTACACCATTCCTTCATGTATCTTTGGGTTCAGTGACCAATATTTTTTCTAATAAGATCAAAGCAATATACAGCAAATTATTTGGTAGCATGAATTTATATAAATTTCAAAAAAATACTTTTTGGAGGTAAAAAACCATAATCATTGAAACTAAAATATGTTTTCATTTTATTCTTTCTAAGGTAGAACTCTGATTTGCTTCTTTAAAGAAGTGGCAGTTTTCTAGACACAACTCTTGAAAATAACCTAACTAAAATTGTCCTTGATTGTATTTTCCTTTTCAATATAGAAAACTGGGAACAAATTTCTTAGTATTAAAGGATTTTAAAAAAAAGTGAAGTGGAGTTATATTTTTTCAATGTTTTTCTCACCTACTTTACTCCAACCTTTCTTTTCTCATTTTTTTAGAGGAAAACAATACATCTAACATGAAACAGATTGTTTTGTCTGTATGGGAACTTCTGTAGATTTGATTAACACTACACTGTCAAGTCTTTGGGGTCAGGGCAGATTGTATTAGAAGCATGACAAGTAGTTAATGAATTTGCATTAACTAATCCATACAAAGCTAAAGATTTTTCTGTCAGGATTAATGTCCAAAAAGAGTAGGACACACTATTTGATACATTATCTTACACTGAATCATACTGTTATTGGACATAAGATTAAGGAACTATGTTATTTTGTCTTATTCCATAGCTATACAACTGGGTTTTGTTATGACACTGATGTATAGTCATTGCCTTAAGAATTCATTTAATCATCAGTAATGTCCTGTTGTAATTCCTCTGTATATGGTATGTGTACTGGCAGTACCAGGGTAAGTACTAAGCCTTGCAAACATTCACTTTATAATTGTTCCTGCTGTGTAGCCATTCAGGATGCAACATGGACTCGGAGATGCTTGTTCCAAATTTTTATCTATACCTTTAGTTTGAGCCAAATTTCAAAGATGTGATGATGAAATATTTTAACCTTTCAGATGATGCCTAGATGTATTATGATCAAAAGAGTTGCTGTTCCTTAAAATTGTAGTGGCCTAACTCAAATGAATACTCAGTGATTCTGTGAAATCTCAGGAGGCAGAATTTGGTGAAAAGAATTGCTTGAATGCTTTTTCCAGGGAAATGAGGCATGCTACTCTTATGAAAATGGTAAGAAGATGCAGGGTAAGCTCCATATTTTGAAGAAGAAGAAAGGGGTTAAGACAGATATCAAGTTCTGAATAAAATTCCAGAGACTATGCATAATAAGAACCAGAGTAAAAGTGCGTCCTTCTCATAAGGGGTGTCCATTTAAATATTGACGTAGAACTTACAGTCCACAATAACAGCAATAAATGCATGAAGGGAGCACAAGATGGGAGAAATAGGGCAGTATATTCTCCTTGTACATTTTTGTTATTTTTAAGAGGTGATTGTTTTGTTTAGGACTAAACTACATAAAAGTTTATTTAAAGAATAAAGTCTTGCAAGTTCGTTAGTTGCCATCTTCAGTAGATCCAGTTGTCTGTGTTATATATAGGAATGTCTATGTAAACAAAACCAAAATTCCAAACAATAAACAAAGTAATTACTGTGTCTAAATTAAATATGAAGACAAAATATATTTCATAGCAAGGAAACAGATGATTTGGGGTATTTTGTTGTTTTTTTTGTTATTATAGAAGATATTAACTTGATCATTCTTTAAGAATATTTCTTAAGGAAAAACATGAATCATACAGATTACAAGATATCTTAGTTCTTAGAATAAAGACAGAGAGTTTATGATAATTAAAATGAAAAAGGTAGTTCAGTTCTCAGTAATGGTCCAAAAGAATAGCATATTAGGATTTGCTAGAGCAAGATTAGAAAGCAAGTTGGGAAATTAAAATGCTGCTGTACAAATCCAATTTATGCCTGCATTTTGAGCACTGTGTGCAGTGCTGATTTTCTGAAGTTAAAAAAGATAAAATAGAAATTAGGGAAACTGCAGGAAAAAAACAAGAAACATGGTCAACATGGATGATGTAAGGGATGGAATGATTTCCATGCGAGCTAAAAACTAAACTGAGTGGGATTTTTCAATCTGTAATGAGAGAAATTAAAAGATGTGCAGTGAGAAGAGTGGGAAAAAAGCTTGTCAAGTTGTTCCAGACAAAGAAAGATGAGTACTTACTCACTCTCCCTATCAATATGAAACTGAAGTTGCACCAAATGAAAGTTAAAGTTATAAACAAAAATTGTTTCTATTCAGAATGCAAACTTAAGCTGTGAAACTTCTTTGCCATGGGCCAGTGTGACTTCTTAAACTATATACAGTTTTTAAAAACTACCTGACAGCAAGAAAGAAAAATTCTTGAAATTCTGTGAAGTCCAAAGATGACACCTCTAGATCAGGGATTTGCTAGAGGTTGTACAAGTGTAACGGAAAGGTGTTTATGTTTGGCACTTTATTTTGTGAGACCTGGTAGTAGGCCACTAAAAGAGTAGGTTCAGATACTATGAAAAAATATCTATAATGAAGTCCTCTTGTTTTGTTCCACCGTTTTAGGAGATGGCTACATCTTTTATTTCAGGTAATCAAGTTGCTCTTTGGGAAATGTTTTGCTGTCTGGGGCCAAAGTCTAGTTTGCTGCATATATGAATTAATTGCACAGGAAATGCCTAACAGCATCTAAAAAGTATCCAGAAGAATAATATGAAAATATAAAAGCTAAAAATTAGTTCATGAATAATATTGGCCAATAAGAGCCATGGAAGGTTATAAATTAACATTTAGGGCACATACTTCAAAAGTGGAGAATGTTAAATATGATTTACCTTGCTAGTAAAGCTGTTGGCAGTGTGGATTACATTCATTATTATCACTTATTATAGCCACCTCAAGATGAATGGCACAGGCTGACACCAGCCCTTTGGTTTCTGAGGTCAATATGATCATTGACTTCTCAAAAATAGTATTCATTCACGTATCCGGCCTTCTTATTTTTGATCAACTCTATGATATAAATACCAGTTGTCTACTCCTGTACCACATGGTACATCACAGTGCTTTTAAGTATTGCATTTAAGTGCTTTCACAGCTGCTGCAGCTTTTTTATATGTGTATAGATCTCTCTAAGTTGGATAAATCAAATGGTAACTATCTCTTCAAACTGAACTTCACCACTTCCATTGTTCAAGAGTGTCCTTAGATTCTGTTACATTTGTATGCTCCTCAGTTCTTCCATGCCAAATGTTGTGTCTCTTTTTACTCTGTAAATCTCAGAGTGTTGGGTTGGGTTTTTTCTGTTTCACCGAATTACATGTTTACTTTGTGAGATCATTGTTTGTGAATCTCTTTCTTCCTCTGCTATATACTTTTGACTTTTTGTGTTTGGTGGATTTGATATTCAATTAAATAATATTCTTTGCAAATCTGATATGTTGGCTATTATAATTTACTGGTTTGAAACTTATTTCAAGTAATTTTACAGGTTAATATTTTGGGGGAGTGAGAGGAGAATGAACTTTACCCATGGAATTTAGAAGACCTATCAATTAGTTTCTTGGGATTCACAGAAGTCTTGGGTATTCTTCATTTGCCAGGATGCCCTTCCTATGATTCTATAACTATTTCTTTAACGGCAATAGAAAAATTTGTGTAACAAGTGTTGTGCTGTATCAGAGCATCTCAGACGACCTTACTGTTTTTATTTGTTGCATGCTTTAAGACCTATATAAATTTGAGGCAAATGAGGTAATGATAATCGTGCCCCATGAAACTTCTGGGAGCTGTAAGAGAAAGGAACACTCAGGTGTTTTAAATGCCTTACTAAGGAAGTAAAGCACCAATTGGCTTTGCCATCAGATTCAGATGTATTTTTTACATAATTCTGTAGTAGCTAAATATCCTTTAAAGACATTTGATTTCAAGCTGTTTAAGTGCTATGTTTGGTGAATAATCACTTAGGCAAGAGATCATATCCATACTTTAGTGTAGAGTGGTACAGCATCCAGCATACTGGGACATAGGGAGAATGAATTCAGGAGCATTATATGATTATGCCCTGTCATGAGCCATGCAGTGGTACTAGTGATGCAGGCTGTAGTTCCCATATCCCCTCCACACCTGCTCTGTTAAATGCTCTCTGTAGTTTAAAAAGTTTACTCTGTATGAGTCTGTTATGTGGTTCTGCCTGTTTATGATTTTGTTTTAACAAACAGGTGAAAAGACTTCTACAACTGTTGTCACATGCACTAAAGAAAAATACACATTCATACTGCAGTTTGGTTTTGTTTGTTTGTTTGTCTCCTCTAGCCAATCAACAGGAAGAAAACAGGGAAAGTCCAGGTTAGATGTCATGAAACAGTAAAAATACAGCTGAAAACCTCCTTTGACATATTACTTCCCACCAGCCTCCCTGGTGCAATGGAAGGGAAGAGTCCAGCTTGCTTCACAACTCTTGTCTTCAGGTGCCTGACTTCTCAACACTATCAACAGCTATTTAGCCCCACAGACCAATGGTTAGAATGCAGTTGTGAACATAGGGACAGACGGCTGCGGGTATTTTAAGTTCCTGTTTGATCTAATTTAAATGAGGTGAGGCTGTGCAATACTTCTCAAAAATTCATTTGTTCTGTAGTTCGTCATTGCAACCACTTGTCAGCTGGCTCATCAGTATGAGCCACGGTAAAACTGTAGCAAGGTATGTGCAATCAGCTGGGTTCAGTAAATAAATACCCTTGTTGACAAGTCTTGTGGCTTTGCAGGTTGCTTTGTCATTAGAAAAAGCAGACTTCTAAGGAGCTGGTGCAGTGCTGGAACAGATGACAGCAGAGCTTGAAGAGTCTGCTTGAAGTCTTTTAACAATTACCTAGACCTAGCTACAGCTGGACTAGTTTGACATTTGCAAGTCTTCTTTGCCAAGAAGCACGGGCAGTTCTTACCATGGAAACTGGGTGGTTCATCAACACAAAAATATTAGAAAGCCCCCTTAAATCTTACATTGCTTTCTACTTATTAGTTTCAGGCTGTGTCAGATTAGCAACGCAGCGGTTTAGGTCCATTGTATGAGGGAGGAAACTACAAACTTGTCATAGTATGTAATGAGTTACAACCGTTTCATTACTGAAAAGTTACTTTGTGTTTCAGAGTACTCACCAAGCTGTGTGCTTGCATAGCAACCCTCTGAGGGGTTTTGCAGAAGTCTGCATTTGTCAACAAGGACAGCGTGAAAAGAGGCACGCAGGAAAGTTATGAGGTCCTGTAAAAGGTAATGGTCTTTTTTTTCTTTCCCATTTTCAAGCATATACTAAATAAATATTCTTATCTTATTAAAGAATAACTTATACTGCATCAATCGGTACCAAACTGATATCTTAAAACATTAAAAGTGTCTGCATTTGTAGAAGTGCATGCACATGCACACTGCATACTGCATGTGTTAAATATCTGGGAATATTTTCTGTTGAGATTCCCACCAGAAGAAAAGCACTACAGCTACTGTTGAATGCAAGTGGGTCTGGTCTCAGAAATCTAGAATCAGGCTCTGGGTCACTCTTCAGGAAGAGCTGAATACTGACAAAATAGAATTGATTGAAGACTGTCTTAAGGTCAGAGGCAGGTAATTATGTGGGCTTTGTGAACCATTCACCATTCAAGCCTATTAATAAGCAACAGTTTACACACTAAGGATCCTTGTCTTTCCTAGGAATTTATTTAGCTAATGGGTCTCCACACTTGTGGCCAATGGAACTGATGAAGCAAATACATGACTCTCTATATTTTTGAGACTTGCTGTGATGTTATATAAGGACTTCAGTGTAGCCACTGTTTGTTTACATAGCCCATCATTAGTGTCTTCCAGCACTATTATTTTGCAAATGAAAGAATCCTTCATTTACACCTACCACATTCAACATCTTTGCAATGCAAATTCTGTAACTTGTGACTAAGGATCTAACAAAAGGAAAAAAAAGAAAAAGATGGAGGAAAAAGAGAGAAACAGCTTCATAGTATGACAAAAAGCTACTGAGGATCACATTTAAGGAATTTGCTTGATGTAAATGGAGATGGTGAAGGAATAATTTTTTTTTATTGAATTATATGTTGCCAGATTGTTTCATAGTTCAGTGAAGATCTTATTTTGCAACTAAATAGCACCATTGTCAGTATTAGTTCATTAATATCATCAGAGTAGGCTAATTTCTGTTGGCTCAAACTCCTCTTAGTCAAAAGGATTTTTTAAAAAATGGTCTTGATTTTGTTGTATTTCACTTTGCTTCTAAGGAATTTTATTAATAGTATTTTTATAACAACTTGCTGAGAACCTTTGAATAAACCATACATTCACTAGCTATGGTATACAGGGTTGCGTGTCAGGGAGAATCCACACAGAGATATTGGTAGAAAATAATTATGTGTATTTGACCATGAGACTTTAATGAATCTGAGAAAAACTCCATTGCTGTTTTTATTAGATTTTATATACATCACAGCTTATGTTTAAGAGAAGAGGATTTCACAGTAGTGCCGTAAGAGAAAACTATGGCAGAAGAAGGATGGGAAATTTTCAAGTGAATGTTTATTTGTGTGGGCTTGCAACTTTATTTTACTGTCTAAAACTAGGTGTTTTTTTTCACAGCTAAGTGATTGCATTTGTTTACACCATGTTTTAATTGTGTGCTCTTTACTCTCCTTGCACAATGTAAAAAAAAATTGTGTTGCTAATCTAGGCTGAGGTTTTTCTGCTGTGTACAACTTGCTGTACTTAATGCGAATGTATTAATGCAGAAGAAAGCTGTTTTAATTGTATTCTCCTTTCCAAATGAGATTTCAGTTCCAGAAGTGTATCAAAGTCAGAATCCCAAATGCTCAAATCCACTGCCTCTCACTTTATGTACAGTTCCATCATATAGCTATAAAAAGAAGATTCAATTTTCTTTTTATTAGACTTAGGTTTTTAAACTGTAATTGATTGCTGGAGTAATTCATAGGCATAGGTACAGAATTAATGCAAAGCAAGAAAAAAAAGAAAATATTTATTTTCTAGTGGACGTCTGTATTACTGATATGTATGCAAAGGTATACTTTAACATGAAAAAATGGCAAACTTCTATCTCTGATTAATTGCTCTGGTATTGTCTGAATAGTGATTCAAAATGGGGAATGCATTTCTCTTGGTCCATGGAGGGAGTTAGCTGCTGCTTTTCATCAGTTCTGCCAGTCCACAAACTGCCAAAGCCAATGTCTGCCTTGCCCTCATTACATCTATACTTTCTGTATAAACTCGGGGGATTACACCACGCTTTTATAACTGGCAGCATGGCATTGCAAGGGATGAAGGGAAGGCAAGGAAAAAAAGATATTACAGCTTCTTACTAGGACATCAGGACAATCGCTCATCATCAGAGCTGTCCTTGTGAAATGTTGATACTTCCAGCAGTCCTTGGAAAGTCATACTTTGCCACTAAATGGAAAGCAGCAATTATGCTCTGATGGATGTTCAAGATTACAGTATTTTTTATTCCCAATTTTTACAGTTTCAAATAAATGTCTCCCTTGTTTCCCACTGTCTTACTGCTCCCAAAGACTACATTCACAAGTGAAGTTCTAGACATGTGATAGCTAGACTATCCGTGTTATGTCTTTTTCTACTATTGCAAGAAGTCAATATTTCATTTACATTCTTTCCCCTGAAGCCCAAATCTCCTTCATGCTCTCCATTTTCTGAATTTTAGAATGAGAGTGTTTTTTTCCAGCTTGTTTATTTACCTGTGAACAAACTTTGTCTTATCTTGCTGATTTTCCTTTCAAAGTTGCTTATAATTCTAAATTCTGCTTTGTTTCATGACTAAAACCTTATTGAAAAAAGCAATAATGATCTACGCTATTTTCCTTGAGACTGATTGCTACAGCTCCTGCTATACACCCACAATTTTGTTTTTTTAGCCCATCTTCTGACATCTTTCTATACCAAATTTACTGATTACTCAAGGAAAAAAAAATGTCAAGATTTGAACACCTTAGGTTTTCAGGTCCTGCTTATCTTTTTGAGGGACTGGACTAAAATCATAGATAGGTATAGGCTGTGTTCTGTAGTTAGTTATTAATCCTTAGGTACCTCCTTCTTAGACTGGTATTGAGAGCCTTGAGTGAGATCTCTAAATTCAGTACTGAATGTATGGGAAATCTTAGGAATCTTATTGTGGTATCTCTAGCAGATACCCCCTGGAGTGGAAACAAAGGCGCAGGAAATTCAGAGGAGAGGAGTGCCTGACTTACATGGAGATGTGCATCTCCATAAGGAGTATGCATACCTTCATAAAGATACCTGTATCTCTATAAAGAAGGTAGAGTCTTAAATCCTTTCTGGGTTGTAAAGTAAGAGAATGCTTTATACTTATATGCATCCCAAATGGGAAGATAGAGCTTCAAACCCATCATTTCCACTTCCACAGAGCTTACTGGTTCCTTACCAGTACCTCCCTGTCCTTAGTCTTGCACAAAATTTTCTGACCTGTAAGTACTTTCCTGGCCTGAAAGATACACCACCCATTTTTCATAAAAGAAATTTGTTGGTGGACGCAGTTCATGTGATCCTTCAGCCCTGAAGTTTAGTGGTTGCATAAGGCACTATCCTGTAGAGGGGGCGGGTGAAGAAGTTTTTCCTTGTTGATTGTTATGAAAAGTATTGAGTTGTGAAAAACTAAAACAAAATCATGGATGGAAGCCTTGATGGTTCTCTTCTAATTAATTAATTTGTTGAACTATCTAATTCCATGAGCCATAGAAATTTTGATAGAACCTATGAGTACAAAAATGCATTTTTTATCTCAAAAAGATCCCCTTTATGTGATCTGTGGAGCAATCCAGCTATTAGATTTTGGGTCTTAAATATTTCACAAGTTCAGATGACTTGGCTGGAGCTGCAAGGTAGTTTGCAATAACTCTGTTTACATTTATAAAAGTATGGTATATTGAAAAACCATACTTATACCATATTCAATGCTTTTTCAATGTTTTTTAATTATTATTTTTACTGTTCCTTACTAACATCTCATTATATACCTTTAAACAAGAATTGAAAATATGTAATGACATAGAATTAGGATTACTGTGAAAGGAGGGCATGGGTTTAAAATGTCAATTCTTGTTGAGAGCAATTTTGAACACCTTGAAGAGCTGATTGCAGAATAACATTGGTGGTATTTGCATGTCCCAATTGTAGTCATCATCGTGGCTATGCTTCGTGAACAAAGATATGGAAAGAGCTCTACCCACGCTTGCTACAAACATGCTGATGGCTAGAAAGGCCAATGCGGGATACACTAGTCTGGGAACAAAAGGCACAGCTAAAAGTCTCCTTGGGTGGTATTGATGAGGCGCGGTTCTTTCTGCGATGTCTTTTCTCCTCAAGGCTAATTCTACGTGAGTTTTCAAAGGAGGCAGCAGTGTTACAGATGGTGTGTCTCCATGATTCCCGATTTGAGGCCCGAGTGGACCACTGGTGGTGGTCAGTATGGCCAAGACTGAGGTGCTGTTTCAAGGAGTCCTTGTATCTCCTCTTTGGGGCTCCTCTATTATTGCAGCTGGTGGCGAGTTCACAATCTTAGGGAGGCGGTGATCCTCCATCCTGGAAACGTGCCCTGCCTGGTGCAGTTGCGTTCTCAAGAGCATGGCCTCAATACTGGTGACCTCTGCCTGTTTGAGGACGGTAACGTTGGTCACGTAATCAGTCCAGTGGATGTTTAGGATTGTACGGAGGCAGCGCTGATGGAAACATTCAAGAAGTCATAGATGATAGCGTTAGATGACCTATGATTCAGACCCATATAAAAGAGTAGACAGTACAATGGCTTTATAAGCACTAATCTTAGTGCTTTTCTTCAGGTGTTTATTGCACCATACAAGAAATAAGCACAAGTTAATATGAACTCTAACAATTTCTTCGAAGCAGGTGACGAATTTTCTCATTTGGTATAGTAGCAATCAAATGTTGATTTGATAGTGGTGACTGCCTTTTTATTCACTCGTTTTACACCAATGGATTATCTCCTGATTTACATTACTGAAGGACAGAAGGCTTATTTCTTATGAAAATAAATTTTGCATACTAATTTTCACTCTCCTGATATTGGTATTTATTCCAAGTGGTATACTGTCCTTTTTGGTAATTTTAAAATTTCTCCTTTTATCCTTACACATGTAGTAGATATGCTTACACGTGTAGATAGAGGTGTCATTTGTTCAGAGACACTGGAAAATATCTAGAAGACTTCTATTCTGAAAAGACCCTTCAGTTTCCCTTTCCCATGAACAGTTGAATACACAAGCAAAGAATAAGTAAGAATAAAATGCTAAAAAAGATATACAGATGGACTTCTATAATGGTCTCTCAATACTTCCCAGATAATAGAACTGCTAGAGCCACATTACATCATGCTTCCTTATGAGTAGGCACTACAATCTGTCTGCTGTCATGAGATCATGTATCGGGAATTCTTTTAATATATATTTTTTAAAAGTCTATGTTTCTGCCCAGGTTTCTATTTCTATTCTTGCCTAATAAGCAACATCCACTTTCTCCTGTATTACAGATACCTTTTTCCTACTTTATTGACTTTGTGCCTTTATCAGAATCAGCACAGCTTTTAATGTAACTAGTAAGGCTGTCATTAGGGACTTGATGGAAGCCTTCCTCAAATTGTAAATAAATTATACTTTATGTACAGCCATTATCATCTTTCTCTAGGGGTTTCAATGGCTCCAAGCTTCTGTGGTATAGACCATATCCCTTTAGGCAAGATATCCCTTCAGGATATTTCCCTTCAGGCATGATATGCTGGTTGTAGTCGTTACAATATTACTTTGATTATTCTCTAAATTACCCCTCATTACTGTACGTATTCTTTGCTTTTCTCATTACAGATGTAAACATTGTGTGTCTTGTTTTTTAAGTCATCCTGCCATTCAACTCCTTAATATACAAATCTCTCAGTGATTTTTGATGGATTAAAAAAAAAAAGTAGCCAAGTTTCTAGCCATGTACATCAAGTCTAAAAATACAGGGAATTCAGAATATGGTTTCTTATTTAATTTAGTGCACTTAACTAATTAGTCACAATAGCATATAAAAGGCATCATTATGTTCTTTTGGGAAGTATTATGAAAAAGGCCTTCTCGCTTGTCAACTGATCTGGGCTCTATCAAAGCTATAATAGGAGAAGTAAACTCTAGAGGTGAAGGGCTTTTGCTGAGAATTTCCTGTCAACATCCGTTGACATTTATGTTTAGGGACTCAAGTGCTGCAGCTGACCTCAGCTGTCATGGTGGACCACAAGAGGAGAAGTAGGTTATTTAATTACAGTCATTCAAAACCTTGCCGATGCTTTACAAGTTCTCTGTTATGAATCCCGTTGGGTTACATGATTTCATGGACATGAACACTATTGTCCATTACATCACATCCTATGGGAACATGTGAGGATTTATTATGGAGAGTAAGATTTGTAAAACAGCATCTTAAACTGACATATTCAAGAAGTTCTTACAACCCTAATGACTTCATTTTAAGGTTTTTTTAACATAAGACTTATGCCTCTAGTACGTACATATAACAGATACAGTACGTTTCTGTCAGTACAAATCAGTAATTTCTCCATGGCTTTTAGCAGAACTCTTGAATATTCACTGAAATTTGAGGCTCCATTTTAAAAGTTATTTATTCTTCATGCCTATAACAGTCAGAAGACCATTTATGAGTGTGAACTGTTCCTCTTGCCATCACTTTTCATAAGTTCATGGGTTAATCTTGATTCCAACAATCTTTTCACTCACTGTTGGCATATAATGTAGTTTATGTTCTGTTTCCACAGAAGACATTGAATTTGAATTTGTGCCCTAAAGAATGAATGAAAACAGATTCTTGGGTAAATTTTCTCTTCTTTTGGAGGACTTTTGGTTTTATAAAATTTATTGGAATGACCATCTTTCTGTGAAGCAGAATTAATAAAATAATTTCTACTGTACACTTCACCACCCCTCATCTACCACGTGCTTGATAGTGTTGAAATTTCTCAGAAGCATTAGCTGTAAGTTAAAGAAGAAACCTGGCACTGTATGAAATTTTGTTATTATTGTTCTAATGTTGATATGTCCAATTTTGGTTGTGAGACCACATAACTCAAAACTTTTTAATAATAGCAGCTAATTATTAAGATAATCTTTCCTTCTTGTTGCATGGACAGTCAGTAAGCAGCAGTGATGGTCATGAAAAGAGTTTAGATTAATTAATTAATCCATAATTAATCCATAAGAGCGTATTTGGTTGTCTTTGAACATTTCACTGGCTGATAGTCTCTCCTCTAAGCCATGTTGGAAGATGTTAAGTATGAAGATACACCTTCATAAGCATAGATTTCTATGTGTTATCCTTTTATTGTTTTGTGAATTAGTTTATATTGTCTTCATGTGGCTAAACCCGGGATAATGATAGGTTAAATTATGTCATACTAGGAATACCAAAACACATCAGGTTTGACTTTTTCACCCTCATTCAGTGAAGAAACAAATCTTTCCTTTTGAACCTTACACTCTGCCAGGACAAAAGAAATGCTTTAATCGTTACAAGTCTTAAATATCAGTTTTTGAGGTGTTGGAAGTGGCTACATGTAGCATCTTACTACTTTTCATTGTGTAGTTAATATGTCATTTAGGTTGAATATCAAGTTGAAGAGAGCCTTAGGCTACCTTTTTGTCTTGTTAGTTTGCTCTTTTCTGCAAGGTTCCTGAAAGGATATTCTAAAAAAAATTGTAAGTTACTTTAAAGAAAATATGCTACTTGTTGATAAAATATATTTGCTTTAATTATAGAGAATCCTGATAAAAGATATTATTATATGTTTACACACACATAGATAATTATAAATGTGTGTTTAAAGAAAATGGCATTTTAGGGATCTTGTTCTGTAACTTGAATATGCAAACTGACATGTAAGTCTAGAATTGGGGTTTCTGAAGCACTGATGTACCCAAAATGATTGAAAAATGGCTGATCAGCAGATCCCAGGAAGTAATAATCATTTGCACTGGGTCTGGTTGAAGGCCTGTCACTAGTGTTGTTCCACAAGGGTCAATATTGGGCCCAGTATTGTTTAACTTATTAATCAATGACTTGAGTGAAGGAACAAATGCCTCCTCAGCAAGTTTGTTTTTGACACAAAGCTGGGAAGAGTGGCCGATACACCAGAGAGCTATGCAGCCCTTCAGAAGGGCCTTGACAGACTGGAGAGATGGGCACAGATCTGCCTGAAATTCAACAAAGGCAAATGCAGGATCCTGCACCTGGGGAAGAGTAACCTTGGGTACCAGGACAGGCTAGAGGCCAACCTGCTGGAAAGCAGCTCTGTGGAGCTGAGTGTCCTGGTGGACAACAAGCTGCCCATGAGCCAGCAGTGTCCCTGTGGCCAAGAAGGCCAATGGCTTCCTGGGGTGCATTAGGAAGAACATTGCTGACAGGTCAAGGGAGGCGATCCTGCCCCCCTACTCAGCCCTAGCGAGGCCACATCTGGGGTGTTGTGTCCAGTTCTGGGCTCCCCTGCACAAGAGAGACATGGAGCTCCTGGAGCAGGTCCAGCAGAGGGTGGCAAAGATGATTAAGGGATGAACACCCCTCTTACAAGAACAGTCTGAGGGAGCTTGGCCTGGTTAAGCCTTAAAAAGAGATACGTGAGGGGGGATCTCATCAATATATACAAGTATCTGAAGGGATGGTGTCAAGAGCATGGAGCCAGGCTCTGTTCAGTGGTGCTGAGCAATAAGACGAGACAATGGGCAGAAAATAATGCGCAGGAAGTTCCATCTCAACATAAGAAAGAATTTCTTTACAGTGCAGTGGCCAAGTACTGGGGCAGATTGCCCAGAGAGGTTGTGGAGTCTCCTTCGCTGGAGATATTCAAGAATTGTCTGGATGCAATTGTGTGCAACATGCTCTTGCATGTTGATCCTACTTGGATGAGCCTGCTTGAGCAGAGAATTTGGACCAGATTCACCCAAACTTCCAATCTGACCCATTCTGTGATTCTATGATTTTTAAGACTATTTAAACCTCCAAAATAAATTCAAGTTTTTAAAGAAGGTATGTACTAATATCCTTGAATTCTGCCTTTAAAATAATGTTTTACTTTACACTGAACAACTAATTCTAGATTTTAGCCAACAAAAGTCTTCGGCTTTAGTCTCCAGGACCTTTATTTTTGGTAAGATAGGATGTCACCCTTAAAGTATCAGTTGTGGCTTTGGAGATATTACGTACTACAGATAATTTCTTGTTGGAGTGCATGTTTTGAGTTCATTTCTATAATGTATGGTTCTGTTACCCCCTGCTCCCTACACAGTTGGTTTGTTCTGAAGTTTGAATGCCCCCCTTCAAATGTATCCTTTGTCCCTACTCCTCCTACCTTACCCCATATATGTAACCCAATTCCTCCTACCTCCTGGAACATTCCCTGTTACTCGGTAGCCCATTGGCTTGCCTAGTAGGCCTCTGGTTTCCAGTGATGTAATCCCTTCCCTAACCACTCCTACCCCTCTCTCCCACTGGTTATTCCCTTACACCTCCCATGGTTTCGACCCCACTTTATAAGCTAATGCACAGGAAGTTTCTTGACCCTTTCTGGTGCTCCCTTTGGTGCTTAGAGGACTCTCTAGTCACGTTGGCTACAGGGTGCCAATAAACCCAGATTGCTTCAACCATAAAGGGTTGCCTGCATCTCTTTGCTCGCTGTTGCTGCATGCCCTTGCTGGGTTAGGCAGGTCTGACTCAGCCTTGCCTGCCCTGAGGTGCTGCCTGGCTGGACTCCTAGAAATAGAGGGGCTTTTGCTGGGTCGTCGCCCCACTCTCTGCCGAAGTGCCCTTCAACCGCTGCTGTTTGGGCTAGCTGGGACTAAAAAGAGGTTTGCATCGACCGAGGGACTATGGCAATTTCTTTATTTTTTTTTAATAGCAGCAATACTTTAATAAGAACCTTAAATTAAGATTCTTCTCCAACAGCCATTCTTTAAAACTTCCTTTGGTTTTTAGTTTCTGTTTGATCTACGAGGGGATAGTTTACTAATAATTGGAACCTTTATCTATAAACTAATGTCAGAAGAGCTATATATCTTTTCTCACTAATTCTGCTAGTTGATGAGGGGACCATTTGGATTAAAATTAAAATTAAATATTGTCTGCTGATAGAGACAGTAGTTGTCATCACTGATGATTGTGAACTACCTGCTTAACAATGACAGGAAATGACTCAATTTTGGTGTTATCTAGGCTTGTTCGAAACCAGAAAGAAATGCCTCTACTTAATCGTGTTTCAAGATCTGTGTGGTATCACAAATAAAAGTTTCTGTCTTCTAGGAGCTAATGCTTAATGGTAAAATATCACTTAATTTTAAGAAAATCAGCTTTCTTTTTCAGTTGTTGAAATTTTAATTTGTTTGCCTTTTTAATGTTTTTTTTTTCCTTTCAAAATGCTCTACCATCATGTCAGCTTTAATTTGTATGTAGAAATAGATCATTTTACCTCATTATTTTTGGATAACTTGAAATGGAGCTTCAATCATCATATAAAATGAGACAGCTCTTAGTCACATTTCAGAATTAATATATAAAATCCTGTCTTTCTCCAGTGTTCTTTCTCATGTGTGCATGTACTGTCAGATTAGAAGTAATTCAAGATTAGTGAAACATGGTCAGGTTGATTAAGAACCAACAATTAAGTCATTCCCCTGTGGACCACCTTAATACTTTTTAATTCTTGCTATTGGGTTGTAGAGATCTAGTACCTATTACACATGCTGCCACCAGGGACAAAGGGAATAGTGTGAGCTGTACTTTCTCAAACTCAGAGCATTTTGGAACACTATGGACAGTGTATCTGTAAACATCTGTGATTCTGTCCAGAGAATCTTTTATGCAAAGCATTATTGTTTCTATCATATCAAAATAATAATATGCAGTTATCTACATCAATGGAAATTTCATGCTACAATGTTAAATTTCTTCTCGAATAACAAATTTTTATTTTGCCTGAAAGCAAACTGCATAGATTTACTGATGTGTGTGTGCTTTACCCAGTTATACAAAATAATGAACACTGATGTGAACCGTTTGTGTAACATAAACTAATCAAGGTAAGAGTTCAATTGTCAGCTGGTGTAGAGAAATACACAACATAAAAACTAATATTGAAAGAACTAAGGTAAGCACTGCACATATGACTACATATGACACACCACTGATAAATTGTTTAGAGCCCAGAGCAACAACTTCAGGAGGAAGCCTCAGCTGGTGTACATTTCCTGTCCAAGGCTTGCTTTCACTGCAAATCTTACTGGGAATTCACTCTTAAAAGGTTGTCTTTTCCTGTTTCAGATTGTATGAGTGAGCAACTGTTGAAATTTTCACTGCCTTCTGAATAAAGCGAGAATCAAGCACTGAAATATTTAAATCTATTCTGTATTTTCTAACTTGTGCAGTTACAGTTCAAAGCCTGCTAGATTTGAGACATAGCAATAAAAGTCCTCTGTTGCATGCAGCACGGCCATCACTGTGGCAGCACTGCAAACTTTCCCTGTCTGATCTGTCAACCTCTGGAAGGCATGATGCTCAGCAGCTGATAAAGTACTTTATGCTGAAACCAAAATTATGGGTTCTAATGAACCTCAGAAATGCTACTGTCTTTGAAATGTGACTTGCTGTCCAGTGAGAATTGGGCTGTTTTCACAGTATTGAACAGGCACTGGATGATGATGACCTTCAATAGCTACAGCTTGGGGCTAGATTTGAGTTTCATACTAAGAGGTGAAAAGCTTTCAAACTCAGTACCAGTCCCCTGAGCTATTTAGTCCTTCCAATGACTTATGTCTTGGTAAGCATAAATCCCCTTTGTCCTCATCATGCTTGTTGCTGTGCAGCAGGTTTTCTACAGGCTTTGTATTGTATTTTTATGGTAGATTTTCTGTAGATTTGAACTCTATTCTGTTCTCATTCACATCATCTGATGTGTGCCCTTGGAAGGAGGTTTTGTTTCAAAGTCCACCAACATCAATTAACTGTGACTTAGCTGGATTTTGAGGCTTCACTGAAAAGAATTTGAGCAGCTGCATATTTCTCTGTCCTTTTCCTCAGTGCAGTGCACAACTCAAACTCAGTGATGTGGTGTGTATTTCTCAGAAATCTCATCTGTTTACGTCAACTCTTTTGCCAATGTTAAAGCAATATGTGAATGAGGGGAATAAAGAAAGATAATATCTCAGTTTTACTAACAGCTCAGATTTTCTCTTTAACATAGACAAAACATTCTGGCCAGGATTCTTCTTTCCTTCTCATCACTTTTGTCTTCCTCTTGATTGAGTAGGTCAGTAATGTAAACTGATAAACTGCTGAGAAACACGACGTTTCCTCATGATGGGCATGAGGACTTTCATCAAGCTTATAATTTCAGAATAACCTCAGGTGAAAAATGTGAACCTACATGCTTTTACAAGTCTGCTTTATACTGACTATTTGTTAAACATTTTCATGATAGCTATAAACCAATAAGGTACATACAGTAGCCCTGCATTTTTGGGAACATATTGTCACACTAAGTATTTACACTAAAAGCTATATCGCTAAAGCATCTTTAAACTAATGTTTGTATTGGCTCCTTACCTGGAGTAGCACACACATATATACGTTGAACATTTCCTTCATTTGTGTTTTTCTTTTTTTTAAACCACTGGCTGTTTATTACTGTAGTTAGACCATGCCTTGTCTCTGCGTGTTTACTAATAGTGTTCTCTTACAAACAGATTAATTCAAATCCATTCAAATATAGCTTGTCTTGGAATACATGTTTACATTGTACTTGACTGTAAAGACCCTAGTAGACTGCAAGCTTTATCAAACTAAGAATATAAAACAGAAAACCTTGTGTGCCTTTGTTGTTGTACTTTAATTCTGTTAATCGCCCTAGGTAAAGATTAGGCTGCTGTTGTCAATTTAATTCAGCTTCAAACAAAGCAACAAGGTCACTTCTTTTTTCTTTTTTTTTTTCTTTTTTAAGCAAACAGGATTGAGTTGTCATGTAGTTCTAATAGGCAGCACAGGGAATCATTAGTCCACCTCAGCTCCCTGACTGATGGGCATTTCACTTCAGTCATCTGACTGAGCACTAGTGGCCCAGTACTATTGACACCGTGTCAGAGCTGAGAGAAGATGCCTTAATCGGCTCAGACACTCTCTGCATTGATTTGACAAGTTGCTGTAATGACCTTCTTGTTTTTCTGAAGGATTACTGTTTACCCAGGGAGATGCTGCTGAGCGCATGTGCTGCATTGTCATGGAAACTATTATTGTTGCATCTTGATCCCATTAATGCTGTGGTGTGTGACATTGATATGAGACACTGAATATTTCAATGAAGTACCTTCTACCTCAGTAATACTAATCACTGTCTGTTCATTGGGCTTACAAAATTTACAGGTAGTTAGGTGTTCTTGGCCCACAGCAATTAAAAGGCTGTTGCTGCTTAGGGCATTTTCCTGCCTTGATTTGATATTTTATGGCCCAGGTAGCTTCTTTACTTTGAAGGAAGAAAATGCCCCTGTTTATTTTAGTTCTGTGACTTAGGTAGCTTGCTAGTAATTTGGGATGATTGTGGTTGAAGAAAGAAATAAGAAAATCAAGATGGGAAGAAAAAAAACCACCTCACACTTGAGGTGTGACATATATATCCATCAAGGAAAAACAGTATTTTGGAGAGAAGAGGGTTAGGTGATGTATGGACCATTTTTTTCATCATGTTGAAAGTGTAGCAGCCTAGAACTAATCTTTTCCCTATTTCCTTGTGGCTTTAGGATAACGGTAAGTGGAAGACGTATCTCACGTCTTATGATTCTTAATTCTCCCTTCTTCAGGGCAAACATATTTTTCTCAGCCCTTTGCTTTTTGTGTTTGGTATAGTAAGTATCTTTACTGTCTCTAGAAATTAGTTTCTTAGTACACCACATTTGGGAATAAGTTGAAACAAGCATGGTTCCACTAGTGATTTAGGAAAAAAAAAGAGTGAAAAAGAGACACTGATATAAAACAAATAATCCTGAAAGGGTAGAAGACACGATGGCTGTTTTCTTGGAAAAGATAGTAAAGCAGGCTTTCTTGCAGACTAGGTCTAATGATTAAGCTGCAACAGAAGTAGTTGTTTTGACAAATTCGAGCAATTTCCTGTACATCGATTTTTGACGAGAAGAAAAGAAAATCTCCAAAGTTTTTTATGCAAAGAATCATCTTTCATACATGGCTTGGTAATTGGGAAATATTGTTTGAAAACATGTCAATAGAGGCTGAACTCTTATATAGTGGCCATGAGCTGCAAATGTAAAAATGATGCTATAGATATAACACTTTACATAAAGGGGTTTTTTTTTTGAAAATTAAGAAGGATTTCAATTTTACTCTTCATCTTAAATGTTGCAAGGCTACCCAGGACTTTGTTATATCATAAGAAATCTTACTGAATGAGATGCTGAAATTAGTGGTTAGCTGCAGTAACACTTACCTTTTTTCTCCATTCAGTCCAATTCACACATCCACTCATCAGCTAATAGTTTAGGTTATTGACAGATGTGTCTTATTGACTTCCTTGTTTAACCTAATGAATAGTGAAATGCCTTTCACAGTATTTGAGGAAGTACTGAGTAATATTTCCCACACCATGCAATCAGTTTTTATCTGATCACACTCATTAATATTTATACTTTGATTCTAAGTTTTCTTGGCAAGGTATTGTCAGAGTGGCTTAGCACTTCATTGCACGATACAGGCTACTGAATGCTCTTGATGGCATTTGCCTTTGAAAAAGATGTGTAAAAATCACAGTTTTTGAAAGATTTATATCTCAGAACACAAACTAGGAAGGTTTTCCAGTAGCATCATCTGGAACAAAAAATGCAAGCATCTAAGTTTTTTCCCATTTGTCAACTATTTCACATATTGTACTATGGTCAAATATGATTATGGCTATGATTGTATTTCCCTTTCTATGGAGAGGAATAGATACTTCACATGTAAAAAATTCTTTTGAGAAGAGGTACTCTGGAGAGGCAGAATATGTGCGCCTGTATTTGAATTTATAGTTATTTCTTGTTGGCCCCTGGGGTCATTCTTAACATGGGAAATGTTCTCTTCATGCTAAGAAAATTCTTTGGTTTAGAATATGCTCTTCACTTGAGCCAGACTAAGGTTATAAAATGAGATCTGGCTTAGAAAATGTTTGTCAGGTTCACATTCTGAGATTTTTTTTTTCCTTGGAACTTCCTGGTCCTCTGTTGTGACAATGAAAATTCTGGGTAGCAGGAGTTTAATGTTACTTAGCAAATGCAGTGAGTAAGCTCTGGAACTAGTCAAGAGGTGAGACAGTAAGGAAGCAGTGCTGTCATTTTTTGTGTTTTGAAGGTGCAGTGGTGGTTCTATTACACAAAAGAAATATGGTTCCTTCATCTCCTACATTCAGCCCAATACACAGACAGTTAGTTATTACATAGAACAGAAAATAGAANATATAAAAATATAAAATATAAAAAAAGTTAAAATTCTAGAAAAGATTCACTGTAAAACTGCTAGTAGACGGTATATTTCCCCATGTATCCATATTGCATTATCTGCAGCTCAAATTAAAAACTGAGTGAATGTGAGATTATTGTATTAGTTTGAATTAAAATGTGTTTCAAAGTGAAAGCTCAACATAATTCGGGAATACCTATATGGCATCAGAATGTTGATTTCAAGAGGGATACTGCTTGCAGCCAAACTAGCCCTTAATGACATTGAAATTAGTAATGTAATCCCTTTTTTTTTTTCCAATACATAGTTTTGAATGAGTTCCTTTAAGCTAAAATACACTATTTAGGCTTAATTTTATTTTTTGCTTGCATATCTACTAAAATTCACCTTGGTCTTGTTCAAGAATTGAACTTTACATTTGGAGGAAGTTCTTCTGAAGGCCCTGGGACTGCTTGTCATGGTTCTGCCCTAGTATATCAAAGGACTGTCATAATGTAAATCCAGTTTAACAAACTAATAAATAAGTTCTCTTGCTCTACTCATTGAGAACCTTATGGAGAGCTGGTTCATATGCTTGACTAGAATACACAGATTTGAAACCAGCAGATTTCTGCTGCAATTTAAAAGCCAGTAGTTGTATAATTAGTGTTGTGTGGAAAGACTAGACCCGGCAGCTAAGGACTAACCTTTTGGAACTTAGAACTTCATAAATTATTTACTGAAGCTACTGGCTGAAACTTTAGGATGACTCCACTGAAGAGAGGCAAATTCTGGTAAAAAAAGCAAGACAAAGTGTCCGTTAAGCTTCCTGATCGTATTGTGGTATTTCTGCCCTTCATACAATCTTGGTTTTACTACAGTGTAAAGTGTGAATTTTTAGGTTAGTCTAACAAAAAGATAACTACACACAAAGTAAAGACACTACACACAAAGTGAGACAAACTGCAAGTAGACCAGCTGCTGCCTTGAATCTGAACGAGTTTGAAAGATAATAAGATGCTTCTTCCTATCGAGCTGTGAACTTGTCTTGACTGAACATGAATTGCAAA
>WEIV01026406.1:8634-30125 GCA_013390005.1 Calyptomena viridis | reverse complement strand
CTCATGTTTAGAAAGATGCTATAACTTAAGTTCAACATTATGTGTTCTGTAGTGAGAAAACCTGCTGCCCCTTCCCCTCTAATGAATGTCAGAATTATCACAAAGCTATGCCCCATGAATAATGTATATGGACCAATTAAAATGAAACTGTTGTACTAGTTCTCATGGGATGTATCTGGTAGAAACGACAATCTTGTAGGCACTATGNAAGACTGTAAAATACCTTACACTGCCAAATTTCAATGAAGTGTAGTGAGCCTGACTAATGTTGGATTCATTTAAGAGGTAGAAGTGAAGGAAAGCAACTGAAAGTTTCTGACTGTGAAGACGTGTTGATTTCATATCTCTATTCCAATAAAAGTAATGTCTTGAAAACAATAGCATCTTAAATTCTTTTACTGAAGTTTCTGCAGTCATGAGGGATGGAGAAAACTATTCCTCTGTGAATATGATTCCATCACTAGCTGTGAAATGCTAGGGATGTGTAAAGCTGTGTCAGCTGTGTCATTCGAGGAGTAAAGTGAGCACAAATGCTGAGACATCCAGTTCACTGCAGCCTTGCCAGTCCTGCTCCGGAAATAAATAAGTGCTGCCATAGGATTTCCAGTCCTAAGCAGCTAAGTCTGTTCAGCCTAACCTTAACTGTTCAGATCCCCAAACTGCTAGGAACCTGCAGCTATGCTTTTCGTGAGCTTAAAACTCATAATCCACAAAATCAATTTGTTCTCTCAAGAAGATATCTTGAGATGAAAAGCTGAAATTCACCTCACTTATAGGTATTAAGCCACATATGGTCCTTTTTGGAACAGCCAATAGAATAGGCCAAGATGAGATTTTCAAAAGTGCTTAAGGCGTTTAGGAGCATAACTGATGCTAAAAGTCTATGGGATTTACACTCTTAAATGTCTCTGGCACTTGATTAAAAAAATCTAATTTCAGCAGACAGTACTCTGGACTGTTACTGGGACTTAGGTTCTGTTGATTCAGCCATGACCTGCTGTTGTGGACCTGCTGTTTCAGAGCTCTCTGCAGCTCTCACCCTACTTAAGCCTATCTAGGCAGGCACTTTTATTGATCTCTGAAGTTATACCATGCAATGGAATGCCTATGTCTCCCTCAGTCTTTCTTTAGAAGAGATCACCTTTAGATTATATTGTTTGATAAAGTGAACACTACGTCTTAGAATAGGTTTATGATGAATGTAGTATGGACCTGAGCTTTGATTGTGGTATCTGAATAAAGTCACAATTCAAACAAAAATATTGCCTTTCTTCATGAGGTTAAGATGCTTTGAATGCTCTGTGAGTGTGAAGGCTTTTGTTTCTTTCAATGGAACCATTTAGTTGCAGCTAACGTTTTTCTTTTTATCCTAATATTTTTCTTGTGTTTTGAGTCCCATGTCAGGGAAGGCAGGCATTTCTGCATGCCCTTGAGATGGAGAAATGCAGCTGGAAAGTCCCAGAGTTGTGTTGAATAAACAAACTAAGAGGACTAGCCACTGCAAGGATAGGTTGTTGGGCAGAGTGGAGAGTGTTGTAGCTATAGCCAATGATAAAAGAGCAAGATAACTTTGAGCCAATGGTGTGGGGACATGCTGACCTTCTGATGTGTATATCTGTCTATTCTGTAACACAAAAAACTGATTCGGATTCAGGATCTTCTCATGGCACACAACAACCATGTTCAATGTCCATCTCAACTGCAACAGTCCCACAACCGTATTAATGGTCTATGGATTCATAGTCATACACAAGAATAAATCTCACTTGAGCATTAATGCAATGGTGAACACAAAATGGCATATAGAGTATTTCTCTTTTAGGTCACTATCTTGAATTTGGCTCTAAGATTATTGACAGAACCTAGTTGTCAACTAACAGTTCTGTGTTGGTCTATGTGAAAACTGGTGATTCTAGCATAAGTGGTCATGCTGTACAAAAATCCCCCCAACAAAACAACATCCTGTGCTGCTCTGAGAATACACTTTTTCTTGAAGTAGAGAACTATTTTAAGCAACTTGTTTGCATGTTTCTTTCATTCACGCTCCTTGGTGTTTGTACATTTTAAACCCCAAAGCCTTCAGTGGAAGTGTTCTCTCCCTCTGAAGTATTTGCAAAGCATCCAGTGCAAAAGTCAGTATTCTTATCTAATTTCTGTAATAATCTGAAAACCTGAACATAGGTTTTGGATTTTTCAGGCATATTGTTCAAACTAACATGTAATGATTACATGGCATTGTTTCCATTGCTGCATCACAGTTTCAGCAGTCAGCAGGTGGTTGATCTATGATGTAACATACTCTTCAAGTCAATTTTAAAACAACTGACCAGGCCTAGAAGTTGTTACCTGTTTTAGAACATTGACTGAAAATTCTTTTGTGGAATAATTAACTGAATATAGTTCAAATATTGGCTGAGAAACTAAAAAATGGAGGGGGAGGGGAAACCAAAACCAAGAAAACTTTGTTGATATGTATACTTCCTTAATGGAAGTCTGTCATGGGAAAATGCTCAGTCCAGCAATGACCCACATATGTTACTTGCTCAGTTTCTTTTATCCAAATCTTTCATGAAACCATGACACTATTTGTTCATAATTTCAGCATATTAATGCCAGAAGTAGGTTTTATTTCTTCTCAGAACAGCAGTAGAAGTCATTACTTCACACAGATCCAAAGCAACCAGAAATTGATTGAAGCCCTATTATGCCTAGTGTTTGGCGAATAGCTGTGGCTTGCACTTAAAAGCAGGATTTGCAAAGTTTTTGCAAATGGCTCAGAACTCCAGCTTATTTTTCTTCTGCACAAGTACCCAGCTTTAAATTAAAAGGGAGCCTTATTGTTAATTGCAAGTTTTGATTAAGCTTTTCCTTGAGGTTGGCACCTACAAGTTAATTTTGTTTACATCTGAATAAATTTAAAAAGGATGTATAAAATGAGTCAGTAACATCAGTGACATTACTAGGAGAAGCCTGCTGGAACTGAGCATCAGCAAAGGGGAATTCTGGAATCTCTTTTCATAGATAATTTTCTAAAACAATGGAGAGGAATCAAACTAATTTCTCAACATTTAGGCAAGTCACTTCAACAATGCCATCCTTTTAAGAAAAGGGAAATTGAAAGAATTCAGGTGAAGAACTGTATTTATTGATTCCTGCTTCAAAAAGACAAAAAAATTTTATGATTGTATTTATTATTCAAAGTTAAGTTTATTCAAGTCAGTGAGTCGCTATCAAATCAAGCTACTCTCTTGTATATTACATTTATGGCTTTTGTCTGGATGAACATAAATCAATTTCCCCTGCAATTTTGTTTACTGACAAGGTCAACAGAAGGGGATTTGTGTTTGGTTTTTTACACCCAAATTATATCTCATATGAAGCATATACAGCCAAGCACAAAGCACATGCATCAGTATTTAAACTAGTATTGCACTGCATATGGCTTAAGCATCATATGCTGCCATTAATTTGCATTTTTTAAATAAGTGTGTACTTTTCTTTTATGTTGACTTGCTTTTACAGTCTTCTTTATCCAAGTGTTTTAACATTGCTTCAGATCTGCCTGTAGATCATTGTTATTAATGTTGCAGCTTTACGAATCAGAAACAGTTTTTATTTTTTCCCATCAATTAACTTTTTTCAAAACTCAGAGAGGATAAATGCAGTAATTACATGCAATAATTAGAAAGTCTTGTACAAGGAAGCAAAAATTTTAAGATTAATAAATAGTGAAACATGAGCCTTATAGCCTGCTTAATTAATCACTAAGCTGTGGAACCACTGCAATTCATATGTCAATCTGGACTCTTTTATGGAAATTATTTCAATCAATTGCTAATGAAATTGAGAAATTTAGAAGCAGCTTTCTGACTTTCAAGTGACAGAACTCATATTTAACTCAAAAAATGTGACAGTTAATGACAACCTAAAAGTACTGTGAATTATTTGCCAGATCATATGAGAATTACAGCATCAACCTATTAAAATAGCTTGTAGCTGATCAGTGTGAAAATAAACAGTCATAATGACATATTTAGAAATCTATGATGCTGCTTAAAATACGAGAGCCTGTCTGAAATAAATCAAGGACATAATCTTACAAGTATAACAATACTATTTCAAGAATTCTCCTATATTCCCACTTAGACAGATTTACTGCTGTTAAAGATGTAATCCCTTAGAAATTCTTTATTAAATCAAATACTTTAAACTGCCAAATTATTTTCATGGCTTCTTTTTTTAATGTAATTAACATTCTTACTCCTACTCAGTTCCTTCAATTTAAATGATTCTGCTGTTGAATTTGTTTCCTTAACTTTGCACTTCCATCCACACTTTAATTAATTAAAACTTCATCCAGATAGAAAGAGACAGTTATTGTGTGTTAATGGAATATCAGTGGAAAGTGCACTAATCAATAATTAATTTAATTAAGGTGTATATGTGACAATATTGCTATATAATTAACTTCTGATGTGTAAACACATGCATAACTACATAACAAATTTAAATTTTCATTAATAAGTTTGTTAGGAGTTTTAGATCATGCTGTTTTATGTATTTACATGAGATGTATAAAATTAAGTGTTTGCCAGACAGATGCTGAAATACACATTAAATGCATTTCTGAACAATTTTGACAGTCATGTAGTAAATTTTGGGCAATTGAAGCCACACTAAGAATGAAAGTGTGCCTTCTTGGAGATAAAAATCTGCAAGAGATTTGTTTTAACCTTTGAGAGCCAGATATGTAAAAAACCCTATGAGATGAAGTTACATGTAAGAAAACATACTCTAGTCTTGAAAAAAATGTCCCTTAGAAAAGATTATGAATAGTGAAGATATTTTTGCAATTCCACAACAAAAGCTGGATCATCCCACTAACAATACTGTTCAGACACCCTACTTATAAAGGACTGTGTTCTTTTAATATTGATGAAGTTATCTCATTTGCCCATTATGAATGATTTTTTATGAGAACTTACCAATGAATACACTATTTAAAGGTGCTGCTAGTTTGATATATTTGCTAGACTTTTAAAATTCCACATAAATAATATTGTCGTTTTTCCTCTGTGTTCAAAATTCATTATAGTTTGTATAATTAATGATTATTTGACCAAATAGTGACCACTATTAGCAAGGTATTTCAAATCCGTGAAGTTTTATAATTAAAAATACAATCTCTTCCTTTGATATCCTACTCATAGTCTATCTGCCAGATGTTTGGCACAAAAACTTGACTTTATGAAGGACTTTTAAAATTGAGGTACAAATCTGACTCTCAGACTGAGAGTAAGTTAACACTTCAATATTGCATCAAATGCTAGTGAAATTGTACAAAGCAATTGTCATGAAGAATACTGGTGTTTTTATAATGGAGTCCAACCATAGTTGGCTGATGGAAGATTGAGAGATTCATGATGATGAATGTCTTCTACGAAGTATGGCCTCTGTCTGGGATCCATGTAAAATTTTTAATTTGAGTTAATGTGCATGTTTTCCTCTCTTTAGATGAAGCACATTGATAGCTCTTCTGTTGTCTTCGCAATCTTGGAGCATGCAGTCCTCACCAGGTGTAAAGGAGAATTGTAGCCATTTGCCAGGCTTGCCAGGGGGTAAGTGTGCCCCTGCACTCCCCAGGGGATGGCTGAGGGAAACGGAGAATGAAGAAATTTGCTGGCAANCTTTAGATGAAGCACATTGATAGCTCTTCTGTTGTTTTTGCAACCTTGGAGCATGCAGTCCTCACCAGGTGTAAAGGAGAATTGTAGCCATCCCCTGCCAGGCTTGCTGGGGTAAGTGTGCCCCTGCACTCCCCAGGGGATGGCTGAGGGAAACGGAGAATGAAGAAATTTGCTGGCAACTCTCCGTGGTTACATATAATATAAGTTTATTCACTCCAGGGGCAACAGGCCACCTGGAGGGTCCAAGCTTATGAGGTATAACCAGGGAAAGAGCCCTTCCCATTTCTGGCCCCTGGTTCTTATAGGGGCTCCGGCCAATGGGAAGGGAGAACAAGGGAAGGGACAAACCATCTGGGGTGAGGGGTGGGGCACATTATAACAGGACATACCATATAACAGAACAATAATATACAGTGAGAAATATATGCTAATTGCACACCACAACAGAGAATGAAATTTTTTTTCAGATTTATATGCAAACGCAACACATACAAGTCTATATAAGTAAATAAATAAATAAGTTGAAATATTTTTGAAGGAGGTATTTGGAGATGATTTTAATTGTTCTCCCATGAATTAGTTCAAATATGCTCTGAAATGAGAGTGTGCCACAGTGTGGTAAATCTACAGTCTCAGAGTAAAATGATTTTTAAAAATAATTTCTATCAATGCAGAGTAAAGATGATGTTTATTTTCATGTCTTATGGATCATACTTTTTGTCTCAGGACAACCTGTGAGCATGTGGTAAGAAACAGCAAATTTTGCCATCATGGGAGTGTAAAATGAAATTTTAGTGAAACCTGTTAGTGAAACCATTTCTTGTACAGGTGAGGTGTTTTTTTAAGCTGAGCTCGTATTTCCCCTGTACGAAGGGAGTTTTCAAAAGTTAATTTATCTCTTTCTGAAAGATGTGTTTAAGATGTAGGAAGAATTAATTGCCCTCTGTAGCTCTCTATATGTCTCAGTTTTGAAGAGAGACTTAACAACTAACTTATAATAGCTGGCTAGTTTCAAATGTCTCATATTTGGTGAGATTAATTGTCACCTATATTGCTTATATGTTCAGTATTTGGTTGGAGATAATTTAAGTTAGCAACAGCTGGGATTTTTTTTTCTTTTAAGTTATAGCATGTTGATACAATAGTTTGAACAATAGCTTGAAAAGTTAATCACCTTAATTCTTTGGCCAACTTCTATGAATAAATACACTCATTAATTATATAATTTTTTTTTAATATATGTTTAGCGATGCAGTTTTTTTGATTGATGTTTTTAGGCAATATACTATATCATCATCCATTCGTTAATGTTATTATATTTAAAAGGGATGCTAGTTACCTAGAGACATTATATAGCCACATGCTTATACTGTGAAAAAATGTATAGACCTTTTTTACACTTTGTAAGAGGAAAGATTGCAAGCTTTCTATTTAAAAATTGTGTATATTAAATATACATTATTTATTCTGTATAGCAGTTTCTCCCCCAACTCCCCTTAAGTTTGTTAAATCACAGTTTTAAAACACTGGTCATTACTTTTCCAGGAAGTTTTTGATCACAATCCTAGATAAGACTGATTTCTAAATACATTTTCAGAACCTCAGATTCCTATTCGGTTTTACATTACTCCCTCCACATCTGAACCTGTTATTTAAAGAGATAGGTAACACTGGAAATTACAGTGTTACAATATTATAACTTCACAACTGAAATTGAAGAACCAGCACAAAGAGCTGTTCCTGGCTGGATTCCTGACCTCTGTTTGAGCTCATGTAAAAGCCTGGGGGATGTGGTCTCACAACATGGGATCATGAAGACCACATTGAAACTGAAAGCTTTCTCCTGCTATCACACCTGCTGAACAACCAATCCATCAGCCACAGCCATCTCCTGGCAAACAGAGACACTGGTAAGCTTCTGCCTGGAGTGTGTGGGGGGAATCTTCCCAGGTAATTGCCCTCTCAACTTTCAGTCCCAATAGTCTAGATCCAGTGTTGTCTTCAATATCAAATATTTGATGCATTTTAAGAAAGTATGTCTCTTGCTCAGCTCTGTTAAACTCTCCAGCTTGCCTTTTTTTTCAGGTCTGCATTCAGTAGTAATCGCAACTGTTTTACATAAATGTTGATTTTCTACTCGAAAGACAGAGTATTTCCCTTGCAGTGTGTCTTGATATGCTACACATACTGCCTTGGTACAAAAAAAAGTTCTTCCTATCACTACAGAAATAGCAATCTTTGAGCACTCATGTCTCTAATGGCCCTCAGTGAGAGAGGGAACTCACTCAGATGTCACCTGAAATTCATCTAATAGTAGTTTCAGTACTGTGCCTGAGCTGAATACTTGAGGTGCCTGTCACTTTCTCAAAATCACATTTAGCACAGGGAAAATTATGTACACATGTGATTTCATTCCACCAGGAAGACTAACACACATGGGGAGAATTGGGCTGTTCCTTTCAGAAGCAGGAGTGTGGTAGACAGACTGTTATTGAGGTTTCCTCTGTGCAAAACACAAGTTTATCCACAGATGAAACCTCACTAACAGTAGTATCCCAAAAACTACATTAAAAAAGTAATGCTCACAATTTTATGAGGAAATAATTCCCACGGGTTGTGATAGTAGATTGCTTGAAGTTTATATAATGGAATTGTGTGGACCTCAGTTGAATGTGAAATAATAATACAGTCATGCATTTTTCACCTGTGAGTTTTGTTGTAGATCTCAGTTTTTTATATAGACTCTTTATGTTGGGATCTAATATTGGGATAATATCTGTAGAGACACAAACTTTTTTCCATTCTTTCTTTGCTAATGTTGGGCCTGAAAACCTAACACTGCAATAACTTTGCTTCCATACCAAAGTAAACTAAACTCATTCTCTAAGATACAAGGCAGCAAATCTAGGGCAGTTTATTTTCATGTCTTGTAGCAACTGGAGTAACATCCTGCTTTTGTTGACCCATATAAGAAAAGACAGGCTTTAGCACCTGTCTTAATATCTGTTTGTGTTTATTTTTTCTCATGAATCTCATGGTATAACTAAAATTCTATAAAAGTAGTGACTCATATATGGTGTTTAGTTATTCCTGCTAAAGCAGCATCCCTTTCATTTTCCTTTTTCAGGGCTTGATGGTCCACTTGGGCTATGTTTCTAAACTTGTCCTCCTTTTGCCTTTCATTGCAGGAAGAGACTCCTCTTCAGAGAGTCATGCAGAAATGTGAAAAAAGTATTCAGAGACATTGAAAACATTGTAGATTGTTCTCATAATGTCATGGATTCTATTATTTTTATCTTACTGTAAGTTAAATATCTTCTGATAAAGAACTGTACTGTGCCATGTCATACACAGAGTCTTATAAGACCTTGGTCAGGTTAACTTTTTTTAATGCTCATTGAAAAAAACACAAAAGGGCCTTCTCAATGGGGCCAGCCCATTTGATTAACACAAAAAGATAAATGTCTTTTTGCAGTTCCAGCACACTAGCATGATGTGGCTGCCTCTGTCTAGGCTCCCCATTTAAAGTTCCAGTTTGTACTCCATCCTGGGCACTTCTGAGAAGACGGGTATATTTCCATTTCTGGTGCCAAAGCAATATATTTTAACTGCCCTGGTATAATGCTGCTTAAAGTAAAGGTAGCACCAAATATAAATTACTATCCAGAAATAATTTAGGCCATGGGGGAAAAAAAGAAAAAAATATCTTAAATTTTCTTACTTTTCAAACCTAAGTATGGTGACATGACATTAGTCCAATTTACTGAGTATAAAACTAAATTAAATCAATGCTTGAAGCTTTTCTTGAATAGACCTCAAATTCAGTTCATCTACCATTATTGAAAAGTATCACATTTAAGTCTTAATAATTCTTTACACTAGAGTGCTATTAATGTCATCATTATTATTACACTTCCCTATCTTCAGTATATTATAGCTATTAGAATTCATGTACAAAAATCAATGGGAAATTTGCATTTGATATAAAATATTCTAATCTATTACAATTAATTTCTTTTCCTGAATTATGTTAATTAGCCTCTTCCCCACCTGGGAAGAAACCCCTATTGCATTCTTGACTAGATTTAGATCTAATGTTGGTTCCCCAGAGTGAAAATCTTTAATAAAAATTCCATACTTACTCTCTCTTTTCTTCTGTCTTTTATACACACAACACAGTGAGAAATATTAAATGAAAGATTTGGTTTGACCAAACGTTTTTGAATACGAAAGACATCTTTTGTGAAATAAAAAAAAACTAACTCCTTCAGTTCTTGCCCATGGGCAATTAAACTGTACATATGCTATGTCAAGATTAAAAGCAGCACTAAAAACCCATTCATGATTGACTATTAAACAGTTATATACACATCTAAAGAAATATCTTTGACATGCAGTTTTATTTGAGTTGTTTCAAGAATATCTCCCTCTCTTCCTAGCTTGAATAAAACTTCCTATCCCTTCTTTATTGAGAAATTATTTTAGATAAATGATCAGTTATTGTTTGAGGACCTACACTCCTGCCAGTGAAAAAAATAGGTTTTGGTTTTTTTATAACAACAATTTGTTTAATTTCTCGACACCAACGTCATACTAGTAGTTTTTGGCTTTTCCAAATCTATCCCTAAATGTTACAGTAATAGAGTGTGCATCAGTTACCACCATTTGTACCATTTTATGTAAGTCTTGATTATCTCTATTTTTCACTTTCTCTTCTTGTCCTCCAATTTTGCTTACATAAATGAATCTCTCAACTCATGCTTATGAACTCTGGTCAGTCTGAGACTTCGAAAGAGGTGTATGTACCAAAGAAAAGTGATCCACATTGAAAATAACAATTCAATGTTATTTTGAATGCCCTGTAAGAGCAGCACTTTAGCCTAAAGGTTTAAGCTGGTTATGTATCTGTCTCTTTCTCATTTTTAACTGCTTATTTACTTGATTATAAGGTTATCACCACAAACAGAAAAGGGTTATTAATGCTGGCATCTGCTCAAATGCAGTTTCTTCTGAATTGACAGCCAGGAAATGCACAGTATTTAATTTTTTTTTGTTGCCACTGTCTTGCAATTAGTTCCAGTGCAATTTGTTAGGTCTCCTTTGTACACTGGATCCAAAAAAATTTTATAAAAAATGTCAACACATCTCTCACTTTAGAATTTGATTTGCAGTTTGACTTTGGTTATGAAAGCAAAATGCAGAACCAAGTGGCTTTTTTGATTGCTGCCAAAAAAGATGAGGAAAAATGTAGTTCTCTAAACAAGTAGTTTTACAGGAATGTATTTTCTTGATATTTTTTGCTTTTGTAAAACTATCATTTACTAAGAGTCACAAGTTCAGAGGCTAATTAACATAGGCACTGTTTTGGCAAGGAAGGCTTTGCTAGGTTCAAAGTGGCCCAGTGTTATAGTATATAAATATTTACATCATTGATTACAGTGATTAGGTAGTTTTGTTCAGTCCTCTGAACTCATTTAGTTCATTCTGGAATTCATAGCAATTATATTTTTGAAAAAGGGAAATGATTACTGATAGTCTACAGGGAGCAGATAGAAATTTCTCTTCATTTAGCCTGTATTTATGTACTTAAAAGGCATTATATTAGACAAATAGTAAACAGGGATGGATCTTCATTAAGTGATTTTCCATGAGTATCCTTCCATTTATCTGAACTTTAAGCAAATAAAAGAGTCTTCATGTGGTAGCACTTCAAACAAACACTGCCGTGGTGGTTGAGTGATAGAATTGTTGGAAATCTCATCCTCATTTGACTAAGTTTGCACAGACTACAGAAAACATAGAGGGGGTTCTGCTCTTCCTTGAGCAGAAGAGCCTCAGCCTCCCACACAGGCAGTACAATGGTCTTTGCCCCAAGCAAACACAAGCAAGAGGAGCTGTAATATATGAAAGTGATAGTGTGTTTCTAACTGTTTTGATACTGAGATTCAAGCTCAAAATACATTAGCAGGCTGTGAACAAGACAAAAGGAACTCCAAGCCATAGCACATTAACAGCACTAGTAGTCTTGTTCTTGTGCAGTTCTGAACCATTTTTAAAAATATTTTACTGGCTGAAACGGACTTTTGATAGGCATGAAACTGGTTCGAAAGTAAAGCTTATAGGTATGGAGCTAGGTTTTTTTCACCTGGTCATATGGTTGTGATGTCTCAGAACTGGCTTATTAATCATGATCTGGTGAGAAAGATGTTTATTAGATTTGGATTTCAGTTGACTTCTTCACTTTGATATTCACTAGATGCATGACTGGAAAATTGCAGCAGTTGAAGCTTTTGCATTATAGAATTTGAAACTCCAACTGTATTTGGAATTCATGTTTCAAAGCACACAACTGCTTCTAACGAAGAAGATGTGTCTTATTTTTAACATATTCATACTTTCAATCATCTTTTTACATTTGTGTGGAAATGAAAGACACCTGTGATTCTTTATTCCCAGAGACATCAGCATGGTTGTGAAAGAATGTAGTAACACTGCTAGAGGTAACAAAAGAGGTATTTTAATCCAAAAATAGGAGCATAAGTCTGGAAAAAGTAATGAACCACATTTCCATTTGTGATAGAAAAGTATCTCTGGAAATACGATACTCTATCCTTGTTTCTTCTGTTGATACACATTACGTGTAGCAAAAGGCAATGCAATTGCATTGCTGCTGGTGTATCACAGCATACTGGCAAACCAGCAAGATTATGGGAAAACACCTTAATCTGGTCTAAAATCAATGTTAATGATCCCTTGTTTATGGTAGTAAGTTCATTTACTAGCAGTTTCTACACGTGTATAATGTGTGTCTCATAAAAATGTGGAAAATTTCTGTCTGCTGCCCAGTTGTTTTAAAAGAGCTAGCTAAGACCTCTGCAGACTAAAAGCTGGTTTTCAGTATCTGTTGAAACTGCAGAAGTTCTAAAGAGCTAGAAGACTATTCATCATCAGAAAGGGTGAAGAGGATTAAATGTCCTGCCAGCCCCAGGATTGATCCTGGCAAAATAGGGTTTCTGTTGACATTGGACTTTATTAAATAAAAAGACTGTAGTGCAGATGAGAAGATAGGAAAAATCTTCTCTGGATACTAACGTAGGTGCTCCTGGAATATATGTCTGAACTTGATATCAATTAAGAAAATAGGAAACTTGGATATGCTAGACAAACTTCTAAAGGACTAGAAAATACGCTGTATAGTAAAAGAGTCTGTTTAGCTTCCTGGAACATGGCTAAGAGGCTATCTGACATCATTTGAAAGGGTATCTACAGGAAACAAGTTTGATAGGTGGTGCAATATTTCTGACTTCCTTAGAACTTCACCTCTGACCAGAATAGATTTTCCTATGCAGATTTACTGCGTAAGTATAATGAGAATCACTGAAGGTGAATTTTGACTGATTGTTTTCTAAATTTAATAGCATTTACTCAGACTGCAATGGATTTGCATAATGAAAAATTCAAGTCTTTTCCAAAATGTCCTAATTCAGTCAAAAATTAGTTTAGGGAAATCTCAGAGAAGGGTCTGCAAGCAATGTGGAAATCAGATGACATTACCAGTATCCGAAAGATGTAAAGGTGAAAGGAAACTGAAACCGGTAATATGCACTGGCTCAGTCCGGAATCACTATTGCTCTTTAAACTCAGAAAGAATTGATTGTGCTTTGAGATTCTTTTTCCATTCTTGTAACCTCATCATGGTGCAATACTTGGACAGTTGATAAATTGTTTTCTTGAGTTTTCTACTAGATTTTGTTGTGTACAATTCATCAAGGTATTTATTGTCTCGGCCATCAAAAGTTTGAGTGTGTCTCTGTTTCTGTACTACATACATGCGAACAAAACTCTGTGTGATGGATCATGCCCAATGCCTGTGCTTGGTTGTCCGAGCAGTGTCTGGTTTTGAATTGCCAATCTTATCATGAAGAAACATGTCTTGTTTAGTTCAGAACCAAGTAGCTTATCTCACCTCTGAGACTGCATATCAACCTGAGGTCTGAAGTGAAATTACTTCAGTGTGATCAGATCAATTTGCTGTGAGAAGCACACTTCACAATACCAGCACACATAACTCAGTTGGCTTTGGCAGCTTGCTCAGGAGAGAGCTGGGCCTACATTTGGAGGAGCACTGAATTATTTCTTCTCTCTGGAGGTGGAGAGTCAGAAAAGATCTCTCTAGGTCAGGGTTGAGGACTCTTAAGGAAGCCAGCAATGAGGCAGCTAAATTTTACTTCAGTATGTTGGGCATTCAACACTTTTCAAGGCTAAAACAGTGAAGATCAGGAGGCTAATCTTCTCAAAAACAGGTGATCACAGAAATTAGTATGACACATCCAAATGTTGCATGTGGCTTCCTGATTATCCTACTAAGTAACTGCTTTCTCTTAAATTAGAGTCCTTTCCTTTCTTGGAAAATAGTAGCATTTATTCTGTGATTATCCAGAGATGTTGTTGATCAGCTTGAGAGTTTTGTTTTGACTTTCCTTTTTAGACACAAATATATTGCCCTTCACAGACTTATTTTATGATAAAGACATGCTTGACTATTTTTGACATTTAGCATGCATGTAGCAATACAGGTAATATATTGTTTTCCTTTATTACTGACAATCAAGTTTTACTTTCTGTAGGAATAAAAAGTAGCTTTAGCAGTACATCTGTCAAAATATTTACCTTCTAGTCCACCAAATTTAATGTCAGTATCTGCTTAGTATTTTAATTTCTATGTTATCAATGCCAGAGGAAAGCAGATGACAGTATGCTTCTCAAAAGGTACAATAAAATAATAGTTTTGAATTGAGGTCTATCCTTAAATGTACACAGGTACTAAGTCAGATTGACAGTGATCTTAATTCTTAAAGGACCAATGTGAGACTTAAAGGACTGTGCTACATTTCTTTAAGGTAAGCATTGGTCTTAGTGCAGCACTTTTCAATGGCTTCTTTTAGTTTGAATCAGTCTGTTAGGTATTGACAATCATCAGGTGGATTGGTTTTGTTTGTTTTTTAACCCCAGATGCCATGAGTAGCTCTTAGACTATAAATAGACACATAAAATGGCCCTCAAAATTCCTAGCAATTATCACTGTATTAGTCAAGCTCTGCAGAGAGACTGAGAACTGGACAGTTTCCGAGAGCTATACTTCTTCTGTCTCCCTTCTTTTTGTAGATAAGCCTGAAAAGGCTGCTGAAGAGGACCTATTTAGGTAAGTGAGCTAAACCTCATTTTTTAGTGGCATCATCTCTACTCCATGGTGGGAAATAGAGGAGAACTACCCTTTTGCCCTGTGGCATACTTGATATTTTTCTACAGCTTTAAATGGAATTAACATGTGGAGTATGTGTATGTGGGATAGGGGAAGAAGGGTAAAAAAGAAATCACAGATTTTTTAAGTGCCAGAGATGTTGTATGAAGGAAGCATTATGGATGAGAGAGGGTTAGAATTACTTTGCTANCCCCCCCGGGCTTTTGCCCCACTGTTGTTATCAGCTTGAAGGCAGGGAATATCTATTCTCCTTTCACTTACTCACATTCTCTCTGACACCTTTCACTTACCCACATACATTGTGTTCCCCATGGAATTTTTCATCTAGTTGCAAAAATGACACTTTCAGGATATGACTGTAGAGGCTGAAATGTTGATTACCTAGCATTAATCATTTTTGGAAATACTAGTCTCTAAAGATGCTAGTCCTCTGGTGTGCATAAAATACACACAGAGAGGAAAAGACTGATAGGGTCTGTGGGAGTGCATGGGACAGTACATATTTACTTTTGGCAATTTGGGCATTGATTTATGTTTTTCTGGTCACATTTTAAAAATATTGTTGCCTTCCCACTCTAGTTAATTAATTGAAGGATTCCTTCTCTTTTGGTGGTGCTCTCCACTGGTTTCATTAATATGTAATGAAATTTCCCCTTGTGCCTTTATTGTCAGTGTTTGAAAGCACATCTGCAGGGAAGGCTTTATAGCATCAGTCTGGAATTCCACTTCCCTCTCGGCTGCTTTTCTCCATATTGATGGCATACAGGGTAAACAGAACAAGTTAATTTGTAATCTTAGATAGAAAATGATAGCTGCACTGTTTCTGTCATTGAGCACTCTGCCAGTTTAAACAGCTGATTAGTCAGCTTCTGTGGAATCGATCTGAATCAGTTCCACCTGCGTGCACCCACCAGGAGCCACTTTATTGTAAATCAATCATTCTGAAAACATCTCACAAAGGGGCCAGTCCTCACTAACAAGCCATCAATTTAAACTGTCTGTCTGGAGAACTCTAGAAATTAGAAGTGCAACAAACATTTATTCTAAAATTATGGAGAAGTTGTTTGGGGTTTTTTATTTTGCAAATCATAGCCTGTAATATTTGATGCTGGTGATACTTTCTTGCTTTTTTACTTTTATTTTGCTCGTATGCATTGGGTCAGTTTTCAGACATCCCAAAAGCACAGGTACTTTCTCATAAGAAAAAAAACAATAGGTTGGGATTTTTAACAACAATGGATGGAATAGATGGCCTTTATTACTAGAAGGCAGCATTAACAGTAACTCAGAGACTTTATATCCTGCCCCTGTGCCCCTTGGGTGTTCAGATCGATCCCCAGAGTCAGAGAAGTTCTCCTTATTCTTTGACATGATGAATTGCTATATTTTGTCTGTGCAGAGAGTGGGTCTTCCAGCTGGCAGTGGTTGGAGAATCTGCCCCAAGGGAGAGATACAGATATATGACTTGGTCTCCATACCCTTCCTTTAAGACACTTCATACTACCCTAAATAAAAGAGAGTGGAGAAAGTATATTCTACCTTTTTTTTTTTTTATTGGCCTGTCTGGGCATTTCACTTATGTCAACAAAAAGGCTGCGAGAATCATGTTTTCAGGTTGTTTAGAATCTCTGGAGTCTTATTCAGCTTCAGAAAAAAATATGGTAGCACTTAGTTTGCAAGGTGTAGTACAAAATACTGCGTACAATGTTATGCTGGGTAATTACATGTTGCCGTCTGATTTCACTGTTAATGCTGTCTCTGATTACAAGGTAATTGGTTAGTTACTAGTCTTGATGCAAAGCCTCTCAGAGACTTGCGTATTAAATGTGTTCCACTCTCAAAAATACAGTCAAAATAGAAATTCAGTGAGGCCTCATGTGATTGTATGGAAGTTAATTTTTTGGTGTGGTCACACTAGGCCTGATATATCTCTGATTAACCCCAGCTGAAATCTTCTCACTTATCATCTCATTTATTGTAGGATACTCTGAGGTATTTCTAGTGTAGACTATCCACAGCAAGTTCAGAACTTCAGCTTCTCCCTCTTGCTTCTTATCATGCCAATGTCCTCCCTTACACAACTGGCACAGTTGTAAAACCATGACTTGGCCTGCCCCCCACCCCATCCACCTGGGAAGGGATCAGGACATTCACATTATTCATCCCTTCTGATGGGGCGTAACTGGCTCCAGTGTGAAAATTCCCCTTTGCGGATGTATCGGGACATTCACACATAGGCCTGAAAGTATTAATCTCTTCTGATGGGGTAAAATTGGCTTAGCTGCACTGATGTGAGAGGCAGCTGGCATGTCTTTGAAGGTGTCGAAGACTCCTCAGAATGGCTCCGGACTAATTTCTGGGGCCTTCCACCAGAGAACTCTGCATGATCCACAGTGTTGCAAAACAGACACTGTAAAACTCCTTCCACCTCCTCCAGGGGAGGCGCTTGGGCATTCCCACAGATAACTGAATGTATATTAACCCATAGAACTCTGTATTTTTTGGGGTTCCCTCACCCCTGAAGGATCAAGACTACAAACATCATTTCGACCAAGGGACACCTAGGTTGCAACTGTCAAGTCTCATTACTGGATCCACAGGTGGTGATGTCTTTCCTCTCCCCTATCTTTCTACTCTTATCCTTTCTTTTTCCTTCTTTCTTTTCCTTATACATTTTCTTATTTTTATTGTGCATTTTATGGCTATATTTCTACAGATAATAATCAAAATGACTACATACCTCCTTTCCATTGCAACAAAATTGTTCTAAAATAAACCCTGCATATATGTATATATTTACAAATAGCAGTCATTTAGTGTTGTTTCATTCTAATCCAGCCCAAGGGATCTATTAATAAGAACCTGAGTTCCCCTCACCGTCGAGGTGGGACGTAAGAAGGGGATTTCATACCTTTAATATAACTGCATGTCACCTTGTCTTCCAGCTCATGTGTGTCTCTAACCAGCCTTATCTATTTTTAAAAAAGTGATTAATATGAACAAGGCAACATCAGCTGATAATCCATGTTATCTTTTGGTTCTTTGACCGTACGAATATCCCCCAAAACATGCTGTGTTGCTCTTAAAAGGTGGGGTGTCAGGAACTTGGGTGATGTGTGTCTTGCATGTACTTGGCTAATACCTACTTGTGTGTCAATCAGATACACTGAGGGGACCAGCTGTGCCTCTAGATTAAAGCTGCAGAACATGGCAATGTTCCTTTCCTGAGCACAAATCCTGCCTTTCCTTGCCCAGTGCTCATGGAGCCGAGGAAGCCTCTTCATTCTCCATTGCAGAAATTCCCTTCAGCAATCTGTTAGAAGGGAAAGGAGTGAAAAGCTATGCATCTTCTTTCCCTAAGCCTCGTCACCATCTGAATTTTAGGGCACAGAGAGTAAAACATGAGAAAATGGAGAAAAAATGCAATGATCATGTCCTTAGGTGTTGCACTCAAGATGCTTTGAAACCATGGTAGGATTGATATTACTTAAATTTGGAAGCTGTGCCAGAGCTCATTGATTTCTAATACAAGTCATCAAACAAGAGAAACTACTTTGGCAGGCAAGTGAGCTGCTTCTGAGTTGACAGAGGACAAGGTGCAGGGGGAACAGGAGGGCAGGGGTTATCCTTTTCTGTATGGGCTGTTAGAGCTTTCTTACCTTTTTTTCAAAATAATTTCATGTATCTTTCTGGGCTGTCTTCTTTTAAATTGGTCTCCTGTTCCTCAGCTGACTTCCACTGCTATTTCCATGTAGAGTTTGTCTGACTCCTGAGTTTGTAAAGATGCTTAAATTACTTTCTCTAGTATGAAAAGCTTGTGCTACTTTTTGGCCTTATCAGTCAACTCGTATTTTCACACAAGTAATAGTTTTGTCAGTGTTGGCCGTGATTTCTATTTAATTAATTTTGTACTATCTGATCATCAACAACATCCCTGAGCGACAGGCCCCTGTCTTTCCAGCCAGCTAGACCCTACGACAGCAGTCGCTGGTCAGGGAGGAACAGCCCCGATGCTGAATAGGCAGGGCTGTGCCTTAGGATGAACGTGAGACCGCCTCAACACGCCCGCCCTATAGCCGGACAAGTCCCAGTAAACATCAGTGGGCAAGCACTAGAGGAGACCTTCTTGGGGTGTCACAGTCCGTAGCTTTATTCTCTGTGGAGATAGACTCACAGAGCTTCTTCCAGCACCAGGGGAGACAAACCCAAAAAGGCCCCGAACAGCTCTGTGCAACAACTTTTAACTTGGAGTAGAAACATGGGAGGGGTATGGGATAAGCCAATAAGCAACTGGGATAGGAGGAACCAGGGAAGGATTGACATGCGAGGGAAACCAATAGTGACAAGGGGTGGAGTTAGCAAGGTCACATGGGTGAACGGGATGTTGAGGATTAGGGGAGGGGCTTAAAGATTGGCAGGGAAGGGACTAGAAAAAAGGGAGTGGTTTAAGGGATTGACAGGGAAGAGTCTGGAATAAGGGGTGGGGTTTGGAGGATTAGCATAGAAAGGGTTGTAAACTTTAACAGAATATACCATACAAATGACAGGGGGAACAAACCATTCTCAACTTGAGAAACACACCATCACACTTATTTGTCTTCATATTTACAATGACAGGTTTTGAGCTGAGTGTGAGTACCAGATAGAACCTATGCAAGAATGGTTTTGGTTTCCTGAAAGTGGAATGATTTTAATCTAGAGAAGAAAAAAGAATAGGAAAATAATTAATTTACACTTAATTAAGAAAATACTTTATTTCTTTGCATATATTATTTGCTGTCAGACCACTCCCTTCACAGAATCATGCTGTATATCCTTACCCCATTATCCGTGGACCACTATCGGGGTGTGAATCTTTGCTTCTATGTTGTCCTCCTGTAACTGCTGAAAATTCCCTGTGAACCAGCAAACTATGGACACATTCAATTGTCTCCATGACAACAGTAGTGAATTTTACCACCTTGGAATCATGACAATACAGATATTCCATCATGTTACCCAGAAAATAGTCTGTATTATCCAGCAAAGCAAACATAATTACAGAAGGTGTAAGTTAAATCATATATGCATGATCATGATTTAAAATTTAAAAAAAAATACTTACAAATAATAGAGTATTCTAATTACTAGAAGGATGATATTTCTTTAAGAATCTACTTATGCTACCCTGATTATTTGTGAAAATGTCTTCAAAAGAAAAGTTTGAGAATAAAAATAAGTAGCTCTACTGAATCCTAAAAATCACACCTTAACTATGGAGGCACTGCTGTTCTGACTCCTGAGTTGATATCATACTATAGACACTTGGTTTGTGACTAGGATTCCCAGGATCTACAAAAGTAGAAGTAACAGCACATTAGTACCTATGATTGGTTTTTTTTTTCAGTTTACAAATTAATACTGCAAGTAATCTTCCCAAATTCTGTGTATTCTCTCTGATACTGTTGCTACTCTCTGGCTCAGCATTCTATGACCTGTCTGTGAAGGAAGATATGGCTTTGATTACAAATGTGGGTTATTACTGCTGTTTTAATATGACAATGCAAGTCATTTTACACTGTTTACTCATGTGATCATGCATATGGAATGTCTCACCATGGACACCTGATCACCATGAAAGTTACCTCTTGGAGACATAGGGAAGAAGGAGATACTAAAAGCAAGGACTTGTCTGCTTTTACTAATCTTAGGGTAAAGAAAATAGGAAAAAAGGTAGTCTGTGACACTTATGCAGCTCAAATTGAGTACAGAAGAAACATATGGAAAGCAATTTTAAGCAGTGCAATTCTGATTCTGAAAGTGCACTACAGGTGAAAGAAAGATAAACAATGTGCATAGCACAGGCTTATTAAGGCTGTGGAAATAAGCTAGTGAAAACACTAAAGTATTAATGAAACCCTGACACATGTATTAATGGAACCCTGACACAAACTAATTTGTCCATCTCTGGTATTCTACTGGGTTTTTTACGAGAATGTATTAATGGACTGTTATTGGTAGTCCTGCAAGTTATCTTTAGCATATTGAGTTATGGAGTGGCTACTGGATGCTTAGAAGTATCTCATTTCTCTTTGTGCTCTATACAAGAATGCAAATGCTTAAATAAACAGTATATTTCAGTATTTTTGTCCTAAGTTATTTTTTTGTTAATTAGGACTTCTTTCCTCTGTTTCCTTTATTTGGTGCTGTTGGCTGCTTTGCACTATTTCATAATTGTTAGTATATTTTTTACTTGCTGTTAGTTAGCAAGAATGTTTCGCATTGATATTACTGAACTGAATGCTCAGGGGATATAACAAGAGGATATAAATGTAATTTTTTAGCTAGCAACATCAATTTCTAGAATGTTTAAACTTAAAGATGAAGATGAGGGTAAGTGCAAACATGGTTACTTAGATTATTTCATTTTATTACCACAGGGTGCTGAGTTATCATAAACTACAGTTGTAATACCTACATTAAACTAATACCAAATTGTAAATGCTGCAGTTGAAAATATAATGAAAATTGCAACTGCTATGTGGTGGAAAAATGTTTTAATA
>WEIV01026404.1:7022-26140 GCA_013390005.1 Calyptomena viridis | reverse complement strand
CTGTAAGGGCACAACCTTTGCTCAGGGACCCAGAAATCTGGGCAGATGACAGAGAAGGGTTGGAAGGGATGCTCCCAGTGGTGCTCCAAATCAACTTGGCTTTACTCCTGGAAACCCTGTGGGCATGGATCTCACCAGCCATTGGACTTGTACTGAGCAGCTATCAAACATCATGTTCTATTCAAATGCCTGGTTTTCCAAATTATGGTGGCTCTCCAATATGCCCTTCTACTTAATTTCTCATAACTTATTCATATTTGCTTTTGATATGCAGTTAAAAGAGTGGTGCCCCCATCTTAAACGAGTTTGTAGTTAATTACATGTAACCCTTGTGAGTTATGAAACTGAACTGCAATATTAACCCATGGTGACATTTGAGATTACAAACTGGAATATGAAATACGTATGATAAGGTCGTCTTGCTAGTAGTGGTTTTGGTTTGGTGGATTATTGTAGTAAATTTGACTCAAGTAAGACAAAAACAAATACCAGAATTAGTAAGTGAACAAGAATACCCTATTTTCTTCTCAAAACGTGCTTCAATTTAATTTGGGGAAAATGAGATCATGACTTTAAGCAGCATAATATTTCTATTTTATTAATATGCCAAGTAACTTGTCAAAACAAGACATCAAATGCAATTTGCCAATTTCTTCCTACAAAAACCCAAATACAGTGCTCCAACACAATATAGTAGGAATTTTAATTTGATCTTGTCCCTCTAGATTGAAGTCAGCCATCAAGTTTCCAAATAAATTTAATACCTTATAAATGTGATTGATTGCTGATGTAGTAATCCAGTTAGCTGCTAGAAGGTTTAATAGCTGGAGAATCCATTTAGAGAAGAATAAGAATCTTGAAGTTAGGATACAGGAGTATTTTCAAGAGGTCTAATTTATTTTCTTATCTTTGACATGAATTTTTCATAAATCCTCTTCTCTGTGCCTGTCTTTATGGAGTGGGTGTTTCTGTCTTCTTCTCTACCTGATGGACATGAACATGGATGTAAACAAAATTGTCACATCAACGTAGATACAGACATCAGGTTCTACAGTGGGATTTGCCTTATATTTTAGAAAGATCAAGCAGATGAATGTTATATGCAGCTTGTAATTTTAAAATATTTTAACCCATTGAGGAGAAAGAGGAACTGAGAAACTGTTTCCGAGTTGCTCTCACATATCTGTCTATTCAGGATGATGATAATTGTAGTTTTGAGTCCAGTCAGAGCTATAACAGCTTTTGGTACTGCTAGTTTCACGCTGAAGTTACAGCATCTCATTAGTATGTCACTCCCTCTGTAATAACATATCTTTATATTTTAAATGTTCTTTTGCTCGTACTCACACATACAGAAGACTTAATGATTTTAGCTTTTGTCCTTTTCCTCTGAAAAGTGTGAATGTCAAATGATTTTTTGGTGACAATTTATGTCAGACTTGTGCCTTTTTTTTTTTCCCATTAGAGAAATCCATCCTACTTACTGTTATCTATGTTAAAAAAATAAATCGTATGTAGTTTGATGTGGATGTATAAAGACAATGCTGATGTGACAGCTAATTAAAACCAGGTATTTTAATGCTGAGAAACAAACAAAAATCTTTAACGTTGCTGAAAACTAAAGTGTTGTGAAGGCAAAATAGAATTGCAGAAGGCTTGTTCAACAGACAGCTCAAAGTACAAAGGAATATGAATTATTTCCTGGAGGAAAGCTGTATTATTATGGCTCCCAAATGACAAGCCATTGTTGCCTTGATGCTGGGAGAGTTGATATGTTTGCAAAGCAAATATAGGTGAATTTTCAGCTTACAGTACTAGGCACCAACAAAACAGAGTATTTTAGGTAAGTCAGATTTCCCCCAAATTTCTTTGCGGATGATCCTTCAACCTGCTCCGTTGGGTAAGTCCTTCAAACTCATTTTTAGTCGCATCAGACAACTGTTGTATCATTCATGTTTGTATATGGAAAAAATGAAATGTCTACTTCTTGTCTAAGGGTTCTTTTGGCCATAATACAAATGTTAAGAGCTATGCAAAAGTAGTGTTGGGAAGAGACTGTACATTTAGATTGCTTATTTGCTGTCATCTGAATGCAGGTTGTAATTGTGTTTTGAGGTACAGATGCCTTGATCTAAAGCCTTCACATACCACTAGTCTGCCTTAGTTTATTATCAGGAGATGTTACGATAAACACATAAACTGGTGAGTAATTTGTAGAGTTGTTTTACTTAATATTTAAAACATAAGGCAGTCCCACTCTCCTTTGAGATGTGCAGCAAAAGTGCTGGAGGCAATGGCTGCAGGTTGCAGCCAGGAATGTTTCAGCCAGATAAGAGAAAAAATCCTGCATGGTGAGAAGTGTGATTTGTGGAACTGGCACTGATGCCCGGAGGGATGGTGGAATCACTATACCTGGAGTAGTCAAAATCCATCTGGAAAAGCTTGTGAACCAAATGACTCCTACTGAAGTTATCCCTGCTTTGAGAAGACAATCTCACCAGGACACCTCCAGAAGTCCTTGCAACAGAAATCTTTCTGTGATTCCAGGAGCGTGTGTATGCATGTATATGTATACATGTATATATGTGTGTGTGTGTATATATGTATATATATGTATGTGATAGAGAATGTATTGCCTTTTGATTTGCTATTGGTACAGCCTCTCAAGGTGTTAAACTCGCAGGTTAAGTAGAATTTGGAAGAAGTGGCATTTACTTCAGGAAAAAAATAAAAGTAACATCATACAAGGAACTGAAGAAATGCTTTGAAGTGGCAGCAAGATATCATGTGTTTGGCAGTTAGAGATAACAACATTTAGGCCTTGTGGGAATAGATTCCCTTTCCTCCTCCTCTTGCTCTGTTTTGCTTCTAGGGTATGCTTTTGGCAATAGAAAATGTCATTCTATGCATCATGTAACACTTTGGTTACACTTCCTAAAATAGGATTCAGATGAGGGTACAGTCAGCATTGGAAACAACTACTGTACGTGGAGAACAGTCATAAAAGACTTGTGCTGAAGAAGATGAACCCATTGCTGTTTCATCTTCAGAGCATGTTAGCAAGAGTTGCAATTGCTGACATTTTGGGGGCAGTTCCTGAGAAGTGCAGCATTCAGTTGTCTTCCTCTGTTATTGCCACATCAACATTGACACAGTTTGTTTGTGCAAATGTGTTGTCAAAATGAAAGCATTTGTTTTAAATCAGTCTCGTTTTATTTCAACAGTGAAAGAAGATTTTTGGCATGTATTTTGCAAAGCCATAGGAATTAATGTCTAGAAGGCAAAGCAGCAGAAAAAGGGGGAGGGAGTATAGTGTGTCACAGACATGAAGAAGCTGTTTGTACAATATATCCAAAAGCCTGGGAATGGATAGGGAGTCTTGTCAGTAAGTTCATGACCATCTAAACCTCACTTGACTTCAAAAATGAAGTGTGGCACAAACTAGAATAGGGACTGTGTTCATACAGGCATCCATTTGCCCGTGGTTATGAAGAAGGAAGTAAGATGTGACTTTGGCATGAGTATTTGTGTTTGTTTGAAGGACATGGAATATTGAGATACAGAAAGCAACAGCGCAGAAGGTTTAGTTAGGCGTGTATGAGCTTTCTTTGGAGATTTGCAGAGGAATGCAGTGACCATTCCTAAGCCCTGGGAAGGAAACAAAATCAACTTCAGCATGAATCGTAGAAAATTTCAATAAATGCATGACTTGAGATACTGGAAAACATGCAGAATTTTTGGTGAAATTGTCCCATTGCTTCTGTGTTTATTATGAGCATTCAGGCAGTGTACCTTGTACTGGTAGGGACAATCCTTATAGTATCATGTTATGAAGTATATAAGACTGAAAGGAAAACACTGATTTTGTTGACCTTGGAGGCCAAATCTGTTTGACTTCATGACACCCAGAAAATGGGTTATGTTAGGAAACTTCAAAGCAACCTATGTGATTAACAGGTCTGAATTCTAGTGTGGATCAGTGGAAGCTGCCCAAATATGCATTGTTAATACTAACCCATATCCTAATTTTTATTTATTATGACATGCAGTTAAACTTAAAAAATATAAATGGTGTATTAACCTGTGAGTGCTTTAACTGTGCTTTCTCAGCTGTCTTTTCATTCAGCTTAGAAGATTTTTAAATTAGATTAGCTTTGCTTTGCTGTGTTACATAGTTGGAGAACATGATACGGATAAACCAGTGCTGTACAGCCACGCTTGTGCAAAAGTTTTCCTGACTTAGTGATGTTCCTGTGTAACAGCATAATTAGCTTCTGTGCCTTCTGTACAGATTGGGATCAATAATGATGCAACACACACAGTGAACATAGAACAGTGAATAGAAATCCCAGCTTTTATTTTCATAAAAATAACCAAAATATCGGTGCAATGCCTATAAAGGCTTTAAACAACTTTGAAGTATAAGGCATGACATGTTGTTTTAATTTATATACAACAAACACCACAGTTCTAAAGTTGCTATTTGGGTTTTTTAAAAGATGAAACTGATGATAACTGAAATGAAATTAAGTAAGTTCTATGCATGTTGCATTTTAACAAGTCTACTGTCTCATTGGAATGCACTGCCTTCTTGTGCTACATTTTATTTTTGGAATTTAATAAGGCGCCTGTCATATCTGCCTCAAGGCTAAAGAATATCATGAGGGAGAAATCCAAAGTACTGTCATGTTTGACTGACAGGGGGCCAATTTTAATTTTTTTATGGGAGGTGGCTGATATTAACAGGCTGTAGTGCTGAAGATGCAGTGCTCTACCATCTGCTTTAAACACCCTGTGTTGATGAGCCAGTAATGACGTTGCTCAGTGACATTTATCAGGTGAATTTGGCTCTGACACTCAGTAGAGGATTTTCATTAAAAAATTAATTCCGTGCATTTTACAGTGAAGCCCATTGTGATGATAGATTCTGGTACAGTGCCATGTATCTCCAGAAGCTGTTCTAATTACCTGAGAAACTTGGGAAAGCAATAAACTACTACTTTCCATTTCTTGTGTTCACTCCCTTAGCATATAATTAACACACTGACTCATTTAGCTTAAATCTCTGAAGATCTGTGTCTGTGTGATGATTACTAGCTCTTCAAAGTAATAAGCAAATGCACCTCAGTGGCTCAGTGGTTGGATGGCAGTGGGCTCAGCAGCCTTTGTGAAGTGCAGTCTGACTCTGGCATTCCCTAAATGTTCACCAGAAAAGTGAGTAAAATACAGCAATAGTGGAAAAGCTAAAACTTAGGCAAACATTTAAAATAAACCCAAATCTCAAAGAGAGATCTAATCAGGTATTCCATTGATGTCTTCAATTCAATGGGAGAAAAAAGGTTTCAATTCACCAAGTGAGGATTTTGAGGCCTGGGCATTGCCTGAACTGGAAACTCTGGATGTCTGACATTGATATAAACTAGAAGTCTTCTTTTTCGATATTTGTTGTAACATTCTTTCATCTTGGTTAACTTTACTTCTCATTAACTAACCATTAGGGAAAAAATGAAATTTGTCTACAAAATTAACCCAAATTCCTTAAAAAGCAGAATCCCTTCATTATGTTTGGCATTTAATCTAATATTTCTTCCTTTTCTTAGATTTCAGATCTGCATGTATCCTTCTCCACTTCAGAATTACTTTCAAGTGGCCTGGGAGGAACAAGTAGTCTTACCATAGCTTTTGAAGTCCCTACAAGTGTACCCTGGCAGGTGGTGGCACTTTACCAACAATCTTGGTAGAAAGAGGAAAGACTTAAAACATAGTGAGGGGGGTTATGCCTCAGTCTTCATTAATACTCATCTCTGTTAAGGCAGATTATTTTGCAGGGTCTGTTTTCTTTGAGTCAAGGCTGAACACAAATTCTACTGAATTTATGGTGGCGTGATAAGGTGTTTGTGCCAAGTTTAGGCAACTAACTAGAAGAGGTGATGCTTCCTCCAGTCTACAGTTAAAGTGCCATATACAGAGCAGTGCAGATGCTAAAAAATGCCTACTAAAGCCAGATTTGTAGAATATTGCCATATTGTAGAATATGATGATATCACCTTAAGTGATTTGGGTTATGATACCTAAGCGGAGCAGTTGAAGGAACAACTACATTGAGAAAACACATCAGGCAGATTGCATAGCATTATAGCTGCTGATCATCAAAATGCTTAAGAATTGCTTAATGCAAACCAGGTGAGTTATCCATTAATGTCTCTGGAGATTGATTTGATTAGTCGTTTCATCTAGTCAGATAATTTTAGATTACAAACATTCTATATGAAGTATTATGACTATTTTTTTTAAGTAATCTCTTGGGAGAGGTTTATTATTTAAAAACAGACTTATAAATATTCTTATCAGCATTTCTGCAGAAAATTTAAAAGGAGTTTTCAGACAGATTTGTTGGCCTTTTGGAGGGGGGAAGTTGATTAATTCTCTGACATTCTGGAATGTTTCTCCTTCTGTTACACAGGAATATTTCTGCATTGTCTGATTTAGTAACATAAGTACTTACAAGTGTATTAGCAAATCATTTACTGTAGAACTGATGATAACCTACACCTGGTTTTGGAGTCATACGCTTGTAAGGGATAGAAAAAAGCAATACTCACTTAATAGGAATCATGAAAGAAGTAATTTTGTGGCCTTTTAAGAAAGGACTGTTTTGGGAGCATTTTCACAGCAGGCATTTACCTACCACCTTACTGTGTACCTGCCTGCTGACCAGTCCTACAGAGGTCACCTGGGACAGGCCTTCAAGCAGCTTTTCTAATCGGGGATCCCTGTAAGCATCTGCTTGATCTTCCCCTGGCTGCTCTATGATCTCCCTTTCCCCTCTGTGGCATTGTTCCCTCACTGCCTGAAGCGAATGCCAGCCAAAGGAAAAATGCTGGATAGCTGGGAGATGGGATAAGGCTGAAGGGGCTTGCTTAAATGCAGTCTGCTCCTTCAGAGATATTTAGCTTCTAAACCTGGCTTTCCCTGCCCTTCTCAAGTGGCGATGTTTGCAGCTGACTGCTCTGAGACCTGTTTCTGAGGCGTTAGTGCTCCTGTCCCCTCGGAACCTTTGTGGTGTGCAGGACTCCTGCTGGTGGTCAAGGCAGAGTTAAATCACCGTATGGCTGCCTGCTGCTGGGCTTGGTGATCGCTTAGCATCACTCACAACCTGAGCAGATGGTTGTGCTGCTCAGCCTTGAGAGATGGTCTCTTTCTCTTCTAAGTGCAAATTAGCCCGTGGCTGGAGACTTGTGGAAATGTTTTTCTTGCGTGTTTTTTTTGTTTCTTCCTTGTTTTCCCACATAAAGGACTGTGGGACCTAAACAGGAGTCTGTCAGTGAGAAACCCAGTGAAATAGTAGATGACTCTTACAACAGGAACAGTAATTTAAATATCAGTATAAATCCTGAGCAAAGCTGGGATTTGTTGTTGTTGATTTTCAGCTATTGTGTGTTCATTTACTCTCCCACCTCTCAAGGTTCTGGTTGTTTTGGATTTGGAGCACATTGGGGTGAAGGTTGTTCTTTACAGGGAAGAATATTTAAAGCCATAAGGTCTTTTTAAACCCTATCTGCTGTTCATGAGTGACAAACCACAATGCAGCATGTCTTGTTTGCCTGGACTTTTCTGCTGATGGTATGATTTCTGTTTTTTTTCCTCCTACCTGCTGAAAGTAGTTGGTTCTGGACATTCTAAGCCTTTTTGACAAAATGGTAATCCATCACTGTTCATTTCAGCCACACTTCTGTAATAATTTTATATTTTTAGAAACAGAAAGGTAGATTAGGTGCATCCCTAGTGTTCTGCAATTGAAATTAGGGACAAGAGGAAAATTACCCTCCTGAAGGAAAAACGTATAAAGTGGGGTGGCTTTATGTTCCTCTCCCCTCTTTTCCCCTTTTTGCTCTCTCTGCTTGTTTTTTCTCTGTGAGTATACAGCACCAGCAGCTGGCTGAGGCCAGATCTTCAAAAGAACAGTGATTCTGAGGAGAAGAAAGTGCCAGAGAAATAGAAGGGGGAATACATTTTCCTTTGATCAGAAGACAGCATTTCTGAGTTAGCAGAAATCCTTTTATGGACATCAGCAGATTTAATGCAAAACCTAAGGATTTTATGTTATAAGTAGTTGAAGCAGTGGTGTTGCAATCATATAAAATATATTAAGGCATTTAAAATTATTTTCATCAGGCAAGGACTGTGTTTGTTTTTCTGTTTTTCCATTACCACTATAATGGTATCATAGGTATAAATACATATGAAGAGAGGCAGAAAAATGTCCTGCTTTACTCCAAAGGTAAGCATGCCATTGTAAAGGGATTTCAGGAGAAGGGGAAGAGTACCCTTAAATGCTTGTGGAGCAGCAGGTTCCAGTAAAATTCCCTATGCAGCTGTCAGCTGTGTAATGGAAACAACTTGCATGAAGTAGAGGACTTGCACAAGAAAAAAAGATTTTTATAAGTGTGGAAAGGAAATGATGTAGACTTTAAAGTGTGGCATGATTGCTCCTACAATTTGTGGGATGAAGCATCCAGACCATTTGGAGTTGGCAGTACCTAGATGAATGTTAGTGTTTGGACACAGCAGAAAGAAGTGTCTTGGGTGTACTGACTGATTCAAAAAGCAGCAGTGTTTGGCTTCAATGAGTAAGTGCTTTCTGATTCCCTCGTTTTTCCCCTTAGGATGCAAAAGGACAGATGTTTATTAACAGAGATTACTAAGCTACAGAGTAGTGCTGTAAAGAGTACACTGAATAAATGGAGATAGGTTTAGATGCTAAGAAGGCTGTGTAAAAAATTGTACTTGTTGAAATGTGAAGTCTCTCTAGGTGAAGCAAGCAGACTAAGCAGATGCATTTATCAGACTCTTCTGCCCAACAATTTGCTTGTTTTCTTTCCTCCAAGTGCTGAAAGTTGTAATTCTTTAGAATGACAATTCTAGTGACATATATTCTTTTCTCCCTTTTCCTTTTTTCTTCCCTCTCTTCTCTCCCCCCCGCATTCCATTAATTTCTTAATTCCAGTTGTGTAACTTTATTGATTTACAAATCAAACCACAATTGTTCAATAAATGGATGGGAAATAAATGGAAAGAGACTGAACAAGCAAATATTTAACAAGATACACCTATTGGCATTTACACCAGAGAAGTAGAAGTTGCACTGGTGCCTCAGTGTTTGCTTCTCAGTGTTTGCACAGGAGGTCTTTCCAAATTAGACTTCAGGGACTAAGAGATCTGACTGATATAAGGGATAGCACCTCTAATACGTTCATGGCCTTTTTTGCCATGAACAAGTGTCACTCAAACAACTTTTGGGAGTGTTTTCTACATTAGAACTAAAGTTAGGGTATAAAAATATTACAGAGAGGTTTTCATAATGCCTCAACTGTTAATATTTTTCCCATTAAATTCCTAATGCTGTCAGGAAGAAAAGTAGTGCTATTTTTATGCTGGTTTTACTTAGTTATGCCAGCTTGGCATATAGCCTTATAAGTGCATTTTAGGGTGTTGAGGGTAAGCACCTCATAGGTGTGAGACATATGTATACAATTTAGTAGAAGTCTAATCTCTTTTATATTATGCAACATGTGAAATCACTGTCCTGTGACAAAGTTCTGCTGTGTGGTTATTGATTTGTGTGTTCCTAAGTGGAATTCAAAGACTAATCTTCCCTTTTTGAAGTGCCATTTTTGGCAGCACCTAATGAAGAACTGTGTCTTAGCTTAAGCTGTTTTCAGTTGTTTTTCTGGCATGACAATGATTGACATGTAAATAAAAAAGCCTCAAAAAGTTTACTGTATTTAGTGTGAAGGCACTTATGTAATAGTATCCTGATGTTACTTAAATTTGTAAGCAACTAGTAAATATACCAATCACTGACTTTTTGTAAAACTGAGAATTTCAGAGACTAAAAGGGATAACAAATTGCAACATTTGAGGCATGGACTCTGATCAGGATCCACGAAAATCCAGGATCGAAGACAATTTATTAAACATTATAACAAGCTTTATATACCTTACAGCCTTAGCTCAGTAGTTTTCCACCAATTCACGCTACGTCTCCTAAAAACAATAGCATAAGCCATTATTAATCAATAATTACAGTTCTTTTGCAACAATCTTCAAGGTGTGGTATTTCGTTCTATATCATGCAGTTCCAGTTCTTCTAGGCTTCCCCATGTTCTCCATGGTGCAGATATTTCATTGTACTGGAATCAGCCTGGACATCAGGCTTTTGAAGTCTATCAGCTGACTTCTGTTAACATGGTCTTCAAATTTCTTTTTCAGTTTGATTTTTTAATCAAGTATGTAGTTTCAGGGGTGTAGTTTCAGTAGGCATGGCTTCCATCACCAAAAAAGAAAAAAATTGTTTAATAGTGAGAATAGACTGAAATCTCCAGGAACCTGAACTTTCCCAATAACAGATGGGGCCACTGCTGAATTTTTAATTTTTATTGTGTGATTTTTATTTTTTTTAGGTAAAATTCCTCTGCAGCAAAACTAAAATAGTGCAAAGTGTCAAATCGAAGTTAAATTGAATTTAAAATCATCTACTTTTGCAGTGCTAGTGTAATTTCAGATATGGAACATGATCTAATGATTGATTCAGCATTTTTCTATAAAGAATTTTGGAAAAATTATTTGTAATTATAAACATCTGTGTATTTTTCTTCCATTGGCCTCATTTGGTCCACTTTTCATACATTAGGAAAGATGACTGTAGATTCTGGAGGGAAATGGGAAGTGGTGAAAAAACCTGAAACTGTTCTGAACTTGGTCAGTGTTGAGAGGGTTCCAGTATTTCATGTCTTTAAAAAGAATGAGCCTAATTTACAGCTTTTAAGGTCTGTATATGTGTTGTCTGATAAATTTGCTGCTGTCTGTAATGCACAGGAGTTAGAAATGTCTACTCAGATATTTGGGTAGGGTGTGTGTTTCTACCTATGAAAATCCACGATATTTGGTTGTGCCAAACAGACTAAATCTTTGGTTTACTCCCCTTTGGCTTTGTCTACCAGAGTTCTGCTGTTAAGCAGCACTCTGATGTGACTGTCATCTGTTCAGTCATGTCATGTGTGATCTTTTCTTTCTTCCATACATTTTCCTTTGTGACTCAGAGGAAAGTCACAAGACTTGGGAGGAAGTATATCTTTCAAACTGAGAAGGGATCACTAGCCTACTTGCTCGCAGATGCCTGGGTATTGGCAGGCAAAACCAGGGCAGTATTGTCATTTATTTAAGAAGATAGAGACTGTGACTTTCTGCTTTGAAAGCACGAAAAGAAATATCAGTTTAATTTGTTTACTTTTTTTTTCCCCAATGGTACTTGCTCTTAGAAATGAAGAGTCTTACTCTGCAGAAATAGGATCTTGTGTTTGAAAGTAAGTAGGTGAATTTATATATCTAACATTAATCAGTGGGACAGCCCTGTCTACATGTAAATCTGTTGCTTTATGCTTAGCTTTGGCATCACCCTTTTGAATGCCAAAGAGACTTTTGTTTGACCTCTGCTTCTGACCGTTCCAGAGCCAGCACTTTTGGCCACATGTGGAGTAACAGCTGGTGGCTGCAAAATCCAGGTGCAAGTGTCAAGAATACATTTTTACAGCTGTGCTATCTGGGTCTTTGGACACTTTATTGCGTCTTAGCTGTCTTCATTTCTGGCTTTGGTGGACAGCAGAACAGCCCACGGGATGTTTGCTGAGTCAAACCATTTATGACAGTGCCTTGCCATCCTTGATGCTCTTTGCATTGAACCACTCATGTGAGAGCGATTTAACTCCATTTATGGATCATTTGAAAGAAAAAGAACAGTGTGTCTTGAAATTTGGGAAGGCCACTTGATACGTTAAATATTACATAAACATGATCTGCTCTAGATTTTTTGCTCAGAAGATCATTTATAGGTCAGAGATAAAATCACCATTCTGTTGTCTCAAAGCAGTTCACATAATTGTATTATTTTCTCTCGTTATGATTTGATAGTATCTGTGAAGCTTTTCCCAGAGCAAGTGGCAGTGTTTCCTTAGGACCAAGTGTTTGGTCAGAGTAAAGGTATACTGGATTGTTATTGAAAAGTAGTGCATAAAAACATTCTTCTAATATAATAAAAAGAAATAGTCATCAGTTTGTTCATCAATAAGTTTCTAAAAAGTCCCCAAAACCCAATCAAAACCAAAAACTAAACAACAAAGTTAAGGTAGTATTTTCTGTAGTTTTAATTGCTTTCTATTTTCCCCTACTATGTTGGGGAATGTAGTTTTAACGTAAATAAATTATTTCAAAATTAAACAGGCTTCTATGACATGGAATTGTAAAATGTCCAAAAATTCAGTGTTACAGTGCAAATGTTCTCTGTCAAGGAAGTATGTAATTGGGAAAGTTGGACCAATTTGACAATTAAAAGTGATTGAGGACTTTTCTCAGAGAGATCTCTTTTAAAGCACTGGAAAACTGCCTGTGTAATGTGAGTTAATAGAAAGTTACATATCGGAGAGCTATGCAGATCAAGGTTTTCTTGTAAACTTTATACTGCACTATAAAAAAATGCCAAAGCTGGCAATATGTAGCAACCTGGGTCATACTTGGACCCTGCCCTGAAGCCCAGTGGCAGGAAGGCAAAAGCCACCTCTCCCAAAAGATGAGGACGAAGAACACTGTGCTTTGTAAAGACAGAGAGCAGCTGAGCAAGCGTCTCCACACTCTGCTCCCACCCTGACCTGCAGGACACTTCCTCGGGGTGAAAAGGAGGTCAGCTCATTTTGCAAACTCAACAAGCCATTCAATCCACAAGTTGTGTGCTGTGATTGCCAAGGGTGCCAATTAGCAGCAGCTGTAGTGGTGGGGTCTGGGATGTGGACAGCTGGCTGCTGGGAGCTGAACCCAGACAACCCTCCTTCCACTTGGAAACAAAAAATTGAAAAGGACTACAGCAATATGCTTTGTTCTTTCTGAGTGATTAATTTATTTTAATGTTGTCTGTGATACATACTTCAGCATAGTATTCAAGATCATCTTGTCTAGTCAGGGCTTGCTTATTATCTAAATGGTGTGAAAACAGGCTTGACTAAGGAAGAAACGGGAAATCCTATATGAGTCACAGTAAAGCATGAGAAAACACTTCAGTTAAAGACTTTTGAACATATTTTTTTGAAGTACAAGCCAGTAATTCAGTAATTCAGTTTAAATCCAGCGACAGACTGAAAGTACAATTAAAATATCTGAAACTATCTTCCGTCTCAGAAGAAAGGGCAAAAGCTGCAAGTTGAACTACTCTTCCATCCTTAGACAGTTTGTCTGAGTCACATTTAGGAGGCTTCTGTGGACAGGCTTCTTTTGCTGTCTTCTTTCTCTAAGTTGGGATTATTTTATCATTTCCTGCTCAAAGAACTGGAAAGTCTGATGTATAAAAAGTTGCCTAATGACAAAGACATTTCCTGAAATCTTTGCATTTCAGATTTCAAAAGATTGTTTAAAATCTTTGAAACACTCTGAAGATGTTCTTTTTTGCAAAAGGATCCTTGACAGATGAGAGAAGAGCACCATCGCAAAGCTCTCTGTTTTCTCAAATAATGAGTAAGGGGAACTGGATTATCAGACTTATTTTAGTCTCTACAGCAACATAGCTTAAGTAGAAACCTTGGAAATACTTCTTTTTGGAACTTGGCAACCACACACACACACACTAAAAAGAGAGTAATAAGGAAAAGTACCTATTACCTCATTTATAGGAGACCCTATAAAGTGTAGCAGCTCCTTTAGGTTGTTCTGATGCCAAAAAACACATTTCAGACACCATCTTGAGTATGAGTAAGATTTGCACAGAGTTTACTGGTATTCAGTCAAATACTATTTGTCTGACTAGATTCATCTCAGCCCTACTGAAATAAAATGCTTGAGGCTGCCTGTATGGTAATTTTCACTGCTTCAATTTTGTACTCTCTGTCTATAGCTGGAAAAAATATGTCATTGAAAGCCTGTTACAGCTACATTCACTAACTTTTGTAATGCATACAGCAGCTCTGTCATGGAAACAAATCTTGCATCAGTAAGAGTGAGAGCAAACAGATGACCTTTTCATGATTGCTTCAGCCTTCCATGGTACCTGTGGTCAGGACTCAGAGGCAAGACCCTGTGGAGGATGTAGTATCATCCAGGAAGCATTCTCCGTGTATGTGCATGTATCTGTATGTCTCCATCTATATATAGAGGCACAAGGAAATTAGAATTTACATCCATAATCCTAACAAAAAGAGACTTACAAACTTGGATGCTTCAGATGCTCCCTATCACCTCACTTCTCTCTTATATTTTCGTCTCCATACTGTTGATAAGTTGAAGACATTGTCCCAAGTTCTGTACAGGTTTTTCATTGAACCTTACAAGACATTACCAACTTTTTCAACATGGTAAGCATCCCACTGAAAAAAAATGGGCCTGTCATCTGGGGGCTTGAAGACAGTAATAGGAAAAAAGGTCTGCATAGACCAATTTTAACAGGTGTTCACATGACTATATTAAGGAATCTAAGAAAGTTAAATCTGTTGTCGGTGTACATTTGCTAAGGAGAGGTCTGCAGGTCCATTTGAAAGGAAAAATTAATGTCATTAAATTAAATGACCAATGTCAAATAAATTAAGAATACTGAAAATCACGGCATGAGGATAGTGCTCTTACTTTTCCATTGACTTCTGCATCCAAGACAGAAACTGCAGCAAAGAAAAGACATAAAAAGTGCTTGCAGAAAGAGAATGTTAAAAGTATGGCCTTGAAGTAGTTGTATTATAAAGTATTTGTTTTTCTGCTTTATTCTGTTAATGGTTAAGTAATTTTTTTATTAATTAATTAAGATAAAAGATGTAAGAGTTAATACCTCTCTCTTCACTGATGCAGTCCCTCAGTCTTTGTAGTAATAGGAAATAAAATTATCTGAAAAATATAAAAGTGCAAATGCATGCTAAATTTTGATCCAGTAAGAGTCATGAAAGCTGAAAGAAATCAGTACATCTGAAAAGGTACATTTTATTTTAAGCTTTATCTCTAGTCTGGTTTAAGATTAAGAGATACACAATGCCTGTTAGATAATTACTCTTAATTATCTTTAACCTGTAGTTATTTGGGAAAGTGGTATACCAGCAGCAAGGGAATAGTTTTGATGATTCAAAATAAGATCTTTTGTACAGCTGATGACACATAAAAGTCTACTGACATAGGTTTTGTCATCGAACATATACAAAGTTGAGCTGTGATGTAAAAGGAAGTGTGAAATTTAGAATTCTCAATATCTGCTTTTCAACAAAAGTTGCCTTCTGCAGGCAGTTATTGCAGCATCGTTAGCTGACGAAATAGGATTGTGGGCTGGGCATCTGTAAAAATGCACACATGAAAAATAAGACTATTGAATTCCACTTCTGAAAGTCGTATATTTTCAATTTAGGACTTGATACATCTCGTTCATGGTAGCTGGAAGGAGTTTGTATTCAGTTGGGAAGGAGAAAAAGACAGGCAGAACAAGCTGAGATGTGTTAGTGCATCTGTCTGCAACAAAATCACATTGTGGGAAGGACTAGGTCAGTGTGCATGGAAGAAAATAATAATAATAATACAGTTTCTTTGTAAGTGGGGTGGTCCCTTCAGATCATGCATTAGTGCTTGTGCTACAGAAGACTAGTAATTTATTGATGCAGATGGCTATGTAAAGTGCATACAATTTGTGAGGGGGCTTGACCCTTGACTGATGGGCCATATGTTGCAAAGCCCCAGAGGCATCATTTGACTGAGTTCTCTTCCTCTCTCTATCTCTGCACCTATGGTCCTTGTTCAGTCAGCACATATTGAACTATAGACTTACTAACTCCCCCAATAAATCTCCAACTAATGGCTCACAAAGGCTATAACTTAACCCTTTACATACAAAGGAGCACATAATTTTGCATTGAATTTTTCACGCCCATTGAAATAAATATTACATGACCTAGTGAGTTATCAAGGATCAAGATGTCATAAAATAGGACCACCTGCAGGCTTGTCATTGTCTGCATAAACCAAATTCACTTGGAGCATTCTCAAACTTTAATGTGTATGTGATGTTTTTGAGAACTGTGCCCTAAATGCACATTTGGGTTGTATGTTACTGTCAAGTTGCATTTCTCAAATACCACTAGTGAAACTAAGTAGAGTACCTAATGTTTCTAATTCACTGTCTTATCTTGTCTGCTACTCTTTTTATATTCTAATAGGGTTGACAGCAAGTTCTTCATGGCCCTAGCATATGTCTTCAGTTGCATAGAGATTTGACAGATAGCTATCCCAGTAGACAATCTTTTCATAATCCAATAAAATGGATCAACATTTTTATCTCATAGAAACTCCTGTATGTATTCATTAATGTATTCATGTGCAGTAAAATTGCAGCTGCAGTTTATTTTGTGCACTATCCTTAAAGTGTACGATGCTGCAAGTCGCTCCTCGGCTGGGCTGGCAAGTGGAGTTCTGCACTGTTGGCTGCTGTACAGCAAAGCAGCCCTGTAAAACAGTTGTTTATTGCCATTAAACTACTTTTATGTAAGAAGTTCAACAAGCTACACGAAAGTAAAAAACAGTGGTAAAGTCTGGGTAAGACTGGTACTGCTATACCTCTTTTAAATTTTAAGAATAAGCCCGTACACCTAGCTAATGTGGTTACAGAGTCAACTTTAAAATGCCGACTTGAAATTGGACAGGTTGGAATTTTTCAGTGAGTTCAAAAAGCAGAGGAAGAAAACACTTCCAGGTAGATAATGACTATTCATTCCTCTTTGTCCAAAACGTAATGCAAGGTAATAGTTTAGCTGGATAAAAATGTTGGCATTGGTTTCAAGGTCATGACTTTACTAGAGAGAAATGAGGCTTTTGACAGTTATTTTTTTTTACAGTGGTATAGCTTTGTATAGTAAATTCATGTAAGAAGATTTTTGTGATTCTTCCAAGTATATTCTGGCAAAACTTACTAATAAAGGGGCTCTGTGTGAGTAAGAACTGTGTCAGTGCTCACTTAAGTTATTATGTACACTTTTTTACTTAGAAAAGGTGCAAAAAACTTCATTTAGATAGTCATTGTTCTGTAGTTTAAAGTCTGGGTAGAGGTGATACTTTTTTGCTTGATTCTTTGGAGGTAGAAAATGAAAATTTAGATTTCATCAGTGAATTTGAACTGGTTATTATGGTGTGAAAAAAGTGAGCTCTTGATGAACTGATGTAAATGAACAAATTTGTAACTTCCTCTCTTAAAACTGCTTCCTTAACAATTTGTGATGTGGTCAGAAAGCGAGGTTATTTCAGCACAAATTGTGTGCATTAATCATGCACGTTGTTGTTTTCAGTCATGTGTATTAAGGCCTGAAGGCTTGCTGGTTTTATTCATATGGATCCTGTTTTCTGTACTGTAGGCTGTGCACCATTATTTTATTACAAGTCTTCAGGCCTGAAGTATTCCATGTAACCAGAAGCCATTGATAAGCATTCCCTCCTGAGGTTATTATTTCACAATTAAAGTGATGATATTGAAAACATTGATGGCAGTGGGATTTACAAGGGCAGAGGTCTTTACCATTGGATATAATACCAGAAGCAGTTGAAAACACTAGTTTTAAAATTTCCTATATGCATTAGTCCCCATGGAAGAGCTGTATATGGGTTTCAGTATATGTTCTGAATGAGTTGGACTAGCCTATAATTTAATGTGCATTTTATATAGCTTTGATCAGAATTTCATCTCCATTTCAACTCTGTTATCCCAAGTGTGATTAAACACTGCACCCAGTTGTGTTTCTGGTGTGACCACTTATGTTCAAGTTGAGTGGGCTTTGTTGCCTTAGCGTATCCACTCAAATCACTCAGAGTCCCATTCAAAAGACAGAAGCAGGGTGGAACAATATAAAGAACTTACTGAGAGTTTTCCAACTAAAACAAAGTGGAGAAAACTGTAGGAAAGTATCCTGTTACTATGCAGATAGATTGTCTATCGCATTACAGCAGCATTTCTGAAAAATGTGGGTGTTAAAAAGAATCTGGGACTGGCTGATGTGGAATATTGGAAGGTAGAGAAAGACATTTGTTCCCACTGATCATAAAAGAAGCTGTAGAAAACTGCCCAGAAGAAATTGTGTCAGTGAGCAGACACACTGCTGGAAGTCATTACCCTTGTGAGTTCCAGGTGTCTGTGTATTATTACTGCCATGCTATGTGTGATGAAATGCACTGTCCTCGATGAGTTTGGAGTTTTGAGAGGCAGTAACAGACCATCTTTTCTGTCAATCACAGTTCTATCTACTGATTTTTCTGAGCTTCAAATTGGGCATTAGAGAGATTGGTTGAAAATTAATGATTTTTTTTTTTTTTTTAACTTTTAGAAGTTTTATTTAGAATGGGTGTGTTTATTGCATGTTCTTCCCAGATAGATGGGAATTAAGATAAAAAAAAGGTGAAATGAATTTCAGTTCAAGGTGGTGCAGTTTTTAGTAGCTACTGCCCAGCTTTTCCATTCTGAGTGTCGTATGCAGCATTTAAATTGATACGCAGCAGTGGTTTGGACCACAGTCTGAGATTGTGCCGCTTGTACTGATCTGAAGAGTAAAAAAACCCAGAAAGCCAAATTGCACTAAATTGGACACTAGAAATTCTGAATTCTTTCCCTACTTCACAGTAGAAATCATTTAGATGGCTTCACGAAAGGTCACAGAATATTCTGTGTGGAAAGGGACCCTCAAAAATCATTGAGTCCCTTTCTTAAATGAATGATCCATACAGGGATCAAACCCATAACCTTGGTGTTAGTAGCACCGTGCTCTAACCAAGTGCCACAGTATATTGTATAATCTTGAGCAATTTGCTCCTCTTAGAAATGCCTCAGTTTTTAATGTGAAATATTTTTACTATCTTGGTTGGTAAGGTCTATTACCTACCTCCTATCTTCCAACCAGACATACAAATGAATAAAAAATCCCTGTGCAATTCCAACGTGGTAAAGTGCAAGTCTAGGAATTAAGCTTATTGCTAGGAATATCTTGAAACATGGTCTGAGAGGTAAAAGTTTGTTGTTTCCTGGTGGAACAGAGCTCCACTTAAAAGTTTTATGTTTTGTTGGGTTTTTTTTT
>WEIV01026403.1:85522-100103 GCA_013390005.1 Calyptomena viridis | reverse complement strand
AGGCTGGACATACTTCAAGAAAGGAATCTTGAAGGAGCAGGAGCACACTGTCCTGATGTGCTGAAAGATGAGCTGAAGGGGAAGACAACTGGTGTGGATGGGCAAGGAGCTTTTGAAGGAACTAAGGGGGAAAATGAGAGTGTGTCACCTTTGGAAAGAGGGGGAGGTAACTCAGGTAATGTTTAAGGATGTTGCTACGTCATGTAGGAAAAAAATTAGACAGGCAAAAGCCCAGTTAGAACTTAAACTGGCCACTTCTGTGAGGGATAATAAAACATATTTTTATGAATATATTAATGGCAAAAAGAGTGGCAAGGACAAGCTCCACTATTTATTGGACATGAAGGGGAATATAGTAACTAAAGATGAGGAAAAGGCAGAGGTACTTAACACCTTTTTTGCCTCGATTTTCAACAGTAAGACAGGTTGTCTTCAGGACAACTGGTCTCCTGAGCTGGTAGATGGGGTCAGGGAGCTGTATAGCTCACCCGAAATCCAGGATGCAGTTAGAGACCTGCTGAGCCACCTGGATCCTCACAAGTCTATGGGACCAGGTGGGATCCATCCTAGGGTGATGAGAGCTGGCAGATGAGCTTGTTAAATTGCTCTCCATTATTTGTCAACAGTCCTGGCTCACTGGAGAGGTCCCAGATGACTGGAAGCTGGCAAATATGATGCACATCCACAAGAAGGGCTGGGAGGAGGATCTGGGAAAATACAGGCCTGTCAGCCTTGGTGCTGGGCAAGACTATGGAACATATCTTAAGTGAAATCACACAGCACCTACAGGATAGCCAAAGGATCAGACCTAGCCAGCATGGATTTAGGAGGGGCAGATCCTGCCTGAGCAACCTGATCTCCTTTTATGACTAGGTATCCCACCTGGTGGATATGTGGAAGGCTGTGGATGTGGTCTACCTGGACTTTAGCAAAGCCTTTGACACTGTCTCCCATAGCAAACTGCTGGAAAAGCTGGCAGCCCTCGGCTTGGACAGCTGCACTCTGGGCTGGGTTGAGAACTGGCTGGATGGCCAGGCCCAGAGAGTGGTGGTGAATGGTGCAGCATCCAGTTGGAGGCCAGTCACTAGCAGTGTCCCCTAGGGATCAGTATTGGGTCCAATCCTGTTTAATATTTTTATTGATGATCTGGATGAGGGGATTGAGTCCACCATTAGCAAGTTTGCAGATGACACCAAGTTGGGAGCAAGTGTTGATCTGTTAGAGGGCAGGAGGCCTCTGCAGAGGGACCTGCACAGGCTGGAGAGATGGGCTGAATCCAAAGGCATGAGATTTAACAAGTCTAGGTGCCGGATCCTACACTTTTGCCACAACCACCCCCTGTAGTGCTACAGGTTGGGGACAGAGTGACTGGAGAGCAGCCAGGCAGAAAGGGACCTGGGGGTGCTGATTGAAAGGAAACTGGACATGAGCCAGCAGTGTGCCCAGGTGGCCAAGAAGGCCAATGGCATCCTGGCATGGTTCAGGAATAGTGTGACCAGCAGGACTAGGGAAGTCATTCTTCCCCTGTACTCAGCACAGGTTAGGGCTGCACCTTGAGTTCTGTGTCCAGTTCTGGGCCCCTCAATTAGGAAAGATTTTGAGATGCTTGAACATGCCCAGAGAAGGGCAACAAGACTGGTGAGGGGTCTGGAACACAAGCCCTATGAAGAGTGACAGAGGGAGCTGGGGTTGTTTAGCCTGGACAAGAGAAAGCTCAGGGGAGACCTTATCACTCTCTACAACTGCCTGAAAGGAGGTTGTAGCCAAGTAGGGGTCGGCGGAGTCACCGTCCCTGGAAGTGTTTAAGAAGAGACTGGATGTGGCAGTTTACTGCCATGGTTTAATTGATGAGATAGTGTCAGGTAATAGGTTGGACTTGATGATCTCAAAGGTCTGTTCCAACCTACTTAATTCTGTGATTCTGTGATTCAGTAATGAGATGCTGGAAAGCAGTGCCATGGAAAGGGACCTGGGGGTCCTGGTCGATGGCAAATTAAATATGAGTCAGTGGTGCCCTGGCAGCCAGGAGGGCCAACTGTGTCCTGGGGGGCATCAGGCAAAGACTTGCAGCCAGTTGAGGGAGGGGATTGTCCCACTCTGCTCTGAGCTGGTGTGGCCTCACCTTGAATATTGTGGCAGTTTTGGTCACTGCAATATTAGAAAGTTATTCAGATATTAAAAAGCGTCCAGAGAAGGGCCTGGAGAGGAAGCTGAGAGGAGGCTGAGAGGATACCATTCAGTTATAACTTCCTCATGAGGGGAAGAGGAGAGACAGGCACTGATCTCTTCTCTGTGGTGACCAGTGACAGGAGCCAAGGGAATGTCTTGAAGTTATGTCATGGGAGGTTTAGGTTGGATATTAGAAAGAGGTTCTTCACCCAGAGGGTGGTTGGGCACTGGAACAGGCTCCCCAGGAAAGTGGTCATAGCACCAAGCCTGACAGAGTTCAAGAAGCATTTGAATGATACTTTCAGGTACATGGTGTGACTCTTGGGGATGGTCCTGTGCTGGGCCACAAGTTGGACTTTGATGAATTATCTTTGAGGGTCCCTTCCAACTTTGGATATTCTGTGAAGAGTTTGCCAGAAACACGCACATGGATGTCAGAACACAAGATGGATTAGGTGCTCACAGCTTTATAAATCAAAAGCATTTCCACATAGTTGCAATTTGTTGACTTCTAAATATTTCCCATGGAGACTGAAGAGACCCTCTGAAATTCTGCATCTGTGGTTATTGTACAGCACGCACGACCTTCTGTTACTTTGCTCATTTCAAAGGTGCTTAGGGAATAGCTAAACTGTGAATCTTGGGATGACTGTGAGTAAATTTCAGCTTTCATAGCTGGAGATAAGACTTAGAAATGGACTTTTCCCAATAGGAAGCAAATGGCAATAAAATATTCCTCTATCTTTCTTTATTTTTTCAAAATCCCATATGTTTGTTCATTTTGCTTACTTTGTTTGCAAACCTGGGTCTCAAAATCCTGTTCGAGGTTTGGCCCTTCCAACCCTTCTTACAGAAAGCAGAGACATAAAGCTGTAACATGGCTTTGATAGAAATGATTACTTGCTTTCCATGTCTGGAGAGAATAGGTGCTAACAGAAATATTGCCATGTATTAATTTCCAGAGCACCTTAGGGCTCAGTACTGGGTTTGTTTCTTTTAGTTTCATCAATTTTGTATTTAAATAAATACTCTGATTGAGGGGATGTGGTGCCCTGGGCCCAAATGTGCAAACTGAACTTGTGTAGAACCTGCAGGGGCAGACAGGCATGGACCAGCAGAGACAGGCAAGGATCTTGTGAGCCAGTACTGAGTGTGAAAATAAGCAGATGTTATGGCATATCAGGAGTTTATTAATTCATAAGAATTATCTCTCCTCTTCCTTCTCCTAGCTGACTTTCAGAGTGACACAGGGTAAACTAAAGAGTCTGTAGGCAATTCTGTTTTTTTGTGTCTAAAACTAATGCTGCTCTGAGATATTCATGGACACATCCTCCATCCCTGATGGATTTTGAAGACAAGCTATGAGCAATTTCTCCTCTTTACATGTTGAAGACCACTTTTGGGGGGAATTTTAGAGAGTTCCTCAAGTCGGTTTGATTCAGGTTGCAATCTTAAGGTTGCTATTTCAGTACAACCTACTACTGGAAAGCACAGAGTTCAAAACCAAACCAATACCTTGGGAAAGAAAGAACCTTTGCACCCCAACCCACAGGAATTTGAACTCTGGGGCAGCAAAGCATGGCCACAGGCTGTCATGTCACAGGAAACTCACTCGGTTTGCTGTGTGGCACAAGTGTAGCTTCTGCCACCAGCTTCCAGAAACAGAGCTGAAAGGTAGGTCAGCTCCCCATGCATCAATTCTCTCATGCCAAAGGACTTTGCTCTTCCTCAGGAAGCACAATTCTGCCTCTCCAGAAAAACCACACAGTATCCACAGAGTGTTCTTGACCTTTTGAGAAATAACAAAGAGATGGGTTTTGGAGCATGGACTTGCTCTGTTACATCAGAGACTAAGCAAACAAACAGTCCACCTCAGGGGAGATGCTGCATGTAGCATCCAAAGCCCACGCAATACAGCCATCCCCAGTCACTTTGTATTTGCAGCCCACTGCCTGCCTAGGTTACAAAAAAGTGGATAGTTCTTCATTCCTTTGGTTTTTAGAGAGCTTTGACTCAAATTCCTTGCTGAGAGTATAGCATTGTAAGTGTCTTGGTGAAAGCTGGGTCTACAAAATCCTCCCTCCTCAGTGTGAGACACTTCATTAACTGCAAGGGAAAGACAAGAATGCTACAGGATAGGTGAGGGGCACATCTGCATTTCACTGATGGGATTGCAATTAGCAGCTTCAGCTGTCTCTAGGAAGAGAGCTTGGTAACTTGGGATGTTTTAAGGGCTTGGTATTAGGACGAAAAAATCAAGGGAGAGAGAGAAAAAAAGCAAGAAAAGGGAGAAGTCCAGGTCAAAAGTATAATAGAAGAGAACATAAAGTCAGCATTTTCCATCTTGTTGTTATGCAAGTCTTGTCTTTGCCTGACAAACAGTCTGTGCTACTCCACAACAGAAATGATCCATATTACTTCTTTATTTTTTAAACAAAGAAAGTTGCCAATTAAAATATCTTGAGTTTATTTCAGCACTTTGCACTCTGGGAGCCTCATTGATTGGAATGGAAGTCTGCTCTGCTGTGAAGCTATAGAGTCCTTTTATGTACATCTTATTCGCCCAGCTTTTGTTAGGACATATGTCAAATCACAGGTATCAGATGTATAGCAGAGATTCGATAGAGCAACTAATCCTATCCCTCCACCCCACAGGCTGTTCCAGGATGATGTTTTTCTACATGGTTCATAAAACTCTCTGCAAGAGTCATCACACTCTCCTGAGCTACTTAGTTCCTAATTCTCCTGATATCTAATTTAAATCTCCCTGGTTTACACCCACCATTTCTGATCTGTCTCTAATACACATGAAGGGATGTTACAGCACAGAGTTGGGCAGCTGTTGAGTGGACAGCCTCCTGTTCAAAGCAAAACTAACTCCAAATTCAGAGGCTTTCTCTCCATCGGTGATAACTGCTAACTTATTTGAATACCATTACCAGATCTTACCTCCTGTTCTCTAAGCAGTTTGGCAGCAACTGTTTGAATCTTTTTTAATAGATCACATTTGGTAGTCTATATTTATTAGTCATTTCTGTGTTATTAATCATAGCTGTATATCTGAGAGATGTTCTTATAGATATGTACATGCATCCATACATTTTGATGACTAGATCAACAAAAGCAGAAGTCTTTCCTTGGCAAAATGATTCAGTAAAGTCAACTTAATTCTGCCAGCTGGAGTTGTGCAATGTGAAGTGCAATGAAACATTAAAGGGCAATATGCTATCCAGCCATTAGAATCAAATATATCTTGTATACTGTGACGGATGTAGCATGGTTATTGATATGGCAGCAGAGCCTATGCTTCGCTTTAACTATTTCAGCAGTTCCTGGTGAAGGAAAGGGTCTCTCAAATCTCCTTTCAGAGTGCATTGAACTACTTGTCTGGCTGGCATTGCTGCAAAGTTGACCACCAGTGTGATTTTAACCTGTTATCTCAGCCAGCTCTTCAGCATTGCTATGCTCACTGATAATGTGATTTCGAGGAAATAGGCTGTGAACAGGAGCTAGTGCTCTTTGCATGATCACCAACAGGGTTGTACTTTGGAGCCTGACTGTGAGCAACAGGAATCACTTCTATATGTTGACTGACATGGCTGTTCAGATATCTTGATAAACAGAAGAACTGGTCCATAATAACATGGCTAAACATAGCTTTGAAAACTCAGAGATAAGAAGCAAGGAAGCCAGACTATGGTGCTTACTTATGCAGGAGTCACCTTATCTGTGAGAGCCTCCTTACCCCAGCGTGGCCCAGGAACCATGTTACAATGCAACTACTTCTAAGAGATAACATTATTTTAACATTTGCCCGTTTGTAGTATGGAGGAAATCGAGATAAGGAAAGGACTGCATTGTGTCAAGGGCTGTAGAAGCACAGAGGAGGGAATTCAGTGATCACAAACTAAGCCTACATAAAGGATAATAGAATGATATAGGGGGACTTAATACAACAAAGATATAAATCTTGCAAAGCAATGAAAGCTACTTAATGTTTACATAGTTTTGGGGAGCTGTTATGGCACAGGACTGTTGTAAGAAGGACCCAAGGAAGGAAGATAAGGCAGCTGCCATAAATTTAGCCAATTCTGGTAGCCGCTTTCTGAGGAGTGTGTCACAGTTAAAACTTAGATTTTAAAGAAGCTCATGTAGGGTTACTGTGCCAATAGTATGTGGGCTGGTGTTGTCATGCTTTTATTTGGCACGTATTTTTACTTCTATTTTACTTGTTATGTAGTTATTAGAGAGTGATTGGGACAGTGATATTCTACCCGTAGCTAGTTCTGAGTCCCTGGGTACATCTAGAACATTTCTGAAAAAGGAACTAAGAAAATAAAATTGATTAACAGTTGACTTGAATCACTGCAGGGGGTTTCGCATGCTGCCACTGGAATATGCTTAGACCCTTGCAAACTGAAAGAGGTTGAAAAATCACTAGTGTAGAATAAATAAGTGGGAAAGAGTTGAACTTCTTGTTTTCATTTTCCCCAGCAGATGTTTGGTTGTTGAGGCATCAGAACATTGGATGCTGGAAGAGGCATTTATGAATGACCTGCTATCCCATATCCCATTGCCTCTGGGGTGCCACCAAGCTGGGCTGGAGGCACAGCAGCTGGTGTGTCTCAGTGGGGTACTCAGGGTAATGCCTATCATTTGCTGGACGGGTGGAAGTCATGATGGTCTTCTGCTCAGTCACCACCTGGTCCCTGTCACATGTCATGGAGATTGATATAAATCAAATCCTTTCTGCAGTGGGGGCCTTGAAAAAACAAATTGATGTTTAAAGCACAAGCAAGAAAGTATCAGAGATGCAGCCCTAACAGTCTGCCAGTGAGCTGGGGGATTTGTCGTGCTGCCTGAGCTGAATGCTGAAGGAAGCCATGAGCACATGGGAACATCTCTGGGAGCACAATTGGAAGAGTAATCAAAGGCCAGGTCAAGACAGAGGACACACTTTCCCTTATTGTATGTAATGGCTGTGAATTCTGGTCAGAAATAACAGCTAAGGAGGGAATGGTCTCTGCCTTTGAAGACATGGAGGCCAGAACTCATCCAAGAAGGTAGCTTGTAGTGAACAACCACTTCCAGGCTTCCAGAAGACCTTTAAGCTCAGACACTCCTATCATATGTCTCACTTTGAATTCGTAAACTTTGACAAGCAAGTGGATCAAATGGTATCCTTGTTATCCTTCATCCTTTTTACTTACAGTCTAGATTTGCTTCTTTTCTGATTTACTAAACATAGCCTCAAAATGTGTCTGCATTGTTAAGGTTAGGTTTTTGGAGTTGATCTCAGTGGTGAGAGAACAGAAAACCAACAGAGTGAATGTTCACACTACTTGACAAATTCAGGATAGATAAAGGTTCTTGTGTCTAGTATTGAGACATCCAGAACCTTTGTCTTGAAATCAAAAATAAAACTGATAAGGAAGCATTCTCTATGGAGTGCATTTTCCAGGACTCCCATTTTTCAGTCTGATATCTTCTACATGCAAAGATTGCCTCATCCCATCCCTAGCAGGAAATTAGTCAGAGTAGTCAGTCACTCTTTTATGGATGTTTCTACAAACACTAACAAAAGGAACAGGTACAGATGGTTCAATAGCAACAAGATCTACATTCATTTTTACCCATTCTGCAAAAAAAAAAGCCCCAAATAAAGAAGAAAAACAGGAATTTCTTTATTGATCAGTCTGAATTATGAAAGTTCCCCAGTGTAAGTCACTCATGGAGCATTAATTTTTATGCCAGTCAAGGAAAATTAAGTGGCCTAATCACATTACATGTTCATCACTTCAGGAACCACAGAGCTTTTCCTGTATTTGGTTGGAGGCTATTCCATTTGGCTGGACTCTTTTGATACTGCTTTGCCTGTGTGTGCAATTAAAAGAATTTTTTTTTTATTAACCAGTTTTTACATTACACTCAGCGGCCCCGTCACACAACTAAATGACCCGTTTAACAAGCATGATAAAATCCTCATTAGGGCCTATTATAGGATTTAGTGGAATCTTCCTGCTTCACTACAGCACAGGCCTAATCTAATTAACTCTGCCACTTAATTCTCTCCCTCCCTCTTCTTGCTGTTTATTGGGCTTTTTGTGGAAAACAGATCCAAGGAACACAATTAACGTAATTTATCCTGGAAAATCCCCAAACATTAGCAAGCTACAAATGTAATTGGAAAAGGCCTCACAGAGTTCATGCATACTAGGCAATTACTGCAAAACTACAGCACTGCATGTTATCATGTTACTTCTTATTATACTTTCCCAAGATGAGCAAGGAGGTAATTCTAACCAAGTGCTTTTAAAGCCTTAATTAAAGGTCATCTTTGAGTTTGAACTTCTTTCATATTTAATCAAGGAAAAATGTGTGCCTTCAAGAATGAAGCATTGCACTAGGATGTGCAATATGTAAAGGAACTGAATGTTATGTTCTTCAACTCATTGGTATAAAGGTAGAGAAGCTGTCAGTTATGCAGCCTGTATACCAGTCACCAGAAAACAGAATTAATCCACAAGAGATAGCTAGTATTCGTATTACTTTTTTCCATGGCAGCAAGGTGTATAAATGTTTCATGAAACACAAGAAGTGCTGCAATACGGTCTGTTGGCCACCAGACGTGGGAGGGACACTTGGGAAGACAGCACCTTGGTGTCCTACTCTTTCCAGAAGCTGAAACCCTTAATCTGCATCTGCAGCACTGTTAATCATTTTCCTAAGGGTAGAGAACTCTTACCATATCCCAAGACATGGCAGCCTGATTACACTGACCCTGAGGTTACCAGCTAGTCCCAGGGGTGCTCTGAGGAGTTAAGGCCTGACTTTGCCATTCAGAACTGAAGATGCTAATGGTTGTTGGGACTCCTAGTTAGATTACCTATAAGGTGAGGCTGCTGTCTGGATGAAAGACTTCTGACACTTTTCTGTTACTGCTGTGGGAACAAGGTCCAAGGTGCCGGTGGGAGATTTGTCAAGGTGTGAGTCATAGTGTAGAAATGTACGGGTCTTGTCTAGCTCTTAATTTTAGTCTAATTTCTAGTGTTTGTATGTTTGAAAAAATGAGAAGGAAGCCAAATTAACTTCTCATAGATGGACAAAAGGATATAGGCACAAAAGGTTGCCCAAGTCATCCCTTACTCGAAGGGAGTTACTTTTACGGGTATTTGCAAATAAACTATGTGTGGACCTCAACTTCCTCCTTCTGGATGAAATTAGCCAAATGCCCTGACTGAACTGAGCAGCAGACAAGTGTGACAAGCAAATAATTGAAGCATAGGTTGAAGCAAAATTCAGTCCACAGCTCCCATGTTTCTTTGAACTGACAGAGGGGAATTTTTTAGCCTTGTATGTATTTGGACAATGTGCTTTCATGCCACACTGAGTAAAAGATGGAATGATCTCATCTGCATTATGCAGGGAGTTGGACAAGATGACATGATTTTCCCTTGGAATTTCCAGTATTTGATGGTATTAATCTTTCTTATTAACTTGGGCCTTGGTTTTTGGAAGCTTGACTCCCAGGGAAGTTTAAATCTGATTTCCTTGAGGGTAGCAAGCTTTTAAAAATTTGACATAGTCTATTGCTGCTCTTCCTCCTGGAAACACCAGTTTTGGTCCATCTTCTGTAGCACAGCTTTCTCTAAGAGCAAGAATTTGGAAAGAATGTGACCTGGGAATAATCAGATGCTGATACTATAGGAGAAAGGACCAGAAGCCAGGGCTGAGCTACACAACAGCCTTCTTACCCAGGAGGAAGGGAGTTATTGTTTCTGAGCCAAATTCTTTAATGAATCAATGCATTTAGAATAATAATAATTATCCATGTGGTGAAGAAACCCCTTAATTAGTTTGCAATGATCTGAGAGGCATGGTGTGCCCACACACAGCTGCTCTGGCATGTGTGGTTCAAATCAACAAGAATGTCTCAGGCATTTCTTTAATTCTTTGGGGGACCCAGTGTGTAAAAAATGCAATTAGCCACTGGAAAGATGCACTTCATATTGCCTAGCTTTGTGGAATCTCTGCTGAAATGCAAAAGGATTTCTTCCATCGGTTATCACAGACAATCTCAGGACAGTGATCAAGGTTTGACAGTGTGGTACGCTGTGGGCAGGACACAGGCACTTTGCACTGCCTGGAATTAAACTCTGTCCTCCCCACAGATTGTCCTCCTGAGCATGGAGCACTGAATTTGCCCTGGCTTGCTACTGCATAGGTGTGCACTACAGTCAGAACAGACGTTTTGGGGCCAAAGAAAACTACAGTTTGTGTGCTCAGCAGTAGGTAGGACTCCGTGACGTCCAGAGGTCCCATCCCACCAACATTTCTATGATCCCATGTCTGTAATGTTTTGCTAAGTAGGCTTCATAACAAAAAAATTAGTGTGTCAACTTGTTGTCATTGGAATGGGTTTAAATAAATTGAAACAAAAAATTATTTGATATTTAAAAAAGTTAATTCATTCCATAAAGCAGGGGTTTTCGGTTTCCAACTGTTTTGTTTTTCTGGTTAAGTAAAATAATGGTATTCACATTAGAGTGAGGTCACTGAAAACACAGTTGTAATCCAATAGAATGTGATAACCTTAGTGCTTTTCTGGATTCATACTCGCCATATTTACCTAATTAATAATTAAGCAAATCAGATTTTTAAAACAGAAGGATAATAGCTGACTTGAGTGGTTTCCCAGGGTGATGTTGTAGGAACTGCTGTTCATCTTATTTCTACTGTACTGGGGCTGGAAATACAAGAAAGCTCACCTGTCATTAGTGCTAAGGTTGATTTCAGCAATAAAGGAAATTGGCTCATATTTTGTTTGTTTTTTCCCATGGAAACACAATTCCCTGTGATAACTTAGTGTGAGACTACTAAATAAACAGCTTAATAAAGAAAAAGAATTGGAAGCTTCTTTTAACAATGGAATAGGGCTGCATTCACAATCACCCTGGGATGGAGCATCATGGAGGAAAAGCACACCAAAGGGCGTGCAAGTAGTAAACTATGCTTACAATATGCTTACAATATAGTGATGTTTGTGCTCACAATGCAGGTGTGCTCACAATGTGATCGTACCGTGGCTGATGCCGGGCCAAAAAATGTCCCAGTAGTTCTTGCTGGAGTCATCTTTGAAGTGAGAAAGGAGGATGTCCTGGTTTATTATGGGTACAACTGTGGGAGAAAGTTCAAAACAACACTATATCCACAGCTGGGCTCAGCAGGAATGTGCTTTTCTATCTTTCTGAAGTGCATTGACTGCATGGTAATTACAACTTTGGTTTTGAATTGGAGGGGCACGTCTCCAAGGCAGTGTGATCCTAGTGCTTGGGCAGGGAACTTCTTGGCAAGGAATGAAAGTGTTGTACCAAAACAGTAAGGAAAACATGAAACCATTTACAGAGAAAAATTTTCTGGCCAGCCCGAGAAAATTCCCACACTGCAAGTATTGTGAGAGCCACCAGGTATGAGCAACCTGAGCAACATGGTCTTGTGGAAGGTGTCCCTGCCTGTGGCAGGGGGGTTGGAACTAGATGGTCCATTAAGGTCCATTCTAACCCAAACTATTCCATGATTCTATGTTATTATCAATAACTGCAATTGATGGATGGCTCTTTGGAAGGGCGTGTTCTCTAGGCTTCCTGGGATTTCATCTGGAGTCAGCTTTACATTGTTGCATAGAAATTGGTACAGGAAGCCACTGAAACAACTATGAAAAAATTAATGAGGCAGAAAGCTCACTGACAGCTGCCATCAGTGACCACCTCCCTGTAGGTGAGCACAGCCTGAAGAGAGTTGACGCTTGCTTCCCAGGCAGAATTTCATGTCTTATTCCAAACTTTCCTCTTTGTGTTGGGAACACAGAGGCATTCGGGTTTCAAATACAAGTGGAGTGTAAGGAATTACTGCAAACCATCTTGGCATTTGCTGGTAGACACAAACAGTGCTATGCAATCTGCCTCTGCTGGGAGTTTTGCATCAGACAGCTGTGTTGGATGCGGCAGCAGGGATGGCCTGTGGCTTGTGAATCTAGATAAGTCAGCTTGGAAAGGTTTGCCACTATCATGGTCACAGGGAAATGATGTCCACATTGGGAGTAGCAATGCCTTCAGCTTAAGAAGACTGAACAGATGGAAACACTTGGAGTTAATGTTGTCAGAGCATGTGTATTCTAAAGGGGTCATTTCCAGATTATTTTATGCCTTTTAGTCTTCTTGTCTGTCTGTTTCTTAATTCAGAAGGTCAAAACCCCCCTGCTTAACTATCTGTTCTGATATTTTCTGTTTGGTGGACCAGACTGCCTCACAGTATTTACCCTTGTTTCATCAACAGTGTGACCGTAAAACTGTCCAGTCTTGATTCCAGGACTCCCAGTGATAGAAAGCCTTCACAAATGCAGGCAGTCATAGCTCTTGATTACCAGAACTGTTATGTGTTTCTTCCTTGTTTTCTCACTGCAGTCCCTATTCTTGGGATTGTTTCTGTACCAACCTACTGATTTGAAGAGTGCATTAGCCAAGTGTTGTTCCCTAGATAGCCTGAAAGGCAAACAGTAGCTTTTGCCTTGACTATCTCAGCTCTGAAGACTGAGAGCTTGTCTTTAAGATGTGAAGACTGAAGGAGAGGAATTTAGCTGCATGTATGAAATTAAGGGAAAAGTTTGGAACGAATCTGTTAAGAGTTGTATCTGCCCTTAAAAGGCAGGAGCTGATGGTCAGGTCTTAATTTTCACGTATTTACTGACAGCTGTCTGATGAAAATGGGTTGTGATTTGTTGCTGTAACTGGAGGGTAAATAAGTGTGCTCTTTATCATGCACACTAATTTTTGTCATATCAACTCAGCTTAATCTGTAGTTTTCTGTGGGTTGTACCTGGGACTCAGCAGCCTTTACAGACCACATTGTTATGGGGGACTGTGAGTATGTTTGAAAGTGGAGGCATTCGAGGTAAACCATTCCCCTGTAAAGAAAATGAGGACTGCTCTCCTCTGGTCACATTTGCTAAGAGCACAGACCTTTCTTGGCCCTGCAGACTCAGCACCGTAGGAAATTCCTTCATCATGGAATCTCTTTGTGCTTTTTCTATTTTATTTTATGGAAAGAGAACTGAAATAGTAAGGAATTCTATTTTAACTCATCACCCCAACCTTGGTCTGACTAAGATTTTTATTTAAGCCCTCACAATGTTTCTGTTTTCATGATGGCTTTTTGGTTTGCTGTTTGCCAGCATTATAGCAGGGAATGAGTCTCATTCTCTGCACTGTGAAGGATAGGAAAGAGGGAATGCGCAACGTTTTGTTCCCACTGGCAGACTCAGGAACACACAGTAATTTGAAGTTCTGTCACCCAGAGCAAGAATAGGCTCCAGCACGTGAAAATATGGGCAATCTATTTTTCTGGGGAAAAATAGTTTTTGATAAAAATGTAAGTATTGTAAAAACTGATTTCTTTTCTAAGCTAGCAATGTGTCTATAGTAACTCCAGGCAGCTGTTATCCACACACTTCTTTTTCCTAGGGGAAGGAAGTTCAACGACATTTCCCATGATGTGAAAGTGGTGGAACAGCAAGAATTCTGGAAAACTTGCAAAGAAAGGCTCAACTTGCCTTTTTAGTTAGTTTAGTCTCTGTAACTCAGTTTCCCTAGTCATTAAAATAGGTCCAGCCACTATGCCACTGGGGTTCTCCATAAGACACAATTAACTAAAGCTTGCATTCCATTTTGGAGCTGAAAAATGCTGTTTCCTTGTCATCAATAAGAACTGCCTGTGAGACTCCTCAGGTTCCAGTTCCTTTATCACAGCAATCAGTGTCTTACTTCATTTTTCTTTGACAGCTCTCTTTGTAATAGCCCAAATATCCCATTAGCTGCCTAAAGCACACCACAGTTGTGAAGCATGGCTAGGTCAAGGGAAGGCACCTGTAATGGTTTTAAACAAGCTGCCTTGAGTATCAGTAATGCTGTGACAGGAAGAACTTGCTTCAGCCATTTGCTGCTTCTCAGTATGGGGAACAAGACCCACCAGAGCTGGTCTGTCCCTTGCTGGCTTTTTTGCTGTCCTTGGGACAGGGCACAAATATGCTGAGGCTGTGGCTGTCTGGTGAGTAGGTTGGTCTAGATAATCTCTCTGTTTGCGAGAGTATCACCCAAGAGATCTCCTCTTTGAGGCAGCCCAGAATTGTTGCTACTTCATCTCTTCCACATCTTAGGATGTGATTTTCCTGCCCCTCTCAGTTTGCTGCCCTACCTGACTACTGCTTTACTTTGCTGGATCTCAGGTTCAGCCTTTCCTGGGATATAGTCTGGCAAAAAGCCAGCCTATATGGACACTCAGACTTATAAGGAAAATGTCACTTACCTCTCCTTCTACAGCATTGCAATATAGATGTATCCTTAGCGAACTTGCAAAT
>WEIV01026403.1:432-85494 GCA_013390005.1 Calyptomena viridis | reverse complement strand
ATTGAATTTCTTTCTCCTGCTCAAGTAATAAGGAGATTTTGTTGTTAACTGGCAGGTGCCACTTTGAATTACAGTGGTGAAGCTCAAAATGATTTGTATGTAGGTCAAGCATGGATTACTCCACTTACAGATGTGATTTGGAAGGATCTCAGTAAGTTTTTTTTGCATTTTGAGGTATATGTAGGCATTGCCATAAGCTAGAATGAACTGACATGCTGCCAGAAGTAGTGTGAATGAGTGTCTAGTCCCTGTTTNGCCAGAAGTAGTGTGAATGAGTGTCTAGTCCCTGTTTCACAACTGCAAACAGTTTTTAGATTAAAAAGAAGGAAGAAGCTTAAATGTCTCCTTGCTGCTTGTATTCTTCAATCCCTGTAAAACTTCTGCAGAATAGTGGGTTTTTGTGAATTTTAACTCCCTCAGAAAGAAATGAGCAGCAGCGTTTTAATCTATCCATGCATGAGAGAGACATATGGACGACAGCACCATTTTGGTGGAGGAATATTTTTTATTGAATGCTGTTATAGAGACAGCTCCTGGAATGAGAAGATGGTGAGAGAAGTGGAAATTTTGATTTCACTTCACATAAAGGATGAATTTGTTAATAAAAAAAGAGAGTTTTCAGAATCACCCAAGAGATTCAAGAGTCTGAGTCTCACCAATCTTGTGATAGATGTAGGTGCTCGAGTTGCATGGGTATTTTTGAAGGTCTGAGCACAGATGGTGAATAACAACCTGAAAGGATGTGAGGGGCTTTCTATGCATGAAAGCGTGTGTATTTTGGTAGGGGCTTTTTTGTTGTTTGTTTTGCTTTGGTTTTGGTTTGGTTTTTTTTTTTTTTTAGCTTCATGTGTTGATCTAATAACTCGTCACATTGAGTTAGCCTTCCTGAAAACTGTTCCTTGATGAAGTACAGCACCATGTCGCTAAAACTTGCAACCGTTTCCAGTATAGTCTATGTGCTAGTTTCTTGTCTTGGAACTTTGTACCACTCTTTACTTGGAAGCATAGAGGAGTATTGAGATGAATAACATGAAAAAGTTGTATGTTTCTGGACCTGAAAATGTTTAAGGACAGGTGAGACAAACCTCTCACTGGTGGTGAACTATGTCTCATCTGTGCACTTAGTTAAGCAAGTCCGATTGAACTCCTTTCAGCCATGAATTTCTAGGATCCTACCAGAATTTCCAGGACCTTATCCCTTCAGTTAAGTGTTAAGTCCTGTAATCTCTGTCTTGTGCATTTTACTTTTTTGTTCTGTCTCTTGGTGTGGGAAAGGGTAATATGAGAAGAGGTATGCTTGTTAGGAGTTTCATCTTGCTTTTTATTGCTTCTATCACCCCAAGTCTCTTTTGGGGAAAGCAGATGGAAAACACATGGTACTCTCCAAAAAACTTTGAAATTGTTCTTGGTCTTGTGGGAGTCTGATCCAGACACGTAGTCTGAGATAATTCTTGTTTCTTGCATAGATGAGATTTACAGCAGAGAAATGACTGTGGCAGGGGAAAGCCTGAGAACTCTCTTGCCAGCTGAACATCTGTTCTTTCCATGGGATACTGTGCTTAATATCTTCAGAAGCAACTAAAAGAATGGCAATAAAACTTGGTGGGATGTGCGAAATGTGGGATTCATAAAGCTAAGGCTTTGTGGAAGAAATACTGTTTTAAAACAATAAGTTTGATTTTCTGAGTGCATGATCATCACATATGTACAGATGGAGATATTGGAATCCAGCTGTCATTTCACATTTATGTTAGTACTAAGCAACTTTCAAGTAAGTCATTCTGGATCCAACTTCAAAGTATGGAGACAGAATTTAAAGAGCAAATACTGAAACAAAAAGATTATAGGTATGAAGATTTTTACCCTTCCTTATGTTTGTTTATTGCTTTTGGCAAAAATGCTTTTCAATTCTTAAATTTGTAGCTAACAGTGTTATAGAATTGTTAGACTAGAGTGGATCACTTTTGTCATTCTCTCAGACTTCCTACACACCAGAAACAAAGCATTGCAGCCACTTTGCCTGTTTTGAATTCCAGATGTGAAACATGCAACACAACTGATTTGAAAACCTCTTCTAGCCATTGCAGAGCTGTGATTTCACTCTCAATTTATCAACCGGCAATAGACAAAAACATTTGTTTTCAATTTGAGGAGCTCTGTTTAGTATCAAATTAATCAGAAGTTTTGGGTTTTACTTATTAAGGCAGTGAAGGGAAGCTAACCTCAAAGAAGTAGATGTGAACCTTTGCAGAACCAAATTGTGTGAACAAGCAGTTGCCCAAATTGTAAGAGGCCTCTGATGAAACATCATTAAGTAAGAAAGGTTTTTTGTGTCTGTGAGTAGGGAAAGAAACTTAAAACTCATGAGTTTTGATTCAGCCAAAATGCATTGGGCTGCAATCCAATGTTTTCTTCCAGTATTTGATGGCACTGAGCAGAAGAGAGGAAGGAGTATAATTAAAAAGGAATCAAGACAATTAAAATGAAGAAAGTGTTCACAGACGCAGTGTCAAAGGCAGGGGATTAGGTTATTTTTGAATGTGGTTTTGGATTGTCGAAGGGAGATTAGGTCTTGTGAAAGCCTTGCTCTGATTTCTAGTTTTTAGCTCTTTTTCTCAGTTCTTCCAATCTTTCTTTGCTGTTGATACAAAAAAGGTTTCAATTAGAGGACAAGAGAAGAAGTGAGAAAAGACAATGAAGTTGGAAGACCATGCCAAATTTTATGAGCCCTATGAAAATACAGAAACCATCAAAAAGTTCCCCTGTGCTTGGGTAGAGGCATTTGTTCTCATTGGATTCCAGTGCAGTTTGGTTCTGTGAATACAGATGGAGAGCATCTTGCCCCTAAAGAAGTGGTGCCTTAGCAGTCTGATGAGAAAGGCTGAAATCTGATGGTGGTAGCCCAGATTTGGACTGAAGGGGGCATCTGAGTTGGAATGTGTTATGTCCAATCCCATTTTCATGTGAGGTATTATATATTGGTTGGGTAAATCTTATGAAGCTTAGAAATAGTCTTACAACAAAGCTTTGGAAATCAGAGGTTTTGTCAATGAGCTAATTAATAGACATATGGATTTTTAAGCTCACTAGAGCACACTTTGCAGCATCCTGTTATACTCAGGCTGCAGAATTATACCTGTTTTCTCCTCAAACACACTGAAATAGATCAAAACTCTTTTCTTTCCTCTCAGAAAACTATAGCACTAGAACAAGAAAAAAAAAATACTGTCTACAGGTTATTTCACATAATACATTTTTCTGTAGGATGTGGGAAACTGCTGAAGTGTTAGATGGAAAAAAACAGACATCTTGGAGGATAAAAACTTAACACTGAGTAGGAAGACTTTTCCACCAAGGGAGATTCGGAAGTACCCCCATATAGTTGTGTATTCACTTGAACCAAAAGAATATTACCTATCCAGATTTAACTACACATGGCAATGTCCAGACATGCAGATGAAAGAGATATGTGGAAACCAAAGAGGATATTAGGTTACCCAGAAGACATCTTCAGAAGCAGTAGCAGAGAGAATAGATGGACTAGACAAGAAGTGAAGGGAGTAACTCAGAGGAGTGGAGTTGCCCAGTTTCTGCCTGGAAATGTACATTCGGGAAAGAAATAAATTCAATCAATCAGATGTCTGCAACTTTGACCTAAGGACATAAAGAAATGGGGAAATCATGACTTCCTTTGATTTATAGTGCTTTAACAGCCATAACATGCCTTAAAATGTTCACTTTGCATCTGCTTGGAATTTGCCCGTCTCTGGGTTCCCGGCACTGCACCAGTAACCTCTCTGATGTTGCTGGTGTGTGGTACTCACAACAACGTCCCCACATTGCATGATGGAGTGTTGCTGTGCAGCTTTTCCACTGTAAACCCATGGATGATGGGCAGGCACACCTGAGTGTTTCTCAGGTGTGTAATAAAATACTAGTAAAATTACTTCAGTACTGAATAGAGTCAATGGAACAATGTGACAACAAGGAGACAAAGAGCAATTGCTATTGCTTCTCCATCCTCTGTCATTCCAAAAGAGTTACATCCTCTATTTTTTTTTTCCCCAGAGAGGGGTCTAATTTTTTACTTAGTCAATACGAGTTTGAGCATTGCAGTAATGGATAGATATGATATGGGTGGGTGGTTGGAGTGAGGTGTATATGGGAAGGAGAAAGTCTGGGCACATACCCTATGTATAAATACCTAGGGATTTATAAAACCCTATCCATTGCTCTGATAAAAACTGAAGAGGCAGCATTATCAGTGAAAAAGCACACTGTAGTTGTTATAGGACTAAATAGTAGTGGCTTTTGTTCTGCTGTTTATAGCTAGACATGATGTGCTTGACCATCTTAGCTCATCTTTGAGAGGAGCAGCTGCCAGCTCTCTGCCTTTACTGAGTGCTCACCAAGAGCCATCCCTTTGCCCCTGGATGTCTCAGCTTTCCAGTCTTTACAGAGAGGGCAGGACTGGTCTCAGGCATCCCTGTAATGTTTAGTGTCCAAATAAAGTAGCACAAGGATTTTTTTTTGCTGGAAGACTATGTTGCTTGAATATTAGACTTTTCTTAGGTTCTAAAGTCCTATCTAGAATTAAAAGGCTGAGATGAAATGGCCTCAAGTTGTGCCAGGGGAGTTTTAGATTAAAAATTAGGAAAAAAATTTTCATGGAAAGGGTTGCCAAGCCCTGGAACAGGCTGACCAGGGAAGTGTTGGAGTCACCATTCCTGAGAGCATTCAAAAAGCATGTGGATATGGCACTTGAGGACATGGTTAAGTGGTGAACATGGTGGTGATACTGGGTTGATTGTTGCACTCAGTGATCTCAGAGGTCTTTTCAAACCTTAATGATTCTATGATACAAATCACCTGGCTGGAACTGCCCTAGGTGTAAGATCACAGTGCCCTAAGTAGAGGCTTCTTCAGTTTGCATCAGAAGGAAATAATGGTTGCTTGACACCATCTGTAAATCAATGGAGAACTGGCTGTGGGAATTTAAATATACATGGATGTAATATTTATTAGCAGTAATTACTTAGCTTTGTTGGTACAGTTATTTTAACTAATTTTCTAATTATCTGTGGCACAGTAATTAATTACCTACTGAATTTATGGAATATATATGGAGACACCTAATAAAAAAGTCTGGTTGGATAGTTATTTACTTCACTGTTATTCCATGAGCTGCTTTAAGCATTTAGAAGTTATCACTGGGTTATGTTTCTAATACTGTCATTTTGGCTTACTAGCTGCATTTCTCATGACTGTCTTGCATAGCTTTGTCTTCAGTAAAGTACCTTGATTCACTGAAGTATCACCATTTAAAGCTAAAGAACTATTCCTGTAGCTGCTCACTAGTTGCTGTGGAGAGACTCTTAAAAGAGTAATTTCTATGCTTTTTTGCACTGCACAACCCAAGAGGAGGGAAAATCCCTGTATGGAAATAGAAAGGGTCTCATGGGGTTTTGGCGATGGGCTGCTTCAGCCTTTCTCTGCTGCATGAAGCAGCAGAACTTTGATTTTGTGAGGCGAGTGCAGGGGATATGGACTGAAATAATACAGACCATTTTAACTATTTGTATTTTAAATATAAATTGTTCTCTATTACCTAGTATGTTTGGCACACAGAAAATGTTTCCCCACATGGCCCAAAACATGAAAGGATAATCTTAGGTTTTACTTCTTCAATCAATGTCAAAATCCCACCAATTCTCTTCCATTCTAAGCTTGAGCTGACCAAACTGAGCCATGACTCAGTGTCAGGCAAACCATGAACAAATGACTACTCATGCATCTCCTGTCATAGCCTGTATACCTCAAGACCAAGAGAAAAAGAGGGACAGAAGTATACTGAAGGAAGAATGCATATCAGAGGCAATCTGTGACATTGAGCCCTTATGTAACACTGTGCCAGAATCAGAACAGTGGAAAAAATTGAGTGAGTTACACATGACATTCAAACACAATTTGGGAGGAAAAAATCCTAATGAAGAAAGAATCATTGCCTTTCAGGTAGGGGAGACTGTTTCAGGAGAGCAAAACTTCATAGGGTGCGTCATAATCCTTGGCTGATATGAAAAGCACAGCAGCCACTGATTAGAGCAAAGGCAAACCAAGCCAAAAAAATTAAACTGGCAGAAGAAGTTGTGGAAGCTGCAAGGAGGTCTTCAAGTCTGCAAGGCAGAGCAGTGGAATGGCAAAAGCTTGGGTAGTGCAGGGGCTGGGGGAATGTTGAGACAGGTAATCTGAGCTGTAGGAGAGGAAAATAGGGGACAAAGTTGCTGTATTGCTAAATCCAAGCAAACAAATTTAGAAGATGCTTCACAGAGCACATAGACAGATATGAGATGTACTTTTGGGCTGTGTTACCAAAGGGGAAAGTGGAATTATTCACACAGTTGAGCAGAGTTGCTTTCAGCAGCCTTGACATGAAAAGTTTCAGAATGGGGCTTAGAACTCAGGAAGTTACTTAGAAAGTCTTGAATTTTAAAGGTCTGAGATGATGCCAGTACTTCTGACCTTGCTTTTACCAAGCATCCCCTGCTGAGCAAATTCTAGCCTGAATCTTCAAAGTGTAACAGTCATATAATTCCTGCTGCTTCTGATGGAGATATTCTGCTGCCTGTTCTTAAGGCAGCTCACTATCTCTGTCCTGTGGTTTCCAGTGGCATTTAGATAAATTGTTTGGTACTGGACTCTGAAACAGCCCGGAAGTTATAGAGGGAGCCTACAGCAATTGCACTTGGGTACCTTCACTCACAATCTGGGTATTTTCATTATATGTCCAAATATTCTGATTCTGTCTCTTTATATACCATCATGATTGGAGAAAAATCTTTCTTTCTTTGAAAATTTTTTTCATTTTTAGGCATGCGATTTTTTCCAGACAGTCTCCTGTCTGTGCATTATCTCTTAACACTTCTGAAGTGCTTTCCAAGGAGCAGCTTGCCTTGAGACATTTTTACCTACTTGTTTGTTCTTTCTGGACAGCTCCTATTAAATTAAACCATATATTCATTCATACAGACAACATCCCAGCAACCAGGTCAATACACAGTAGTCATAAATTATTACAGAATGGGTCCAAATCCATCACTGAGGCATCCATTGATTATCCATACAGCTACCCTCTGTAAGTGAACACTTTGTATGCAAGGTCACAGTAGATCCAGCTATTTTTAAAAGGCCGTTAATAGTAACACGGAAGCAGGCTTTGATTGAACTGGAAGTGTAATTTTCAATTAAGAGCCTTCACCCAGTCTTGCTTCCATTACCGTCTAATTAGATTTCAGGAAGACACAAAGTTTCAGATGCTTCAGTCTTACTGCCTCTCCATTAGCTGACACCATATGCTTTGCGGTTTCCATTGTGAAGTCCCGATTAATTTTCCAACGTTAATTTTAACTCTAGCTGAGATGCTTCACCAGGGACCTGATTAATGGACTAGCTGTAACCAGCCCATCCCTGCTTCTTTCTGCCATCAGTTATGCAGTAATGAGGTTAGTGAACATCAGACTGATAAGTTCTTTACTACTCTGGGAAATGCATATGTATCATTTGGAAGGAACGATCTCACCAGTTTGTCACCTGGATTAGCTTGCTAGGTTACAGACCCTCCCTCCCAGCCTACCCCTTCCTACATTACTTCCTCTCTCTGATACCGATAGTATCCAGACAAACGATGTATCTGTAAAGACACCTTGGACAGTAATTTTTTAAGAAACTTTCCTTCCTTCTGTTCTACCTTTTTCCAAATGCTTTACTTGATCGGAGAGTGAAGAAGATGTGGTAAAACACATTTAGTGTGAAGCAACTGATTTTACTTCATCTCTTCTAATATTCTTTCAGCTGAAACAAAAGCTTCTTGGTCTGTGGCTGCTGATACAAATTGAACGAGTTCTTGTCAGTACTCACAACAAACGGTGTTGATTTATGTAAAGTGATCATAGTTAAAAATGAACATGGGAGGTCAAAGAAGCATTGGTTGGAGACCCACCTCATGCTGATGATGAGAGATGCAAGAGACTTGTGCTAATTGGAAGGGTTTTTGCAACGCAGACAAAATACTGTAGCAGTGTAAATCAATTTTGAGTGAGGACCAACTTTTGCTGGGCATGCAGCACAAATTAGATCACTGGATGATAGTTTTTTTCACAGCTGTCAAACTACAGGATTTGCATGACTGCTAAGCAACTCTATTTGATAGGCATTCAGGTATGCCAAGATATGGCAAAAGGATGTGACATAGGCAAACGGTTGATGGGATGCCCATCAAACCAGTAATCTTTGCTGGATTTTGCAGGCAGTTCTCTTCTGTACTTGAGCTGTAGAGCACGTGTAATACTTTTCTTGCACCTCTACTTGCTGTTTGGATTTCTACCCAAATCGCACTAGCTCTTCAGCATAAACTGGAAGGATCTGCAGTAAATAAAGGATAAAGTTAGGTAACTTTTGTCTTGGAAATAATCAAATCCACCACTGATGTATAATCTAGTACAGTGATGTTCAGTCTGTGAGGATCTTGTCTGTGGCCCAAGGGAGGAGAGCTCGAGCAGGAGCTTAGCAGGAGCATTTCCATAGCTAGTGCTGCTGTGAAAGACTGTAAGATCATTTAGGTTGTACATCAAGTCCGTCTTTATGACTTTCAGATCCTGAACTGTTGCCTCAGACACACTTGGGGGATAAACATGAATCTTCTGTATTTAGGGGATTTCTCCCAGTCCCCTTCTTATTTCTTTGTGTGGTCTTGGCTGCCAGGCTTTCCTTTAAAACAAAACACTGAAGTAATATCTTATTGACTAGGTTTTACAGGAAAAGAAAGAGTTGTAATAACTTTTTATTGACATTGTTCTTCTGGAGAGACATAGAAATAAATCACCAGCCTGCAGGAGTCAGAATTCTCTCACGCTTGCTGGGACCACAGTCCCTGGGTTTCACAGCAGGAGGTACCCAACATAGAATATCCTGAATTGAAAGGGACCCACATATTTGCTGTCAAAAACCTCTCTCACCAAATGTAATTGAAATAAGCCCAAGAGATGGAATGTTGCTAAGGTTGTGACTGGCAACAGGACAGACCAATATTGCTTGAGAGCTGAGGGTCTCTCTCTGACAAACAAGAGTCTGAGAAAGGGTTAAATAAGTGTACTGCTGCAGTGAGATATCCCATACAGAGAACCTAAATCCAATGTGAAACTTCATCAAAATGGTTTTTTTTCCGTCTGATTTTAGCTTTTTGCAGGGTGAATCCTGAAGGGAATAAAAGTTGAGGGAAGGAAGAGTGGATTATATCTTTTTGGTATAAATCGGATAAAGAGAATGATTAACAAGTGTAGGTTTTTTGCTACAGTATTTTAAGAACCCTGTCAATAACCTCCCTCCCTCCTCCTTCTCCCAGTCTTGATGCAAAGGCCTAAAATTAGATAGCTGATTAAAGAGAGCTGCAGGGCAATCTAAATACATCAGTCCTGCTTGTAATGAGGAACATGGCTACATTTCTGCAGTGATGAACCTTGGGGCCAGAGGTGGCTGGATACTGAATGTTCTCTGTATTGATCTTCCTGCGCAGCCATTTCTTTCCAGCCTATGAATGGCTGAATTTGATCACAAGAGCTCTCTGGGAAAGGAGGCTGCTGGAGACTGAACTGGGAGAGTTTTTCCCCCCCCCAGGGCGAAAGAGGCTGAGAAGCTTTCTAGACTCTTTAACTTGTTTGCCAGCAAAATGGGCTGTCTCATGTCCATTTCCACTTTTACCTCTCACCAAGAAATGTGTAGCAAAACCACACTGAAAGGTTCACCTTGCCCTAGCAAGCCTTTACTTACACTCTGTTACACTTAAAGCCACATCTTATGGTTCTTTTTAAAGACTAATGGCCCATTTCATGTGCCAAATGAAAAGCTTTTATTAGACAAGAATAAAGAAGTGTCCTGCATCCAAGAAGCAGAAATCCACCAGAGGGAGAAAAAGCCTGAATCTCTTATAGCAGCAAGAAGAACTAAAGTTCTACTAAACAACTTGATTTTTTAAAATTAAATGAAATAATATACTTACATGTGTCAAGGGAGCTAAACCGCTTCTGGTCTCTGGGCCAGCTCCAGGACTGCCCTTTCTCTTGTGAGCAGAAACCCCTGTTGAATGAAGCTCTTTTTATGCTCCTGACACAGTTCAGTCGCATTTAATAATTCATTTTAGGAAAGGCCCATGGACTCTCCTGTCCATATGTCCCTAGATGATGATTGAAAGAACACATAAGTCCCAAAATATGGAGCTGCAATCCTTATAAGTGTCTGCTTCAGCTTTTAACTTAGCATCACTTCCTTTGCCTGGAGTTTGAAGTTCCTGAGAGAGCTTTCATGCCCCAAGCTGAACAACCCCTTCTCACTAAAATCAGAAAACTAACTTTCATCTTCTTACATTCCTGGGGGGAGCAGGAAGCTGTTACAAAATGGATAGTCCCATGGTGACCCAAATAATGCTTAAGGAATGAGCTGCAAGTTTATGCTACCTGTGAGCTCAGCCCAGACTTCTCTGCTCCCAGAATTTGACCCAAAGTATTTATCTTGTCTATTTTATCTTATGTTCTGCTGTTTGTGGGGAGGAGTAATTCCAGCAGACAACAACACAAACAGGGCTAGAGAAGAGCATTTCACAGCCTTTTCTGGGGTCTGAGGACTCTGTGAGACTGAAAAGTCATCCAAGAAGGAGAAAGTATGTTCATGCAAGCTTGTTGCTACCATTTAGTTGCTCAGTTTTTCCCCTGTGCTTGGAAACTGCAGGTGTGGGGGAAATCCAAGAAAAAGCTGCTCCTGGACATGAGTCTGACACAGCTAAACATCACAAATTGGCAGCAGACCACCACAAAGGGAGGAGACAGAAGTGAACATGTAGGCTAAGAAAGATCCTCTTTCACATTCCCATATCTTGGAGAATATTTAGGGTAATTTCAAATTGAAGGTTGAAAGCCATTTAAATCTCTACTTTCTCCAAGAGAAAGAGCATCTGCTTTCTGATGCCTGTAGCAGTGCTTTCAGGCTTTATGTGTCAGGAACACATTTCCCTGTTTGCTTGCTTTCCATCACTCTGGACCCTTGTGGTTTAATCAGTGTTTCAGGAAGGAAACAAGGAGACATTTTGTGAGCTTAAAGAGCTCTGTAAAGAGTAGGACAGGGAAAAAAATGATGTAAGACTGATTCAGTTTAGTAGTTAGTGAGTTGTGTCCTTTTCACTCTTCTGTCACCAAAGGAAAGAGAAGGAAAAAAAAAAAAGGAAGAGAAAAAGAAAAACTAACAAAGAAGAAAGTGCTCAGATCTGTCAGTTCAGACTTAAAGCTGAGGAAGGAATTTAGTATTCTGCACGATTGCTTCCTTCTTCTTTCTTCTTGCTGCAGTTGCTTCTCCACTTGCTAATTCATCTTAATTATAGAATATTTGGACAGCTCAGAGCAGAGTTCTCTGTTGACAGTGCTTGAACAAAAGGAAGTATTTGGGCTCATGAATAGGCGCTGTGCTGAGGAAGTCTAATTGGCTTGCTGTGACTGACAATGCTACGGATTACACAAGGGGGGGCTGGTGGTGTGCCTGGATTTTACACAGGTTTCCTTGATCTGTCTGTTCTCTGTTCTCTCATACTCTCCTACCCTCTCTGTTTGGCTGCATGTTGCCTCTCTCAGAAGATGAAGTAATGGGTTAAAAAACCCAAAAAACTTGGTGAAGTTGAGGATTTTAACAGGATATTTAGAAACCAATGGAGGGTGTCCTATTTCTGAACACACCCAAATGCAGCTCTGCTTGATCTTGGAAACAGAGTATTAACATTAATATTATTAATATTAATAGCTTAGTGACTTGATTGCTACAGAAATAAAGTCTCAAGTAAAATTACTTTAATGACTGGATGACTAAATGATTTTCACCTTGGATCCAGAAAAACCACTGAAGGGCCAAATGGTGGGTCAGACTCAGATCACTGTAGCTACAGAGCTGAGAAGCAGCACAATCCACCACCAAGGGAGCAATAGGGCTTCTTTGTATCTCAGTGGATATTGTGCCCCTTTGCTGGTGAAGATGCCCTCTGCTTTGGGCTTGCCCATTTTCTTTAGAGTCACATGGTTACCCTACAGAGGAGTGGAAAATATTTGATTTTAAAGAGGTTATTATCTCTCAGGACAACCAAAGTGAAATTGCCACTTTCCTTGGAAATAAGCAGTGGTGCTTGAATGCCAGGCTATTCTAATGCATCTCAGTCCTGCTGGGAGTGACCTTCCAGAAACTTCTTTTCTCTGCAAGACATCTCACTCCTAAAGCCATCCCATTTTCTGCTGCCTGTCTATGCAGACTGGGAAGGAGGTTTTATTTCGGTAACTCTCTGTTTGCACTTAAAGCCAATTACTTTTTTTGTGTGGAGAGCACAGGGTGGTCTATGTCAGCATAAAAGGATGTATCTAGATGGTTTTGAATGGTAAAAACCAAATGACACAGTTTATTAAAGAGGAGAAAATTTCAGGGACAAGTGGTCTAAAACAGACCCTGCTGCTTTATGTGGTAATATGGAAAACTTGGTATTATAGTTTGTATTATAGTTTGTATACCACTCTTCATGTTTTCCCTAGGAAGCTTGTATAATGTAAAAAATTTACACATTTTTCATTCATGACAAATCTCAGAGTCAACCAAGAAATGGAGTCCTTTCACTCTTTGCAGTGTCCGGATCTGCTGCTTCCCATTTCTCCAATGGTTTAGGCAGCTGGTTATGCCCCTCAGCATTCATAGCCACACTCAAAGCAGGCAGAGTAAGGCCCTCCTAGACCCCTCCTAATCACCAAGACATTCCCCTAATAAAAAGTGGGCAAGAACCGAGAGTAGTCTGCTCAGTGTTCAGTTACTTAGGTAAGATATTGTTAATATTAATGCCTTTATCACTGCAATTGCAATTTTATTTTAAGAACTACAAAATCAAAAGCACTCAAAAGTCCAAATCTCATTGAAAGTCTAAGGAAGTTCAGCAGGTTTAGGATCCCCTTGATCCCAGCCTGTGAAAGCAGAGCTATTAAATTGGACAGTCTCTTTTGGCAGTGCCAAAGACAAATGTAACTTCCAGTGGCTGGAAATGTGGCTGAAAAAACGTTCCTAGGACATGAATTCCTCTAAGGTGTGCCACCTTTTGCAGTAAAAAGTGCAGAGGGAAGTGACAGTGACACATCACCTCACCCAGATTCATTCTCAGGGCAGAATCATATTTACCCAAACCACTACTGAGAGATGTTAGCCTATTTCAGGCCTTGCCAACTTTTTCCTGATGTCTCACTTAAATTCTCCTTGCCTGCTTTTAAGCCGATACCTTCTTACAGTGGACATGCATTTATTTATTTATGAATCAGTCTTCTGCTACCTTCAGTACATGTGAAATCTGCTATTCTCATTCCTCTCTTCTTCTATCATTTTACTTGAATCACTGAATTTCTTTAAGTCAGATTTTCTAGATATGTGTTGGCCCTTTTTGTTCTGCTGATAATTATTTTTATTTAGTTAGATTACATCTTTCTCAAAGAACAGCTTCCAAAACTGGATGCAGCACTGCAGCAGGGCGGAGAAGGAATATTTCACACCTATGTCCTACAGCAATCCTTTATTAACAGGTGCATTAGCACTCGATCTGATGTTTGCTTTTTGTGTAACAACACAACAGGATCCAAGGGCTTCACAGAGCTCTTTAAAATGTTGAGAACTAGTTCTAAACATAAGATGAAGTATCTTGTTTTATTTAATTGTATAAGTATTTTTCAACTATATTTTGTATTTTTTTAATCCTGAGTGAATAAAAGAGGGGCACACCTTTTTAGGTTATAGTGCTCATATTCCTGTGGGATACTGTGAGAGAAAGACAAATTGATATCTGGTTCAAGCATATTCTTATTTCTAGACCAAGCAGTAGTTCAAGCATTGTCAACAAAGAGCTTTGTAGAAGAATTTTGTGTGTGTGTGAACATACAAAATATATGTATGTGTGTATAAAATGCAATGGAGGAGTTAAATACTATACAAAATAAGATCAGTATAGATAAATAAGTATCAAAATAATATCTAACAAGGTAAAATATTTGAAAATATTATTATGAGTTTGAAATGTAAAGTACTTGTAAAGTACTTAGAACTGTCTCTTATGTGACCCTTCACGTACTCAACCAAAATCACCATTTTCCCATCTGCAGGCAACATCCCCACCAAGGGCTGCTGTACAGGCATAAATGCATGGGAGCTCTGTAATAAGTTAGCAAAAGACATGAACATAAATGCATACAAATATGAATATATGGAAATATATACGTCTATGACATTTTACTGCTTGCTGCAACATTTTGTATATAATATTTTTTCACAAATGTTTAGACATACTATAGAGTAGCAACTGGGCTGACTAGGAAAAGGTGTGAGTAGGAGTTACCACATGTAAGGTAATAGCCATTTTTCTGTTTTCCATTCTATGATAGCTAAATATTAATGTCTTGCTAGTATTTTCTCAATAACGAACAAGCAATAGTGTTGCTTTCTATGCTACTGTTCTCATAAACCTAGGTTGCAGGATACCACAATGCAGGTTAGGGCAGACCAGTAAGGAAAGATTTTTATGATACTTATAAAATTCTGTTGGGATTGGATTCACTTGTTCCTGGGATAAGAGCTGCCCATGACTGTACAACACTTTGGACCATAATGAGATGAAAGAAAGAATAGACATAAGGAAGAGAACAAGGAGGGAAAATATACATAAGAGGAAAATACATATTATCGAGTTTTGCTGAGGCATGTGGGGAGCACAATAAAGCCTGTCTTATCGGGACCACAGATGATCTATGAGAGGCTGCAGAAAAAGGCAGGATGAGAGTGACCTTTGGAAAACCATGGTGAATGCAGTGGCTCAGCAGCAGCTCCTTTTCACCAGATCGCCCCAAGAACATTTTCTTACCTTGTCTTTTCTTTTCTCTGAAGTGAGGCACTGTCAGGAATGCTTGTACTTTTTGTTTTCAGCTGTCACCCAATCCTGCTGCAGTCAGAATTGAATTTATCAGCCCTGTCATGAAGGTGCAGCAACTGAAATAACTGCAAATAGGAAAGGCTTTGAGTGCTGAGGCAAATCCAGCTCTGGCTGGATGGGCTCTTCTGAGAAACAGCATTCAGGTACAACCAGAAAGAATTAGGAAGCTACTGAGTAGGATGGGATATTTTTTCAGGAAAATCTTCCTTGTTTGGCATGGTTTGTGGCAGTTGGGGCTGGCAGGCTGGATGGCACTGTACTTGCCTTTCCTTGGTCCAGCCCTCTGACCTGGTTCAGCAAGCATCACGGTGGAGGGCACTACCTGCTGCAATGGCTACACCATCAGCATGTACCACTGAAATGGGTTACCCTGAGCTATAGCTCAAGGGATTGCTACAGTCCTGTTTTAGGCCTCCTGGAACATGTACCTCCAAGTATGGAATGTAGGAGAGAAAGGAAAGCTGTACCCTGCAGCCCTGTATCCTGTTCATTCCAGAATCTCTCTGGGGAAATCCCTACAAAAGCAGCTCCCTTAGGTTAAGGTGCCATGAGTAATTTACTGTGCAGAATTCTATGTGCTAAAGCCAATTTGGTATCAGACTTTGAGCATTTTGTAATGTCAAGGTGATGTTTAAATGCAGAAGTTAAACCTGAAGAGGTTTTTCCACCTTTAGCATCCCCACTAGTTTATGATCGACTGATTTTTTTCTTTTTCAGCTTTGACATTTCTGGAGGCTGGAATCTCAGCAGAAACCTTGCAAATGCCCTTTCTCTTTTGAAACTCCCACAGGGCCAAATACCAGCCCCAACCATGCTTGGCAGGAGGGTAAAGTGCAGTGAGAAGAACATGCACCTCCTGTCCTCCCTATTGGTCTGGGCTTCTGTAGCAGTATTTTACAGTGCTCCATTTATTGGCAGCAAAGCTCAGTGAGGTGTTTATTAAAGCTTTTTGTGGGGGAATGGCAAACTTTTTTTTGAATGTCACTGCTGAAGGTGAGGAAATGGGAGCAGGTGGCAAAACAATGCCCTCAATATAGTCATTGCACAACTTGGCTGAGAAGGGGCATCCCTAGATTTACAGCTCTTGGAAGAGCAGCAGCAGCTGCAGCTGACCTGCAGATGTTGGCCTCCCAGAGGGACCCACTGGCCACCTGCTCCAAGTTGCTTTTGCCAGGAGTTGGCTTGAAACAGAGATGCTGATGGCTCCAATGGGATGGAGGCTTTCTCCTCATGGACATCTGACCAAATCCAGCTCAGCAGGGAGTGATCAGAAATTATTCATGCTGCACCCCCATCAGATGGGTGCAAAATTGTGAGAAACACTGCTGATGTCAATAATTACTCAGAGGTAACTATGGAGCAGGGAAGCAAGCAGTCCTTTTTTCCTTCGGAGCACACAGTGCTCAGGCAGGTCTGTGTGAAGAAGACTGTTCTTCTCCCACTCCTTCATTGTCACTGCTTTAAAGCTCTTCAGCTGAGGCTCAAAAAGTCCTGTACATTTTGCAGGTAAGTAGTTGTAAGGAGATGTAAACAGAGCTGAGATATGCTTTGCTGCAACAGATTTTTAATCTTAAGATTTCTGGGGATGCAACTGTCCTTTGCTGGTGGATAGACCAGAATATGGCACAAGAATAGTTCTGGTTCCCTCACTTTAATGTAATTTAATAAAACACAAAAAATATTTAATAAACTATATTTGTAGTGTATGCCTGAAACAGCAATAAAAGGAAAGCTGGTGAAAGCAGGGCACTTGAGCTGTACTTCACAAATTATAAACCTATTACACATTTACTTTTTTCCTTCTGGAATGAGCCCAGCTCTGTGAACCTCATGCTGTGCAGGGTGTCCCATTATGAACTGTGTGAAACCAGCAAAACAAAACAATATTCAATCCTATTTTTTACCTTTGTGAATCTTGCTAGCCATGAAATGCCTTGCATTTACTGCATACTGTGGCAATAAATACAAAATGAAGTGAAAGAGGATGTGGATTATTAAACTATATTCCTTAATAGATTTGATATCACCTAATGTCTAAGCCATGCAGCATTGGTGAGACATGAACAGCACTTCTTGATACAGCAGAGCCCTTTAAATTGAGATTCTGATGAAGGAAAAGTCCCTCTATGGTAATACCTATTCAGTGTGTGACAGCATAATGCCCTATTATAATGGTAGGACACACATCTTCCTTTCCTCTATGGAACTGTGATTACCATCCTGGACTGAACTGAAGTGGGCTTCAATAATTTGGACATTGCTTGTTCCTGCTGTGTTTTTCTGCTTTTAAATTGGAGTAATTTGTTGTGAATCTCTCCTATTCTTGCTGTCAGAAACCTCACATCAGAAGTGGCTAATTGACAACAGAGCTGATCTAAAAAATAATAATGGAAACAGTAATTGAGGAAGACAGCAAATGTTTACCTTTCTGGTTTAGTAACAAAATTTTAGCCATATTAGAAAAAAGAGAAGGTCGTAATTGTTAAATATTTTTCTGAAATAAATATGCAGGGGTGTGAGTAATGAGATTAATAATTATGTTTAGGAATAAAATGGGCAGTGTTTTAGCACTCCATGCTAAAACTCAGATGGGGAAGGACTGCCAGGACTATGTGCTGCTTGCCTGAACTGTTAAGACAGTGAGGGCTCATGTGACTGAGGAAGCTTTTATGGAAGGGACAAAGACCTTGCTGGGTGGTCCACTCCCTGCAAGCCCTAGAGATTTGTCACTCCCACCCCATGGCAGAGAAGGAGATGCTCCATATCTTGCTAGCCAGCATGAGGTGCAGCAGCAGGGCTAGTGACCCTGCACATTTTATCTGGTTCTGCTCATTGACACCTTCCCCAAGCAAACAGCTGGGTGGCTTCTGACATGATGCTGCTGGGGATGCTACTAAGCTCTTGTCCCACCACCTCCTCCCCCTTCTTCAGGGAACACTCTTGCTTCTTTGCTGCATCTGTCTTTCCCTTCTTTCTTTACTGTACCTGCTTGTGCCATGGCTGCTTTCCTTGGGGCAATGGATTGCTAAGCTGACTTTTGCTATACCAGCATGTTCTGGCTCAGCTTTGCGTTAGCAGGGGGCTATGCACAGGCTGCCTCTTTTGCTGCCACTGGTTATGTGGTCTCTTTGGGTTATACTCCATGCCATGGTACAAACTGGCCTTCAAGATAACAAGAGAAAGTCTTGGGGTTCCAGTTATAAACTTTATGTGATCACCAGATGCTTCATTTTTATTTGTTCACCTCCCTCTCTTCCACTGACATTTTTATGACCATTTATATACTTTCTGGAGGGGAAAAAAAAAGGAAAGGAAACTCAATAATATATTTTTCCTATACTTTTTATTAGGCCAATATTGAATTAAGGTATATTTATTTTTATTAACAGTTATATTTTACTTTTCTTTTCCAGAACACAACAGGCACCAGTAAGTAAGGCTGTACATCAGCCCATGACTGTATGTGCAAGTGTGACTGCTGCACGGAGCTCCCTCTCTTGCTTTCCTCTGTGCTGCGTGTCACCTTCACACTACTGCCACCAGCTCTCAATCAATCCCTGTGATGGAGGGTCAAAGAGTACTTGCAAAGTCTTAAGTCTTCTTGGTGACAGTCCAAGGGGCTGCTGGAGCACTTGAGACAAGCTTCCTCTCCCTTTCTCAGCCTTCACAGTGAAAGTTGCTTTTCCTGACCTTGAGGCACTTAATATTTCTTTAGTTCTCAGTTAGCAATAGTGTCAGCTGGCAAATTGTTGTGACTTGGTTAGACTGACTTTGTTTGGGCTTATTTTTTTCATAGACTTTCAGCATAACAAAATCTAAATGTAATTTACTACTTGATTCCTTCCCCTTTACCAAATCTTCAGTGTGGATATACTGGAATGGCTCCTAAATTCATCATCCCCACTGTTGCTGGCTTCTGGCTCACAGCAAAGGACTTCATGGTAATATACCAGATTAACAGTTAAAGTGCTTTGTGACATACTTATCTAAAGACCTTGAGTGACTCATTTAGCCTTTCTTACCTTCCACTTGTTGCTCATAAAGGGAACATCATGCTCTTCCTTCTTCTTGAGTAATCTATAAAGCTTTTAGGATTGTTCCCTATCTACATCCTGTACACTTTCTACACAATTTGCAGGTTCTTTGGGACTGAAAGTACCTGGGGTATCCCGTACAGTACCTTTGTGCAAATAAAATGGCCAACTGTCTTCCTTAATCTCTGTGCAACACCCCAGGAGTAATCTTTTTGATGAAGGAAAAAAAAAGATAATATGGACATTTAAAAAAGAATATTTTCTAAAAAACTGAGTGTAATTGGCATGAAGGGAATTTCCCTCTGCAGCCATGAACTCCCACCAGGACTAGAGAACTGACAGAGTACCGGGCAGGACATCCCGTCCCATGTCCGTGTCAGGCAGGTACTGGTCCACCTGAGTAGCCTGCTTACACCATCCAACTCAGTGGTTTTGTTTGCATTGTTCTGGACCTTCAGCATTTCAAAAGACAGCAAGTGTAATACTTCCTTCCGAACGTTAGGCATCATGGCTGTGTCATACATAACCTGCTCGAGGCAGTGTACTCCAGCATGTCTAAGATTTAGTCTGCCACTTACAGTCTACATGACAGCTGGATCCGACTGTAAAGGTTGCCTCAGGGCCACCTTAAGCATGCAATGAAGATGACCCAATAGCTATACAACACAGCACCGCAGGGCACGCTGAGCATGCCTGCATGGCAGTTATCTCCAACCAGCTCCATCTGTATGAATCCCATCCATAGACCTTCTGAGAGGTGCACTGTCCCACCATCTAATGGTTATTTTTCAATAATTTGGGTGGTGCTTGCTTGGCATGAAGACAGACAGTCATTTGTTTCATCTGGGCGGGAAATCTATATTCTGTATTATTCTTGTGTTAATAATACAGAGGGCTGAATCAAAGGTGAATTGATTTCCTGAAGCTGAACAGACTTTCGGTGTTAGCATAGATACAGCCACAGTCAAAGAGCAGACCTTTCAATTTAGTTCTTCTGCTGTCAATGTAAATAAAATTGCTCATGAAGCAAATTGCAGCCAGTTATTGCCCGCATTCAAAACCATTATGTTCTTTGGAAATGATCATTTATGTTAGACAGCGGATTATGTTTCTATGAAAGTGTGTAAGGCAAATGCAAAGCACATTTTACCTTGAAGGTCAACTGGATATTACAATTGGCACTTACAGGTCATTACTGTGCAGCTAAAATGATCCCAGGGAAAGGAGTGATATTTGTGAAATGATACAAACCCAGAGTTTCTTGATTAGCTGATAGAAACCAAGAGAAAAAGCCACATGGGCTTTTAATCCTTAGGATCATGGTGGGCTGGAGGTGAAGCTTCTATGTAATTATCTGGTTTGTGTGGGCAACACATGAGTATGGGAAAATATTCCTGTAAGGACATGGCAAGGAGAGGGAGAGATCTTCCCTTTGGTGCCTTATGTCGAGAAGGACTTAACTCCAATTTATGCTCTATTAACAGTGGGGATTTGGTAGACAGAGCCAGAAAGTAACCCTGGACAGAGAGGTGGCCTTGCTGACAGAGCAGAGGACCCATCTGAATATTTCTGTTCATGTTTTTGTGAGCAAAGTTACTGTCTTCTAAGGAAAATTATTAGCCACCCGCCCTGACACATAGGCTGTTCTTCCACCTAGGGAGAAGAACAAGTTACAGCCAACTACAGCAGACAGTCTACTGTGAGATACTGTCATTCTTCTCAGATGCCATCTTTGTACTGGTGCTTGTGGCTGCATAAATGTCCAGTCACCAAAGTTCTCTTTAGCTTAGAGTACACAGAGCAGCATGAAGTGTTTTACTGTGCCTCCAAATTTCTCTTGGAGGCAGCCTGAGGTCACCTGGGATTCAGGCTGCTAGCTCATTCTGTGCATCCTGTTAATGGATTGTCCTTGCAGTGTGTATGTCCTTGCAGAAAAGGCCCTGACCTGCACAGCCTGCATGATCACAATCACATAATAAAGTTTGCTGCAGACACAGAGGGAAGGTTTGGAGTTTGTCAGGCAAGTACCACTGAGGAAGACAGAGCCCATCCATATGGCAGTGAAGTTGTCCTTGGAGCATGCACAGAGGTGCCAGGTTCCTCTTAGGTTCACCAGCTGGATCACCTAAACTTAACCCTTGTTAGCCCTTTCACGTGGCTGGCCAGCAAGGAAAATAGAGCAGAGCCTCACACTCTTGCTTCCCAGACTTCCCAGACAGCTGATGGTGGAATAAGGAAGCTCTGAAAAGAGAGGATCCCCTATCAAGAGTGAACGATCATAGACAAGCATGGGCACAGGGGGCTCTGCTGAGAGCTGCCTCTCCATGTGGGCATAGGGGCTGATCCCCCAGCACAACTGTCCTGTGTAGCCAGCATGCACTGGGTGTGCATCCTTTTCCATGACAGCCCAGGCTCCTGCAGGTTAGCAGCATTTATTGGATATGTACAATGGCATTCTGTTCAGCAAAAACGTCTCTTTTAGAAGTGCTTCGCTGCTTTGAAGAGAAAGAAAAAATCCTACAGACTTGCCTCTATTGTCATTGGCTGGTTACAAACTGCCTTGTACAACCATTTAAAAATCCTACAGGAAGCTGCTTTGTGCCTTTACAGAGAGCAAAGACGGTCCTGAAGGCTCTGAAATGGTGACTACTAATCCTGGTGTCAGCACCTCCAAAAAATGGGAAATGGTGGACCTGGCTGTCAGAAGTAATCATCTGGAAGATATATCCTAGTGCCTTTCCTAGACTAATTGGATGAGATACTGTAATCATTTACAGCATAGAACTGATGTTTGATGGAAATAGAACAGCCATGACCTGACAGTATTGGTGGTCCCATGCTAATGGTTCATGGGAGAGAAAAGGGACTGTTAGTACAGCTTTGATGTATAAAGCCATCTCCTTTTACTTCCAAGCTTACAGCAGGAGGTAGGATGGGAATTGCTTTTAAACACTGCTGGATACAGAAATAATAAAAAACCCCTGGGTAGATTATGAGTGAATGTCCTTTTCAGTGGTGCTGTCCCTAATGAAGTACAGCTCTCTCACCGTTGTCAAAAGTTTCCTTTTTTCTGTATGTTAACATCAGACAATCAATCTTGTCCCATCAGCTTCAGCATGCGACTCTCACAGCTCACTGAGGAAAGGCTCTTTTTTTTTTTTTTAATTTCCTCTTTAATTAAGCTCTGTGGCATGCTGATTTACTTGCAAGGCTCAAAGACGTATGTATGTTGCTTCAAACAAACCAGTAGAGAGAGGAGCATTAAAGATAGCCCTCTCTGACAGTAAGAGGTCTAGAGCCACAGGTAAACTAATGCACAGGCAACAGCATCAGCAACAAAAGTAGGTAATGATATGCAATTACTGGATTTGCAAATGCTCTGCAGGGACTGGGGCATCTTAACACGCTGCCAAAATGTTCAAAATTACTTTTTACAAATGCAAAGCAAGAGTGCACTTAGTAGCAGTACACATGGTATGGCAGGTTCTTTGAATAGTATGAATGGCTCCGTCAAGCAAGTATGAGACAGGAAAAGATAAATGTTTTCCATCCAGTTTTACTACTCTCTGCTTGATTGTTCCTATAATGTAGTCAGAGGTGATTATAAGCAGTTGTTCACAGGTAAAGATTAGAGCATTTGAGTACACATTCATCACGCACTTGCCTGATGATAATCCAGTTCTCTATAAATGTGAGCTGGTCCCTATGTGAACTGCCTTCATTGCTGGAAGTCATTGCCCAGCCCATTTGCTTGTTTTTGTTATTCAAGGAAGTCTGTGCCCTATTACTTCTGCCTTATGCTTTTCTGTTTAATGAAGGTGGCTGGTTGCCCTCTGCCAAACAGTTCATGTTATCCTTGAAATGCTTCTCCTTTCCACACTCTGTTGTGCCATCCAGCCACTGCCTGGGCATTCAGCTGTTGACTATACAATCCATGTGTTTTTCCGTCCATCTAGGCCATCATTAGAAACACTGGTAGACACAACTACCCACTAAGACTTCACAGTATTATCTATATTTGTACCCTGAGGCATTGCTGGTGGGGTAGGTAAGGCTTCATAATAATAAACTGAAGCAGAGGTTAAATATGAGATGCAATGGTTTTGGCCTTCCTGATCACCTGCCCTGCATGATTTATTGATTCTCCAGTGGCTGTGCTTAGAGACTCTCATGACACGTAAGATGCTGTACATAACAAAGAAAGACAGACACCATTACAGAGAAGTTGTTCTTCTCTATTCCTAATATATCTGGGCTGGAGACTTTGTACTTTCCTCATACAAATACGTGGGGTCTTCTACCCAACTGCCTATTTTCATCCCACTAGTTATTCAGTGTCCCTGAGACTTTTATGTTTCCCTGAATTTGCTTGAAACTGTTGAGAAAAATTAAAACAATCTTCTGTGGAAGGACTGAGTAGTGTGGAATGACTACATTGATACTGTTTCATTACAAGACTAGGCTAAACAACATAGAATAAATTACTATTTTAATCCTTGTTTTTCTGGTGAGGAATGTAAGTAAAGACCAGAACAGTAAAGTACTTTGAAGGATTTGAAACATAAAAAGCAGAGAATTGCCCTGAGAATTCTCCTGTTACTAGGCTGTTTATGAAAACCTTTTTGCACAAGAAAGTGTCTGGTGGCTTCAGATTAGATTATACATACCTGTTAGGAATAAAGCAGAAGGGGATTCTGATAAAAAGACCAAAGGCATAACACATAAATCAAGAAGCGAAACAAAAATGGAACCTGCTGCTGATGGAATTTCCATTGATTTATTTGAACAGCCCCAGTATGAATAATAACTTAATCTGTCTCAAGACTCTCTCCCCACAGCACACTGATTTACAGCAACCATCCATCTCTTTTCATAATTAGCAGGCTTTGACAGTATTTATTCTTCTCTGCCCACCTTCATTAGCATTAAAATTTAGACTTTCTCCCTGCTCTGGAGCAGCCAGCATTTCTGCTGCCTAGTGCACTGGGATTACTCAACAGCTTGATTTGTGGAGTTATTTTCTTATATTGCATCTCCTTTGCACTGGCAGGTAGAGTCTGCTGCTTGCAGGAGGAAACTTTTCTAGGAAGGAAATCATCAGAAATCGACACAGCTGTGGTATCAAGTGGCAAAAAAAAAGAAATGGGGCTATAATGTTGAAAGCCCAGGCATGGAGCAACCAAGTCTCTGCCCCTTCACAGTTGCTCAAGAGAAACAAAGGCAATCAGGCTGGCCAAATGATCAATTAACAGAGTAAATAAGGTTCTTTTGTTATAGGTGGTTTTCTTCAATGTCAGGTTCATTTCCAGTGTTAGCTTTAGGGAATCCATGTTGTCTAATGCACTGCAGAAGCAGATTAAAATTTTATTTGAAGCATAAAAAGCATAAATGAAGATGCATCCTTTAAATGTGGAACTATATCTTAAATAGCTGAATGTGAGACCAAAAGGTGATTTTCTATGTCAGCATAATTATATTGATATACTGATCACTGGATAATTTGATCCTAGAATTGATTTGGTAAAGAGAAAACAAGACTGCCTATCCAGAATGGTAGATGTGCCTGAAATTTCATAACTGACCCAATTATACACCTATTGCTTATTAATATGGCAAATCAAGAGATGGTGTTAGGCATTTAATTAGCATGTAATACTGATATGAAATTATTTAAATAATTATTGGCATCTATTTTCATGTGACTATTTTTGGTTATTAACTGAAATTTAAATTGCTTATGGCAACATGTGAAATAATCTCTGAACAGGTTTATTTGAGACACAATTGGAACCTCATGTTTGAACCAGTTATTTTGGGGTTCAGAGGCACATCTTTCTGTCTGTAGAGTGTCACTGGTTGAGAGTGGGCCTTACAGTAGATGAACAAACTAAAGTTTAGTTGCTCAAATCACTCTGGGTGAAACATTTTGCTCATTTTTCTTTCCCTTGTTAGGCACTGTTAGAAGGTGATAGGCTGACTAAAGGAGGTATCCTGGAGGATATACACTTAAACCCATTCAGAAGTGCAAACTGTGGTCTCCTTTTTTATAAGTCAGAAGGACCAAAGTCAAATACATCATTTATTGCAAATTCTTCTTTCTGCTTGAATGACTGTCCATTTTCTGGATACGGAGACAGAATAGAGAGGTGAAAATAAAGTGCCTGTCTCGCCCTGTGAGCACGCAGTTGACATGATGATGAAATTTCACTCTCTGTTCCTTGATTGTCCACCTTAATCACAGGCCCAAACATTCCAGGTTCATTGAGAAACTGATTGCTCATGAATGTCACCCAGCCCCCGAGTCTCCTACAGAATGTCTCCTCACACGTGCTTATTTAGATAAACAAATATTGCTGAGAGCAGCACAATGAATGAAACATTTGCACAGCTTTGTGACTTGTGACTGAACTTGCTGGTGACTAGGAAAGGACACGTTCATCCTGCTGAGTTTTTGTTCGTGAAGATACTCCTAGGTTCTTCTCTTTTGATGGTGTAGATTTTCATGGAACATATGAGGTGTGTGTTTGAGAGCTCTGCTCCTCTGTCAAATTTGGCTGGAGTCAAATTATGTTTTCAGAATGTATTGCTGTGGGGAGATTCAGAGTCTGGGCCTTCAGACTAATAGTAGGAGTCCATAAACCCTGTTTTCCGAGATGAAATATGCTAAAATGATCCCTTATAGGCAAACCAAAGACTATCAAAACATCAAGTCTTCTTTTGTTCATCCTGTCTCAGGTCATCATACCACAACCTTTTTAGTTATCTTTATTATTACAAACTAAATCATGTCCTTCTAAGAAGAGCAACTCCACAGCAATTCGTCAGCAAGTTATTTAAAGGCCTAAGTGTGTCTGGTCCTTCAGCACAAGAATGATTTCCAGTGTCACTGGTCTTTAATTTTGTATCTGAGCTACTTTAACACCACATATCCCATCTTAAACATCACTTAGATCCTTAACCTCATTATTCTACCCTATTTCTATCTTGGGTTGTGTTTACCAGGAGAATTGAAATAGGAGATTAATCCCCTTGCTGATTTTCAGTTGTAGTATGAGATCTTTGCTATTTGGCACAAAGTCTTGATAAGGGAACCCAGAGAAAGCTATAAAGGAATAGTTTGTATCAGTGGTCAATGTCCTTTTTAGCGCCACCTCTGAACAAGCTCTTCATTGAATTGCTCGGTCGGACAGCAATAACTGCTTCCACTGATTTGTGGCAATGCCAAGAGAATGAGTACTTCCTCACCTTTGGTGTGTGTGAAGGGAATTTGGAAATGACCATGGGGAACACCTATGTGTTTTTACCCATCAGGAATTGCAGAAAAGATGCACGTGTGAAGAAAGGCCCCCCCTTGAAAAACTGCTATTTGCAAACATGCTTCTTAGAACAGCAGATGAAAAGAATGGAGACTGAGGGAGGATGGACCTTTGCAGTGGTATACAGACCTGCTGAAAGGAGAAGTGATAATTACTGGATGCAGAGGGACCCAATGTGACAACCACACACTGAAGTACTGACAGTCACCCATCCTTCGGAAAGTCTTGGCAACATCTAGGTTGAAATGAACAGCGTGTTTGCCTTACCTTTGAATTCTCTGGGTTTGTTTTTTTTTTTGTTTTGCAACTGCACTATATTTTCATTAATAAAGGAACAAGTTTAAGAGATTTTTTAATAGAAACCTTCAAAAAGTGAGTGAGAGTCTGTGAAGGCAGACTGACAGTATGGTGCAGATTTCAAGGTACAGAACAAAACCATATGTTGCTCTTTAGCAGACATGGAGAGGATGCTGTGGTCTGGTCTCTTGGGAAGATTTATTTTTGTATTCCTTTGTGTCAGGCACACCAGCAGGAACAATAAAAAGAAAAGGAGATTCAGCTGGAGAATTATGAATACAGTTGTGAGGGGCCCTTTAGATAATCCACATCCAGACCTTCCTTTGCATGAGTGGAAAACATCTACCAGTCACTTGTGGTGCAATGGCAATATATTCTTGTAGTTGGTCCTGGACTTCACCAGACATGACTACAGCAGTTTCTGTGTAGCTGTGTGCTTCCCAGGCAGGCATAGAAGACACCAAAGAGAGTCACTGGAGATAAAATCACTTCCAAAAAGGTCCACCTCTACAGTCATACTCATGTGACTTTAGAACTGTGCAAATTTCTGAATTGGTAGCCAGACAGCAAGAAGCAACACTGCCTTCTGCCTCCTAAAATACACAAAATGAGACATTTCAATTCCAACAGGATTTAAAATCAAATCTGCCAGAAAAAAATTAATAAAAAAATTTTATTACTCTGAAAGGTATTTCAATGTTTGACCTTCTTTTCTTCAGACATACTTTGAGGATTTTTATTAAGAGAAATTTAGAAAAGCCAGTTTGCTTTGAAGTGGAGCATAGAAACTCGATGTGCAAAAAATGCCACTGAAATGCTTTGGCATTTTGTAAATTGCAATGATAAAACAAAAAATTACAAACCTGCAAATTCTTTCAGTCAACACAATGTGCATTTCTTCCATCAAAAACCTTTGCTGTCTCCCCACAGTGAAGAAGCTGTATTAGTACCCTTTCTTGACCTCCCCATAAAAACTGCTTGATTAATGGAAAGGGAAGATGAGGCAAAAAAGTGCCTTCCCTACAGATAACAGTCGTCTTGTTACAGTGACAGTGTCCCTCCTTTTCTTTAGGCACAGAGACCTTTTACACTTCAGGGAAAAGAAATAGATTCATTTCAAAGAACTGCATTCAGGCTCATTTAGAGTTTAACAGCCAGTTCTGTATTAATGGCTGTCATTTTCTTCCTGTGCTCATACCTGCTGACATGGGCTTACAACATCCTCATGTTCATCAAAGTTGTTCATCTACCCCAGCCTGCTCCAAAATACACCCCAGAGTCTAGAGTGAAACTAAGTGATTCTTTAACTGCTGCTTGTCCCTGTGCAGTCAAAGATCTGTCATAAATGCAGCCTTACAAATCTGAAATTTAAGAAATCATGTAGTAAATTATATTTTTGCTAGAAACAGGCTTGCTTCCAGCTGAGAACAAGCTCATGGGAGCTTGAAGAATTCTGTGCATTTCAGAGGGTTCTGTCATTTCTTAATTATGTGAGGTCCAAAATTAGCTGCTACACTGATGAGTATCGTTTGCCTAAATTACCATCACTATCCCCTGCTTAACCATGTCTTGCCAGCAAGTAATTTCTTAAGCGTTTTGAAATGAGAGGTGTAGAAAATTGTGAGAGTGGTAACAGAAACAATGACAAGACCAATCAGGAGAACGGACTAAATGTCTTGGATTAACATCAAGACAGCAGCTGCAAATTAGAAGGTAACAAAAATGTTTCTAGATTACTTGGTCAGTCTGAAGTACTAAGAGTACTGAAAGATAGGAGACTGTGCTGTGTAAATGTGTGACAGAGCCTTAAGCCTGTGAATGAAGAAAATATTCATCAGACTTCTGAAGTCTCCTTTGATAGTTTCCAATTGTTTTGTTAACTCTGCCCAAAGTATTCTTTAGGCAAACTTATTCTCCTTTTCAAGTGAGGATCACTGCAGAGAATGAATGAAGAGAAATGTAGTTTCTGGGAAAGACAAAAAACATTTCCAAAGAGGAATATCAGAGGAACATGCAGAAAATAACACCCTTCTTCACTGCAAATTATTCAAAGCATTTGAAACCCTTCAGCTGCACATTGCTGGAGGAAGTATTAGCAGGTATCCTCTTCTGTAGAGATCTGCTTTTGATTGGAGGTAAGGAGGAAGGATATGGGACGAGATAGACTTTTGGTTCACTGTTGTGAAATTTTCTGTGTCAATTACTCTTCAGCATGTGGGACAATTTCAAAACACAGTGAGACTAGGAAAAGAATAATTTTTATATCACGCAATAGCAGTATGGATATCCTGAGTTAAAAAAGAAAAAGGAAAGAAGAAAAAGAAAATGAATAATCATAAGTTTGGATAAATACACTAGAAATATTTGAAAGGTGAGGCCATCTCCTCTTGCTGCATCTACATCAAGGGTGCCTTCATGAAGCAATTGGATTCCTTTTGTTGGTAAGTGTTGTGGATGGGCACATAATGTTTTACCAGAAAATTATTACCTTATTGCTTTTCAAGGTCATTGCAAGTGGTGCAATGCAGAAATGAACACATTCAGAAGATTGTGGGATTTATTGATACAGCTACAGCATCTGAGAAAAGCAGAGTGGTTGCAGCATGCAGAGAAAAATACAGTGCAATAATCAAAATATTCAGGGAGGCAGAAAGGCTGCAGGGTAATTTACAGTGCGGGCTGGCCTTTCTCTTCTTGCCCTTAAGGGGTGACATATTCACACCATGGGGATAGCAAGTGATATCTCACATGAGGCTCATCAGGTGGGAAGTATAACTGGACAACAGCCTGGCTCTGGCTCTGGCCGTGGTGAATGAAGGGCTGGAACATCAGATATCAGGTCAGATGCACAAAGTGCAGGGGGTGGACATAGCTTGGGGTCTGTTTCTGAGGCAATCACTAACAGCACACCCACCCCTTGTTACCTCATCAAAATGACACATGAGTAATTCGGGTGCTGTGGTCTCTAGTCCAGCTTTCTTCTCGTGTTTCTTTAAGTGTAAAGGAAGCCAATTCATGATGCACAAATATTTCCTCAATATGCTGTAAGACCTACACACTCAAGCCAGAAACATGAAAACTTGCTACAGATTTTTATTACTCAGATGTTTCTGCAATGGTTTTTTAGTTTTGATTTCAGACTTGAAAAGTTTTGAAAAGTGCTGAGCTTCCATTAAATAAGAGAGTGGGTAGATTCAAGTGAAAATGGTGAGAGGAGGGGAAACCACCCATCATGTAAAATCTCTTCTGATATTTTTACTCTGAGTTATTTTACTTATTTTATCTCATGATGAGAATTGTAAAACTGTAAGACAGAAACTTGAAAACCCATTTGTCTCCCAAATAAATCCAGCTCTGCTACAGTGGCTGATCTAGCAGCTAATTAAGTGGTTACGATAGTCTTCCCAACGCTCTCATTTTTTTTTTTTGTACTGTTAACTCCAGCCCACATTGTAAGGATTAGAGCTTCTCTGTCATTAAATTGAAGCATGAAAACTGCGTATCTGATTGAAACATTAAATTTACAGAAGATCTAGATGTCTTTTCAGTCTCAGATGCTACTTCAGCTAATCTAGGCACTTTCCCTCTTGGCATTTCATGCCAGAGTTACTAAATAATACTTTAGAAACAGATTTGCTGAAGGGTTTTATGCACCAATTGGACAGTGAAGAAACAGAGGAAAAATTAAGTCACCTTTTTGCATAGACAGAGATGGGCATGATGACTTTGAATCCCGATGGAAGTGTCCTATATATCAATATTTTGTGAGCTTTGCTTGTTGAGAAATTTTTTTCTAGTTCTGCAAGTGGAGATCTTTGCAGGGTCCAGCATAAGGCTCATTATTGTTGCCCACAGGTAGCCTCTGGCAGGCTGCATGACACTGAATTTCTGACTATTTCTACTCCTTTTTTCCCTTCAGTGATTTTCATCCATAGAGACTTGAAGGCACTCCTCAGCATGGGAGGCAGGCATCACACAGCAAGCAGGGCTGTTTCAGGGTGCCAAACCCAGCTCCAGGAACCACATACACCATGAGGCTCCCAACAGTGAGAAGGAAATGAAACAAACAGTATATTCTTGGTTTTAAAGGAAATATGCTGCTGTCTCTGCTGAAAGGCATAAGGAAGGTTGTTTTTTAACATTTTTTTTTTAGAACCATCAGCAACTGTTGTCTGTAACCATATGTTGAATTGTCTCTGCATATCATCTTTCCACCTCACTCTGATATTTCCCAGTGAGGCTGCTCTGTTTGTCAAGTGGCTGACACACTCCCCAGCCATTGCTGCTAGCCAGAAACTCATCGTGGGCTTTCACAAATTGCCTCTTGAGAGCTTCATAGACCACAAAAATCTCTGTTAATCCAGAGGTGTTGGCATGCCTCTGACGTTTGAATAAATTCTTCCTTTTTTCCTTTTCTCACCAAAATTTTGGCCTGAATTATAAAAACACAGAGAAGAAAACGTAGTCCTATTACAGCAGAAGCAATGGTAATTTATGCCACTTAAGGTGGAGTCCTTCTTCCTCCACAAGCAGAGTGAATTTTCCTTTTTTTTTCCAGCTCGAGTCAAATACTCTTTTAAAATTGTGCCAGAGAGTGGGGGTGGGAGAAAGAGACTTAATATAAAAAAAATTTAAAGAAATGCTGGAAGAGGTTGGGTTGTTGTGCCCCATTCATGCTTCTGCTCCCCATATGCAGAAACTATTGTTAACTGTACTATCTGGTTCTCTTTATATATTGATTAACTATCCTGTAAATGCAGCCATCCAGTAAGTAAGGAACACATTTGCAGTCTTCCCTTCATACCAGTCCACATGGCATTGCACAGGTCCCCTCCCAGCTGTGCTTAATCACCATTCCTGGCAGTGTTAAAGGCCAGGAATGAGAGATGAGACCCTGAGCGACCTGGTTTAGTGGAAGGTGTCCTTGCCCATGGCAGAGGGGTTGGACTAGATGGTCTTCAAGGTCCCTTCCAACCCAAACGGTTCTATGATGAGTATATCAGCTGTGGAGGAAATTCCCACACTGCAGAGTCACACCTTGCACACTGCAGCCATGTTAATGCCTAGTACTAAACAAGAGTTACTAAAGGCATTTCATCCCTGTCAATTTCCTTGCAACAGCAACAATATGGAGGCTAGGGATGCTCTGAGTGTTCTGGGATCCACATCAGGTTGGCCATACCTTATGATCTACTAGCAGGCTTCCTTGGCACAGACTTTACACATTTCCCAATAAACCCTACTTACCTATAGGTAAGAGAGAGAGAGTATCAACTGAATTAGGGATGTTTGCTCTGGCCAGCAGAGACTTTGGGAAGCTATGCAATTGGTACTGTGCTCAAAGGCTGTTCGTCTTGTGAGCCCATCTCCAGCTACATCTCCAGAAAACCTTGATCTGCTGTAGTATCTCTGTCATGTTTGCAGCCTAGCAGAAATGTATCACATACCCTGAAGCATCTGAGACAGCTTCAAACATCTATGTTTATAAGACTGAATTGAGCCTAGAAATCATGCTTGTCAAATTTGAGCCAACAATCTTGTGTTTTGTATACAATTTTTATTAATTGTATATTTTTGTGCCTCCTCTCGTTTGACTGTGAAAACTCTCAGATTTTCCTCACAGTTCATGTTTTCAAGTCCAGTGACTCCTCTTGTGTTTTTATTTCCCGTTTCTTCACTCAGATTGTAATCTTTTTCTTCTAAAGTTGTTGTTCCAGACTGGACATGATGCCTCACACTTTGCTTTCATACTAGAAAGGAGGAATTACTCATTTTTTTTCCTGTCTTTCTTGTGACCTTCCCCTTATATATTTATCCCACAATAAAGTTTATTTTTTCTGTATAACATTATTGAATTTAGCTTTGTGATCCAACCTAACTTGCAGATCCAGTTGTGACAGCTCCTATGGAAGTCCAGATTTTTTCATTGTCTTTGAGTTATTTTTCTGCCTCTATTTCTCCACTGATTTCAAGAGAATTTTGACAGTGATCCATTTCTTCAAAGTGCTGGCAGTCCCATGCAGCCTGGTATCACTGCAAATTCAATAAGTAGCACAACTAGTCCTTCAGCCAGGTCATTAATGTAGAATTGAAGGGGACTGGGCTGATGTTTGACTCAAAGAGCTACTTTTCCAAAAAGTTTTGTACTTTTTTATAATTCGTCCTAGACCACACCTCAGTAGCTTTCTTCTGCAAGTATTATTCTGGGAAATCCAGAAATTAATCACTTGTGTAGGAAGGTCAGTTTTATAATGAAAGCCCAGAAAGGCCAGGCCAAGTGACATGGAAGTGGTGCTGAGGACTCCAGCACCTGACAAGATAACAGGAAGACATCTCCTCACTGCTTCCTCTTTTTCTAACTGGAGTAGAGGCTCTCAGGGCATCTCCTGTTTTTTAATACTGAATCAACTCCATTGGTATCTGAAGGAAAATGGAGCAGGAGCAGCTTATTTTTATCATCAATGCCTCTACTTGTGGGACTCTCCTGCCTCTCCTGGCACTTACCAGGCCTGGAGAAATCTCAAAGGAACTTCAGGTAAAACAAGACAGAGCTACCTGGAATTTCAGTACTTGGCTGCTAAATGCCCTAATTAACTGAGTCCTGATTTGCTGTTCATAGGTGCAAACCTTCAGTATCCTCATTGCCCTCCTGATAGCACAGGAGTGCTATCCCTTCGAGTTTCCACAACAGAGTGTTTCACTGCTGAGATGAGGTAGTAGACAGAAATCCTATAGCCAAAAAAAGGTCATCTAAATAAATTTTTTTTTAGACAGCAAAAGAAAGAAGGAGCGCAATCTGTCCGAAAAACAAAGCTGTCCAAACCTGAATTCCAGAAAAATTCTTGTAAACTCTTGCACTCAGACAAGAAGAAAACCTAAACAAACGCCCAAACACAAAACACACCAGGAGAGAACACTCCTGCTAAGTTACAAGGCAGTCAGTAACATTTAACCAGATTCTCAGAGTGAATCCCACGCCACTCTCCAAAGTTTAGTCCAAGAAAAAGAACTGGCTTCCCAGAGCAAAGGAAGAATATGGGGCTGGGTTACACCTACTCTCATTCACAATAAACTTGTCTCAACCACCAATTAAAATGAGAAGCTTTTGTGGGGTTTAGGGCACAACCAACTGCCTCAAAACTACACACTGTTCCTCAGATACAGAGAGATATTTTTGGTGCTTGAAAAGCTGTATTTTTCAGGAAAGGCTCTAATCTAAGTACTAGGTTTGTTTTTTTTTTTAAAGTATTTCATCTCAAAGTGACTCCTGGCTTTGCAAAGTAAACCTAACTGCAGATTTTCTGCTATTTTTCCCCCTTCCTATCAAACACTTCGCAAGAGAAATTTCTTTGTGTACTCACAAAATATAATAATCAATAATAACAATGTTTTTAGCATGAGTCGATTGGCACTCGTTTTGGGGGAAAAAAAAAATTTCTTTGTTTTGCCTTGTGGATTGTTCAGGAACTGCACTCCAAGCTTAGCAAGGCTCTTTCTCTGGCTGTTGCAGAAATCACACCAATTGAATTGAACTTGCCCTTTGTTTACTTGAATGGCAGGATCTCCTGCATCTCTGCTGTATTTCACACAGTGGGAGGTCAGTGTGGACTTTCCAAGGTCAATCTTGCTGTTGAAGACCAATGGGTCTCCTGCTGGGTAGGTGTCACAAGTTGAGTTTGTAGCAATGCAAACTTGTCAACTGCTGAGGAGGCTCTGGCAATTTAAGTGCATTTGACCAGTGGAGACCCTCACTGCCTCGAATTCATTTACTTCTCTGCAGGGGGTAACTAGGAAAAAGAGGATGAGACAGACACAAGTGAAAGAATCTGTGAAATTGTCAGTTCTTTTATCAAAAAAGGCAACAGGAGTGTAAACTGTCTCCTGGAAGTACATATCAGTGGGCTTAACCTGCAGTCTGGGATCTCAGCTCAACAAGCTGCAAGGGAAATTAGGATCTGACATGAATTAATCTATGCAGAGGAAAAGGCTGTGTGAGGCACCTGGGGCTTGTATTTCCACCCTCTAGTGTCTACTGCTAGTGAATTTAATGGGAGGAGAAAAACAATTAAAGTTTATTAGACCCCAGTTTCAAAATAGATGAACAAAATAACTTCAGCACTGATACACTGAGAAAAGGGTTTGGGGACAAGGGCCCGTGGAAATCAGTCACTGGGAAGGACTGTCACCAGGTGACATGAATGAATGTGGGGCATCATGTAAGCAGCTGGCTGCCATGGAGCTCTGTCAAAGCAGAAGAGCTGCATAAGAGTGTCACTGTATTGGAATCAAGAAGCTCTCTGTGACTTTTTGGTGGCAATTAGCTTCACCCAATCAGCCCCTTAATTAATGCAGTTATTCTGGGTCATGGGACAGATTTAGATGTCTCTCCATTGACCTCCAGTGCACAGCAGAGAAATGGAGAGGGCATCAACCATGCTCATTTTTGTATTTATATCTATTGAAAGAGCTTTATAAAGGTGATAAGTATTTTACAGATGTGCAAACTCATGCAGGTCTCAATAAGGAGCTTATACAAGTTTTCCAGTGGAGCAGCATCAAAGTCAAGGCTGGAATGGAGCTCCCTGTGTTCTGGCTCAGCTTTGTAAGAACCATTCTGTTCTCTAAAAATAAGAAAGCACAAGCGCATCAGGTTCTTCACAGATCATATTCTGCTGTAGGATGTCAGAAAGTCCCCTGGGTTCTCTGTTAAGAGTATCACAATATATTTCAATTTAGCATGGTAATAATGAGTGGAATTTTTTTACTTTTATTGTTATTAGTTGCTCCACTGCACTTACATTTTCTGCATGTGTCAATTTTAGGTTGTTTATGGCTTTAGCAAAATATTTTATCACATATTTAATTTTAAACACATGCTCTAAATGCCCAGGAACCTTAAAAGCATTTAAACCTCATGTTCAAAGTTAAGCAGATACTTAACTGAACAGAGATGGACACTCATGCACTAAGTTCAATGAGTGTGTGGCTGTTTTGCCAGAGTAAGATGTACACAAATGAGAATAAATCTTCACACATTAGTTCAATAAGTATGATTCCAGTGACTGCAGTGGATTACACCAGGAGCTGGATTTATTCTCAAGCATTTCTTAGACACCTGCAGTCTCAGGTACCAAGCAGGATGTTCATCCTCTCACTGCCCATATGTGGCTCACCTGCATTGGTCCTATGCTGCTTTGCATCAGCCCTGGCTCTCTGGGGCTTCATTTGACATCTGGTCCACTGAGTATTGTGCATGTAGTCCTGAAGTGGGGAAGGTCATGGTGTTGCCCTGACACTGATGTAACAGTGACACATCATAATATTTTAAACCTCTTAAACTTTTAAAGAAAGCTTGTGATCCTCATACATCCCCTAGTTTTATCACTCTCATGTGACATTGATGTAAAAGGGTCCACATTTTGGGAAAGACATTGGATGTATATTTAATAACCAAATCTGCCTCTGTAGAAAGGGAAAAGCTGAGCAACCCCAACCGGGCATTGCATCCCAGTTTTCAAAATGGAGAAGGGACTAATTGTCTCTAGTTGTTATGGTTTTGGCTCACCTGTGTGATCACCTGCAGGCAAGATGGGTGAATTTGCACAGTTCTGGCTCTGGAGAACAGTTTTTCTAAAGGTCTCATTTTAGGCTGTAGTCAATAAGTGGGTGAAATATGTGTCTATTTAATGATGGTGAAAATTGAAGGTGTCCAGTAAAGCAGTTGTAATTGTGTTTAATGCTGAGACAATGAACCTAGTCAAGATTAAATTTGGTCTTCCCCCTTTGTTCCCTCCTTCCAGTAGTAAATGGTTAATTACCAGTTTCAAAGGCTTGGTGTAACTTGTCAACTTGCAGAAATTGCAGTGATCACCATACTGTCAGGAAGAAGTGTGACCCCATTGTTTTTCCAGATAAAAATATTTAATCTTTTACATAAAATGCTAAGCAATCTCCTGGCTTGAACTATCAAGCCATAGCCTTTCCCCTCGTGTTTGACAGGGATGAGAACTGACAGGATGTGCCCATCTGCTGAGTGCTATGAACAAAAGCTTCCCACATTGCATCCACAACCTCTGTGTTGATGTCTGTTTGACCCCTTCTCCCCTGCCACCAGGATGTACCTGGCAGGGCAAAGGCTCAGCACCAGACCTGTCCCATCACTGTGAGGCAGTGCAGCCCCTCAGTAAGATCCCACATTGGAGCCTTCATTTGAGTTGACTTCTGGCTAAATTTTCTCTCTAAACATTTCTATTGCCAAAAGCCCCAAAACCTACAAACACAAAGCCACTCAACCCTATCTTGATCCATATTTGTTTGTCCTAAAGGAAACACAAAGGGCCCCATGGGTGACTGGGCTGAGATGCTCCCTTTGCTTCAATCACTGATCTCTGCATTACAGAAGTGGGGTATTTTAAGAAGTCATTGCAAATTCCACTGTTAATTTGTAATAGGTGATGTTTAAAATGTTCAGTGGATTGTGAGGGAACCTCACCCTGAAATTTTCACAACTTGGGGCAGAAGTTGTCAAGTAAACTAGTTGCATATATGGTTGTTGACTAGTATGTATTATATTATAGTTCTGATTAATTTGAACATTAGTTAGGATTTCTTTGTTTCTTTATTTGTTAGGGATACTGAAACAGACAGAATTTTTACAATCAGGCACAGAGTATCAGTGTTGTACTCTTGTTGCCAATATGTCATTCATCAAGATTTCCTGCAAACAGCAGAAGCTGCTGATTCTCTGAGCCAAAGACACTAGGAACACAAAATTAACAGCACCTTGCTACAGAAATGCTGAGTGCATTTTAGATAGATAGTAGAACCCATCTATTCTGTTTTACTATATATGACTCCAAAACTCCAGGTGCTTTATATATATGGATGAAAAATATAATGATTTAAAAAAAAAAAAAAAAAGATTTCTGAGAAGACATAGCAGAGCGTAGAAAAAACACAGGACAATTTCCATTTTGTAGCCTGCTCTTCTTTTTAGGCTCCAAGTTTCCTCAAGGAAGTAGTCTGCTGACTGGGATTATTACCCAAGATAGCTTCCTCAAATATAACAATCTTCTCACTGCAGGACAAAGAAAGGGAAGGTTGTGTCCCAGTACCTGGGAAATGTATTGCAAGGTCAGGGGAGATACTAATCTGCTGATCTCAGCACTTTAAAAAAGCTATGTATGCAAAAGGCATTTGCATCTTTTCTCTGTCCCTGGTCAAATCATGCTAAAATGACAATTAAAATTGCACCTTCTCCCTTGCAGCTGAAAAAGAAACAAACTCAGAGCCATCCCCTTCCCTTTACAAAATATTGCTCTAACTTCCAGAAACACTAACAACTTTAGGAAGATTCATAATTAGGATGCAGTGTCATTGAGCTATGTGCTCAGAGTTTAACAACACAGATTACAATTCAACAAGCATAGATCTTGCAAGTTGCTTGTAACAGTGAGAAGTAGGGTTGCTCACTGTCTATGGTTTTTCTCATTCCCTTCATCTCTTGACCTGTCCTTCTACTTATTTCCTGTTCAGCAGAATATTTCAGGTTGGCATAATGGATTTTCTGTAACTGACCCATAAACAAGTAAGTAAGGGGTGTTTCTCTTAGAGAATGGATTTGATTTATAATCCTTTTTCATAATCTCTAAAGAGCTCCAGACTGCACCTATTTTTCTTAAACTTTTGGTGCCTCGTTTTTCTACAGAGCATCCTTTCTGGTTCATCCTCTGTCTGTAAAGTAGAATGCTCCCACAAGCCTTAATTCATTACCAGAATGAGAGCTGAAAAGCAAAACAAGAGGTATCATTACAATAAAAAAAAAAAAAGGCAGGAGCTGTCTGCAATCTAATGGCTCTTGCAATTACATCTTGATTGAATCTGCTGATGAAGCTGCAGCCCCTTTCTTGAGTGCCATGTTGTGGGCACTTACTGATGACTACACAGGTACTCATCAACATGCTGTGCTCCAGACCTGACTAAGGATTATAGTTTGCACAGATGAAAAAGAGGAAGACAAAGCCGGGGAATGTTTCCCTAGATTCTAAGATTCTTTGATTTTTTTCATATTCCTTTTGGCAAGAGTCTTGCACTGGACTTGAAGTCAACCAGTGGGGAGTGAGAAAAGTTATTCAACATTTCTCCTTAGCCATGGATTGCTTTGGTAAGCGCCTAAAAGCCTTTATCAGGAATAGGTCTCAAGCAAAATATTTTCTGTATTCCAGAGTAAGAACCAACTTTGGTCCTAAAGAGCTACCAACCTGAAGAAACCAGTCAGGGAAACATCTCATTAAGATCCTCTTCACTATGCAGGAAAATTGAAGCTCAGGAGCCCAAATGTAACAGAGAAGATGCTGGAGCAGAACTGAGAGGAGAACCCATTTCTTCTGATTTTAGATGAACTCCAAGAGGTGTGTTAATTTGGCAAGGAGGACTGATTTATGCACCTTGACACACACTAATTCTAGATCCTGTGTCCATTTGCTCTGCGTGGCTGCCTTTAACCTTATTTTAGGTGTGGTCTTATTTCTTTTCTCCCATGGCTGCAGAGGATTCTGAGTCTTCAGAGCCCTGAATGAGCTGAGCTGCTTATTGCATTCTTGAGATCTGATAGTAGGTCCAGTTGTATGCCATACAAGACAGTGCAAAAATAACTCATGGTTACCTGAACTCCTTCACCTCTCAAGCTTAAACCAGAGCCTTCTGGAGACCACAGGTTATTTTATATTAACCCTGATGTATTTTGGATTAGGCAGTAAACTGTTGCTGCTTCTGCTCTCCTCTCTCTGCTGTCAGTGTTACTCTGTTGAACAGGTGGAAACATCATGTTTTTTAAAAATCAGTAGTTTTTAGAGAAGTAAAGTAATGAAGGAAACCTAGGTTACCATTTGGGATACATGGAGGAAGGATTTAAAGGTGTGGAGATACTGACTAGCAAATCACTCCTTCCCTCTGGACTGCTGTCACTGAAGTCCAGATGGCACCTGAGCATCTCAGAGGCTGGAGTCAAAGACCCTCAGTTCAGACAGACGGTTCATTATGGTGCAGAGTGAGAACCAGCTGCACAGAGGAGGGTGTCTATTACCTTGTTGCTACAGCTGCTTCCTGCTGAAGTCTGCTACATGCCCATTGCTTTGGGAAAGGTTAACTCATGCTGGGGAGTTTTAATTATCTATTACCCACCCAGAAGAAACTAACTATCTTAAAAAAATCTTTTTTTTTCTGGATTTAAAAAAAAATTTTTTTTTTTGAAAGAAATGTGTACGTTAGTCAAACCCGTGAATGAACAAAAGAAAGATAACAGCAGTGATATGTTCATTGGGTAAGGAGACCCTGGGTCACACAGATCCAGCAGCAATGAATCTAAATAAAGTCAGGGAGAGTATCATTGAGTACAGCAATTATTATTGCACTGATTGATAATGTAGTTCCTCAGCTAATGTGGTGATGTGCATGGTCTGAAGGTCAGCAGCACAGCTGGTGAGGTGGAAAACCATGCTGTTGTGATGGGATGGGCTGATGCTTCATGGTCTGATACACACCTCTTGTAAATCAAGATTGATTTGGATTACAGTGCCCTGGTTCCGGGCTGTCCTGCATGTGGTGGCTCTGCAGGATTGGTCTGAAGTTTGTCCAACTTCAGCCTTTTCAAGTTGGCTTGCTAACTTTCATTGATCCCTTCCCTTAGTTTTAGATGGAGTTTAGGTTTCAGAAGAGAAATAGAATGGATTTATCTGTTTCTGTAAAAAAAATAGTGACATAAGAAATCCTTTTGTAGTGGTATGAGTAGTTTTACTTAATTCTGAGGAATGCAGTGAGATTTAATAAGTGATTTGGAGAGAAGATTTGGTAGTTCCCTCACTCATGGGCGAAACAAAAAGAGGTGGAAGACCTCAGGGAAACGCTAGATAACCCATAAGGATGAAGGAAATAGTACAGTATATTAAAACATAAATTGTGCTAAGGACACCTTTCAATGCAGATTTATATATGTTTTGTTCTAGAAGTTCAAAACACTTAAGATCACAGATTAATTTGGTGACTTAGAAGCACGGAGTAATGAATATATGACATACTTGTAGAACAGGAAACTGGTACACACCAGTGAGGAAAATATAGGAGCTCTATGCTTTTCTGTTCCCACAGCCATGACTGTCACATCCAAGTGTAACCCATCGCTGTAGCTCAAACTGAGAAGAGAAGCAGAAGAGACATGGGGATTTTGTTGCAACTGCTGAATGCAGGGCAGAACAAGGCACTCAGAAAGAATAAAGAACTGGAAACTCTTACCACGGTGGCAACTGTAATTAACAGCTTCTTATTTATTATACATAATCATTGACAGGAACATGAAGTAGGATTTGCCCCTCAGTTTTGACCTGTCTTGGTGAAATGGATGTGCCACATGTAGTTATGTTACACAAATGAACATTTTCTTTTGCTTCTCAAATTTCCTCTCTGGATGTTTTGAGACCTCGTATGTTTGGGACAAACTTTCTTCTGGTACTTAATTGCTCAGGCTGAAATCACATAAAAATGAAGCCTGGACAGTTTTAAAGACAACTAGAAATCTGAATACCATCTTAATTTATTATCAAATATGGAAGAAATTTGAACTGCTTTACTGCATTGTTCTATAAATATTGACTAAAGTATTGCTGTACGAGGAAGCATGTAAGTTATGGCTTAGTCCTCTGAAGACAGAAAGGGTGAATCTTTCATTCACTTCATTTTATTGCCAGAGTCTTAGAAGCCATTCATTCTAGGAAGAAGAGACATCTTACAGGTAATTTACTGTATTTGTGCCTTCTGTCCCATGGGCTATAATGCAAGATAAAGTGTCAGCTTGTGCTTTCAGTCTTCATTTCTCTTAGATTATTCCACCGTTTTTCTCTGAGGTACTCTTCACTGTAATCATTATACTCCAGTTTGGCTCTCTGCAGAAAGCTTGAATAGTATCACTTGCAATTAAGGATCTGGTTGGCTTCTTCATCTAAGGATCTTTTCTGTTCCTGGAAGGAAACAGTAAAGCTAAGAGAATATTTGCTGCGACAGTGGAGACAGTGTGCTGTCTCAGGAAGGAGAGAAGTACTGTGGTGGCAGGTCTTCACAATTACAGGTAGTTGCTGTTTATGTAGAAGGTACAATGGAGTAAAGACACACTTTCTGAATTTGAGATGCAAACAAATCTTTTTCATGTAAAAAGTCATGAAGTGTGTCTTTGTAGACACTTCCATTTATATGTAGGATTCATCAATTGGATAGTGCCTTCTGTTAAACTAGACACAATACCACATGCAAGGTTGTGACAGTAAATCATTGGAGAGACCACTATTTCTTGTGAACCAAAGAGGAAAACCTTGGTGAAAACACAAAAGTGGTGCCCAAAACCCTCTTAAGGCTCTGCTGCTCAGTTTTTATATGTTGTACTGACATTCAGCTTCTCATCTACTGAAATGTTAAGCTCATGAAATGTCGATCCTCCCTACTCTGAAACACAGGCACCTTTTGGGGGAAACCTGGTGGGTGTTTGAAACTAGGATTACACATGCATGATCACTGCGTTATCTTCAGTTAGAGCAGCCAGTTCCTTTTGCCCAAGACAGAATCCTGCTAGTGGACCGAATTCACAAGTGAGTGTGTGAAACCCAGTTGAGAAACCCTGGAGGTCTCTCCTTGGTGAACCTGTCAACACAGGTGGTATAAGCTCCCATTAGGTTAGAAAATCTTTAAAACATCCCTCTCATGCTCTTTTTGTGCACAGATGTTATTTCTCCACTGAGTGCTCAAAACTGTGCCAGGTTTTGGCCTATAGATAAAGGTTCTTGTCTCCCAAACATGCGTGATGTTCCTGGAGGGGCCTGTGGCAAAGTGGAGACATCTCCTCCCTGGACAGGCAGGGCCAATGCTTTGCTTCTCAGCAGTTAGAAGCTTGATTGAAAAGGTGCTGTCCAAGGGAGCCATTTGGTCTCTACAGAACTACCTTTGTGGCAGTGCTGACCACTGACTCCTACAGGAAAAGTCCAGTCCCCTTCAGAGGGCTGTTTTTTTTTCTCTCTTTGGAAGAATCCACAGTTCTGCATTATATAGACCAGGCTGTGGTATCTTCCACACTGAGTGGTTTTCTGGGGCAGAATTAAAATTTTTTTATGTCTTAAAACACAAGGTTATAATCTTTTACATATGTAGTGTATATATATATATGTTTGTAATATTTTTTCCTTCTGGAATACTTTAACAACCTCCTCCTGAAATAGTTTATTTGGAATTTATGGGATCATTTTTCTACCTTTGGACAAATGCATTTTTTAAAATTCTTTTTGTGAATACAATGTTTCTATTCTATTCTATTCTATTCTATTCTATTCTATTCTATTCTATTCTATTCTATTCTATTCCTTATGCCATGGCTACCACTAGAGGTACCTCCAGCACCATCTGACACTAAATGCCTTGACTGAGCTCAGAGACAGAATTTAAAGTGGAATTAAGGAGTGGTATGACACATGCCCAACTTCAGCACAAGGTATTCTCTGTCCCTCCCACTCAGCAGCTTCTCACCCTGTCCTCTTCCCCTCAGAAAGTGTAAGACCTTAGTGAGGCTAACTGAACTCTGCAGGTATGGAGCCCTGGAGACTCAGCTCACAGTTAAAGCAGGGCTTTGTTCTCAAGAGCTGTCAGTGTGAGGTCATGCCATATTACAGCAAGAAGGTTCATGATGCTACCTTAACAAGGTAGCCCTAAGCTGTGTTTCAGGGCATAAAGGGAATGGAACAGCTAGGGGGAAATCCATCAAATAAGATGAAAGAATATGACCAAAAAAAAAAAGGAAAAAAAAAGAAAGTGATGAACCCCCTCCTGTGATGTACTAGGCTATGAAGCACAAAAGTAACAATGAAAGTAGCAACTTCAGAGAGTGCTATTCCTTGTTCAGTCCTGCCTTTGATCTTTCTTTTTGATTTCCACAAGGGTGTCTTCACAGCCCCTGGATGTGGAATTGCTGATACTGAGTCCTCACCCATGGGATGGCCAAAGAGACCCCCCTGCCCATATGATTTACTTTTGCTATGGCATGTCTGCATCACGCAGCCCTGAGCCAGCCACAGCCCCTGTAGTGCATGCAGAGTGCAGGTAGACGCTGAATTTCAGAAAGGGAGGGCTGCCTTTGCCCAGCCCCAGAGCAGAGGAAGTCTGATAGAACTGTTCTCCTTTCCTGTGCCATTGCCACAGGCTGGTCAGAGTATCTCTGCTCAGCATCTTCTGCACTTCTTTTCCTACGGCAAGCTCATGTGCCTCTTCATAGACCTCAGATGTTCTACCTGCAGTGGGGGTCCCACAGGAGCATCTGCACCTACTGAGTAGGCAGGCCCAGAATTCCATCCTTTTGAAGAAACAACCTTCGGGATTTTTTCTCGTGTGGTTTTAGAAAGAAAAGAAGAGGTCAAAATAATCCTTAATACTGAAAATGTAGTACTGTTCATGGCTTCTACTGTCTCTTCCTTGCTCGCTGTTTGCTGATGAGAAGGACTCAGAGAGTTAGTCATCCCACACTGTAAAATGAAGCCACTGTGATGGTTTTTGGGAAAGGTGAGCACCTCTGTCCCATGACACCAGTGCATGGGCTGTGTTGACCACAATGAGGCCTGGAGAGATGATGAAGCCACCCTGATGAATTCCAGCCTTAAGTGCTGGTAATGAAGCCAAACCACTCTGTTTCCTTTCCTGTCCCTTGCACGAGTCAGTTATTTGGTGTTCCGGATTTGTTGCCTTTCATATAATTTCTCTGTTATTTAATAGAACCGTAGAATTATTTAGGTTAGAAAAGATGTTTAAGATCATCAAGTCCAACAATTAACCTAGCACAGGTGTTTAGTCTGGAGAAAAGGAGGCTCGGGGGAGACCTTATCACTCTCAATAACTGCCTGAAAGGAGGTGTAGCCAGTGGGGTTTGCTCTCTTCTCCCAAGTAACAAGTGACAGGACAAGATGAAATGGCCTCCAGTTGCATCATGGGAGATTTTGATTATGTATTAGGGAGAAAATTCTTTACCAAAAGAGTTGCCAAACATTGGAACATGGTCCCCAGGGAAATTGTTGAGTCACCAACTCTGAAGATATTTAAAACAAATGTAGAGGTGTTACTTAGGGATATGGTGAGTGGTGAACTTAGCCGTGTCAGATCTGTGGTTGGACTCAATGATCTCAAGGTTCTTTTCTAACCTAGATATTTCTGCAATTCTATGACTTTTATTTTCAATCAGTTCTGCTAAGCCATTTTGCCTGTCTTTCATTTAACAACCTGGAAAGGAGAGCATTTGAACAACCAGCTGAGCTTCCTCTGAGCAAGCAAGGAAGTTAGAGCAAACAAGTGAGTACCCTGCAAACCCTGCAAACCAGTGTTTGATTAATTTCAGCCAGTTTTAATTAAGAAGTGTTCTCTCCTTAGTTCATTATGTGTTTTATGAGGAATGGATGTGGTTATCTGAAATCAAGCAAGGGATGGTGTTTCTGTCATCTCATCAATATAGGGTATATCAGCTCTGGAAACTAAGACAGTATAAATAAATAACCAGATACAGAAACATGTCCCTATCAGACACTAATAGGATCCACATTTAAATTAATATTTGAATTTGCTCCAGTGTACCATGTATTGTGATGTACCATCTTTCATATTAAATGCTATCTGTCCTTCTGTTAATTGCATTTTAGCTTTTTATTGTAATGCTCTGTGTGTAAAAGAGAATTATTCTCAAGTAAGGTAGGATTCAAGCTTGAAATGTGTGGATGCATTGTTTCCAAAGGACAAAAACATTCTATATGCAATCTCTAAAAGTCTCTCTCTTTTATTTTTTTTTAACCGAAGGAGTGCTTGGTCTTTCCTTTCTTTGGTGATCAGGATCTTTTAAAATGGTTCATAAAGGCATTCAGATACCAGGCCTTCTAAAGCAAATGTAATTCCAGAAAATTTAGATCATGTTTAGGAAAGGATAATAATATATATGCTCTTCATCTGCAGCAAATGTCTATGTACAAGCTGATGATGTGACTTGATTATGATACAGAATCATCAAAAAAAATTTTTTTGTCCTGTAAGTTTTCCACCTGACAGACAAAGAGAATGCAACAGGTGAATGACAGAAATGAAACAGGACAGTGGAGGAGGTTGACAGCAAATAAAATGTGATCACCGGGATAGCAGGAATCATATGGATCACTGCCTGTTTATTCTCCCTAGACTCTCTAAATATGTCTTTCTGCAACAAACTACAAATGTCACTTTTATGGCTTTGAATCTTAGCTGTGAAATGAATAATTTACATTACTCAACAATGAAATGGTGCAAAGTTGTTTGAACATGGAGGTAAATGCAAGTCTTTAATAAGAGAAACACTTTGCAAAGGAAAGATGCAGGAAAGTCAAGATGTGCAAGCAAGACACAATAACCTCAAGGGTGATGTGCTTAAGCTTCACTGAATAAACAACAGAATGATTTGATATCCTTCCCAATAAGCTTTACAAATAGTGCGGCACTGTCTGAACGTATTTCATACTAGCAAGCTAACAGGGTGTCAGAAGTGGCAGCATTCATGCCAAGACTCCACTCTGCCATGCTCCCTAGTTAAGTGCAGGGACAGTAAATTTCACAGGATCTTTAATCTTTGTCTCAAGTAAACAACTTCACATGGGCTTTCAAAAAAAAAAAAGTCCTTGCTTTCCTGCAGGTTTAATCTCAGTGCTGATGCCTGTTGATGGATCAAATACTCGGTCTCCTATTTTTAAATCATTTAACTGGTTCAATAACTGTCTTAGCCTTTGCTTTGATAGTTAAATCAATTCTTAGGAAAGAAAATAAGCTTGTCAGTGAATCATACCCAAAGGTCTACCTTTCCTTAGAGCCAGTTGCAGATTATATAAAATAAATCAACTCAGAACTTTCTTAGAAATGAAGGGAGGTGAAGAGAGCAAATGCAAGAATTGCAAACCAGAAGCAGTGAGGGGTGGATTTGTTGCCATCATGGTACCACACAGGAGATCACCATAGACAGTTGTGTCTCTGCCATTTAAAATGAGTGGTTGCCATCACCATGCCTGTCAATTGAAGTAAAGCACAATTGTATGACGTAGCATTGGACAACTCTCATGAAAAGTTAAAATGTTTAAAGATTCCTTAGACAGGAGCTGGAAATCCTTCCCCAAGAGAAATCTCTGTGGATTTGGATGGACACATGGACCTCAGTACCAGGAAATGCATCTGTGTCCTGGGAAACACTGTGATGGACATCGATGAAGCCCTGGTGTCTTTATAAGAAAATGAAATAGCCTGTACCTCTCTCCCTTTCCTATACTGCTTAACAATTGTGGCTTTTTTCCTAAAAGTCTAGTCCGTCATGAGATACCAGGGGGAGGTTTATGAAGGGGTGCCTGAAAGACACCTCTGAATGAAACTTGTATTGCATTGGTTCTTGGAATTGCGGGACATTGGACTTGAGGACTTAATTGTAGGGTCAAACTGAGCTAGAAACAGAATACAGAGAAATGGTCCTATGTCCTCTAAAATAAGACATGGTAGTCATTTAGTGTGAGAATGAAGAAAAGACTTAAAAATGCTTCTTTCTGTTGTCATTTTTGCTGCCAGATACTAAACCTCTTTATGCCTCTATTTTTCAGTTGCAAAATAAAAGGTTTTCTTTTAAAACTTTAACTTCCTCTGAAAATGTTTTCAATTTTCCTCTTCTTGGGAGACAGAGATTGAAATAATTTAACAATTTATTTCTTTCCTTCACATCTGGATGAACTATAAAGCTTTATTTCTATGGCTGCTTTTCTTGGTCTCTCCAATTTTTCACAGATTAGCAAAAAGAAGTTTTGTGACTTTTTCTTGTTTGTGAAGTTTAAAAAAGTTTCACAGTGCAGAAATAAAAATAAATGGAACATAGAATTAGAATGAAAACACAAGACAGTCTCAACACTCATCTTGATAAGTGAGACACACTGAAAATATAGTTTTTCCAAGGCTAAGGAGAAAATTTGGATTCTACTATTGGAAATATTATTTTCATGTTTTTTCTATACATGCAAGTATATACAAGTTTGAAGTCAGAATTTGGGCCATAATACTTTTCCTACTAGAATGTCTTTTCTGAAATGAGTCCTACAGTGCCTTCCAATGATGTCCTCCAGTCCTGCATTACAGCTACACTTGGAAACAGGCCACTGTAAAAACATAAACATTCCCAGAAAAATCCCTGTGTTATATATACTTATTAAGCATTTGAACAGCATTATTTGCTTTTAAATGAAGATGAATTTTAACTTGCTGTTTCCAATTAGGATAATAATAAACATTTTCCCTAATGATAATGACATGCAATAGTGTTAAATTGGAAATGCAGAAGCTTTTTCTGTTGGTACAGTATAAGTTACAGTACCATTAAATATATAATCAGCCATTTATTGCTGGTCTTATTTTTGAGGCACTTAAATGAAAAGTTGATTTGTCTCTTATTAGACCTCAATAAATGTTCCTTTAATAGTTATAGAGTGTTTTAATGCTTTACAGAATCATTGTCATTAAATTGAATGCAAGACACTGGACTTAAATAAAAGAGAAATGGAAAAACTCAATAAATCAGGATAATAAAAGCTTTTCTTGGTGCTGTTTGGATTGTGCTGAAATGGATCTGTCTCTTAAACAGCCTTACAAAGGCCAAAGTAGCTTAATTGCTTTAGGGCTTGATTATGCCTGCATGAGTCAGCTGTGAGACTGTGGCAGTAAAAAGACACATTTTTCCACAGAAACTTGAAGCTGAATTTTGCTGCTGTGTTATCAAACTTCTCTAAAACAATAGTCAGGTAAGAAAAACATACTGTAATGACTTCTGCATTATGGGAGTCTTTCTCTATATCAGAGCCAGGTGGAGAACACAGAAGGCACAATACTTGCAAATAATTCATTGCCCTTTTATACTGAGTTTCTCCAGCTCCTATGGTTTACTGTGGCATCCACTGCCAACACACAAAGTGACTGTCAAGCATTTAATGAAATATATCTTATTAGGTATATAAAATATATATGATATGAGGCATATCTTAAAATGCATTGGTCAGCATTATTCTGTTAAACCTCTCAGAAGTGTTCTCTTTGAATCAACTTCTTCAGTGTAAATTTATTACTGAATTTGTCTGTTTATTGGATTAAAAAAAATTAAATCATACTTTCTTGGCCTGCTCAGTTACCAAGATGAAAAGTAGAATTTTGTGATTCAAATTACTAATGCTCAGTCTTGTCAGGATTTGAGAGCTAGTGACTCAAACAAGGATATAGAGGCCTGATCCAGTCTGAAGGGAGCTTATTTACATAATGAGCTTGAGCCAGGGAGGTGAGAATAGTGTGACAATCCTGACTGTCTGAATGCAAGTGTTAAAACCGCGTGGAATTGTTGCACCCCTCCAGGTACTTTGCAAGCTGCCTAAGATACTATCATGCATCAAAAGCCCTGTATACATCCTGCTGCTCTGAAATCTCTGTGGTTTCTTTTATTAGTTAAGTTAGAAACCTCTAAACTTGAAAGTCCTCTTCTTCTTGGTAGCCACTCAGCATTCAAATGAGCTAGACATGAGGATACGTGATACACTTGTCGTCATACTTTCCCCTGTATTATTTGTTAATTAATCGGTTAGCAGAATTTGTTGTTTGTGGATGCAAAAGGGAGGACAAATATAAAAAGTGGTCAGTAGTCATGGCAACAGAAAATATTACATTTAGTAACAGAGTATGTATGTAGAGATTGGAAAAAGGAGCCTTCCTAGAATGGCTGCCAATTCACTTAATCTGTAAATATAGAAATAAATAAAAAGGCATAAAAATCACTGAGCAGTGACATGGCCCTTCGCAGCTGGTTTAGTTTCAGATCAGAATTGTCTATCATGTCTACTCATTGTTTACTTTCTTCTGACCCATTATGTAAATATTGTTCTTAAAAGAGTTCTTCCCCTTATTTCATGATTGAACCAGCTTCCTTATACTGAGAGCTCCCTCCCATAGAAATATGACAGATTTTTACTTTACTGGGTAAAGTAAAATATTATAGGCAGATAACTGCTGATGTCATGCTCTAGAGATTTTCCAGGTCAAGACTCTGACATGGAGACTCATGATTCCTTGAAAAATTATCTCAGATTCAAATAAATCCAGCACATAGTGATCCACAAAGTCATCCTTTGATTGTGAAGAACAGCCTGATTTAATAAAGCCTGGTGATGTTGCATATTTTGGAGCTCATGGCACTGTGATGTACAGCTGTGAGCATACTCGCAGCCATAAAGTTAAAAAATAGACTACAAAAAGAGTTGAGGAGCAGGATTGGTATCAAATGGCATAGGTATATCGAGATAAGTTTTCATCTCAGTTATGTAAGTGTAAAAACAATTCATTTTTCTGATTTATCATGGTGCAAGAATAAAATTAAATTAGAATTAATTAAATTTAAGTAAAATCAACCACATTGAGAATTAGTAATTGTAAACTAAACTACCCTCCCGGTTTAAGGGAGACTACATAGGTGTTCTAGGAGATAGAATGTAGCTACTTTTTGTCGGGACTGCAGAACAATTTTTCTCCAGTCATCTGAATCCAATTATTTATTTTTATTGCATTTCTTCCACTTCTTTTTTTCCTTTGTATTTTATTGTATTTTAGATTTTTTTTGTGGGGAGTAGTGATCAAACTCTTCTTAAAATAAAAAGCAACAAAGACAAAAAACACAAAAAAGTAATGTAACAAAAGACATGATAGTTTGGAAGATCCTTCTCAGATAGTTTGGAAGATCCTTCTCATGGTAAATAATGAAGACTCATCAACATTCAAAACTAAAAATTTGCAGAATATTTTATCATCTCTTCTTGTCTATGGCAAATGCAACATGCAAGTTAAAACAGAATTCTGTGCTTTATGAATTTTCAGTTTTAAGTACAGAAAAGACATGATAAAAGTAGTAATATACTAAGGAAAAGCTGAAAAGAATTTAGATTAAGAGATAAATAGCCCTTCTGCTAAATTATGTCTGACTACCAGGGAAGAAAAGTTTGTTGCTTCATAAATGATGACATGGTATTGAACAAAAACTTTTACAAAGGCATTTTACCTAAATAATTGCTTTTTTACCAAATAGTGTGGGACTGGGTGATTGGAGCATTTAATGAGACTTTCTATGTGATTCTCCTCAACTGTATGTGGCAGTCATGATGTACAAATCATTTTAACAATGCACATTGTAAGCTAAAACCAGACAACAGTATTCCAAATTAGGGTCACAATTTCTGTTAAGGTGGCAGGTAATACCAGGGCTGAAAGTGTGAAGGTATAAAATTCTAGAGGGGAATGCTCTTGTATGTGGACATTGTGAACCTCAGGTCATTGAGCATGGAGGGAGAGTTAGGGCACACAAAATAACTAGCTCAAAACCCAACCTTGTCCCCAGGACCATCCATAGCGAACTCTCACACTCATCCTGAGATGAACACAAAGCTGATGGACAGCTTAGCACATTTGTCTATAGTCTCTTGTATGTGGTAAGGACAGATCAAGCACAAGTAAAGTCTGTTCTTACCTATTAACTAGTTATTACTGTGTTGGGTTTGCATGCTCAAACAAGAAATCTGCTGGGTTGGAAAATATTCACTTCGACATTTCTTTAAATCACAGCCTGATTTTTTTATCTCTTTTTTGAGGTTCACTGACTGAATTTGCTGTCACTTTCAGTGTTACAAATAAAGGTTCATGTGAACTCTCTCCAAGTCTCTCTGTAGTGATTATGTTACACACTTGTGCCCTCTACTCACTGTAAGTCAATTGAAGCTGAACTGAGCTATATCCCAGGCAGAAGCCATTAAGAGTATTATCGGAAAAAATATTGGAAAAAAAAAAAAAAGAAGAACCAGACCCAAGTTAATAACAGCAGGACTATCTAGTCTTCAGTAGACTTGAATATAATTTTTTTCCAGTGGAAACATTGAAACATGTTGTTGAGACCTGCTTGTCTCCTTTACTACACATTTTGTGAATACATTTACCAACATAGAGCTTTTACTAGCACAGATCTTTGTGGAACTCGACTGTTGACTTTCATCACATACTACTGTACTTTTTCCAAATACAAAAATTATTTTGAAAGGAAAAATTGAAAATTCACTGAAGTAGAGATATTTCTGCATGCATAGAAATTTTGTATGGCATTTCAAAACCATTTTGTGGTGGAAAGACACACATGTTCCATGACTTAAACTTGCTTGAGATTCTCTGTAATAGGTAGAGTAATTAAAAAAGCAGGGAACTCTTACAAGTCAGTGGACTCCAGTGATTATTTGTGAAGCTCTATAGGGTATTGAGGCAATTGATTTCCATTATCAGTTACAGATACTGGTCATTTGTCTCAAAGAGATGATTTGGGAAGTCTCAGCCCTGCTGTAAAGTGTGACATTATAAATATTTGCCTGAATGTATCAATAGCTCTTTATATTCAGAGGATCTGGAGAGAGCCCCTGAAGAGATATTAAAAGGCTGAAGGATTTAGAGCCTCATAGCAATATCAAGGATTATCAAAGCGTTTCTGTGTGGGAGAGCAGAACTGTTGTGTCAAACCCTCCCTATCTCTGGGAGGGAGATTGGTCAAATCTCTTTGTAGAGAAGGAGAGCACAGTCTCTGTTAGGATTATACGCAGCAGGAGACAGTTTAGCTCCTTTCTAAAGAGGAGCTTTAAAAGATTTCGTTTGAGAATCAGTCAGCTCAGAAAACATCGTATTACAATTGAGGACAATTAACATCTAATGAGAAATGTGTGGAGTTCTCACTTAGTTTGTGCATCTCCATCTGGGGAGGTCTCTTCTGTGCTCTCTCTGCCAGTTCCCATCAGCTTGCATTACGCTAAGCTTGAAGCATCCATGCAAGCAAAAGGCAATTACTTGAAGAGCAGCAAATCCAAAGAAGAGTCTCAAGGATGCTCTTATACTTTATCTGATGCTTACCAATGTGTTACCTGTGTCTGTTACAGAAATAGATAGTCAAGTCAACTTAAAATAAGTACCAAGATTTTTCAGATGAGATGAGTAGTTTTACAAAGCATGTATAGGACACCAGCATGATTGCTGTAACAAAGTGAAAAGGCAGGCTGAGATCCTTGCAAGCTCATCTCTGCTCTTCCAGAGTAGGTCCTTATTCAGTTCTCAAGAGCAGTTCACCTTCCTTCCTAAAAAAAAAAAAAAAGGTTTAGTAAAAGGAGCTGAAAATGTCATGTATTTCTCTTTACAAAACATCTTTACACTTCTTCAGTCCTGGGAAAGGTATTTGGCCCTTGAGAGGATCCTATCTAGACATCCTCATGCTCATGAAAAGTGGCAGATCTCATCTTTGAGAAGCACATCTGGATTTCAGTTTAGCACCAAGATACAAGACTCTCTAGTGGTTCTGTGATCCCTATTTTGTTTCTATTATAATCCAGCCATGCTGATATGATAGTCTGCACTCAAATTCAATGCTCTAACTTCAGTGTTGTGCTCAAGCGAGGGTTCACGGGAGAGGAACACTTTGAGTGAAATTGTCATAATCTGTTCTCCTGAAGTCATGGCTATTGTGTGCCATGGGCTATTGGTTCTCAGCAGCTGAGCCAGGCAACTGAGGGAAGACTTTGCCCACTCAGCCCTTGATTCGTAAATGAGTTGGGAATGGCAACTCTTATGTTATGAGAAACACTTCATACAAATCACCACAGCAAAACACAACTATAGGCACACACTACATCAGCAGTCAACAAATGCGTAATTTCACTCTCAGTAACTACTGAAGATGTTCAGTTAAATCAACATCTGCTACAAATATACAAGGCACAGTTGAGATTTGATTAGACTTAATGCATCTCTGAAAGAGTTTATGTTATTGTGCTGTTTCTCATGGCCTTCTATTCTACCTAGGTGTTGTGCTGTTCCTTGATGTTCTTGACTCAGGATTATCTTTCTTCTATTATCTTTCTGCTCTGCTGATCCTACAGTCACCCCTTATAAACTCCTAGACACTATGCAGAATGAATACTTCCATTCGGTCAAAAGTTTTCTTAAGTTTGTTTCCATCTACTTGCTACAGTCTTCAAAATGCCTCAGCCTCAGTTCAGTTTTCAGTTTACACAATATAAGTTAGGTTACACACAAGGAATGCAGTCTTTGTTTTGGGGTCAACGGTTACCAAATTTCTTGCCTGGAAAATATGTGGCTAGTCTGTCTTTTGGCCTGAAATATTGTCTGATACAATGCCTCTCTCTGATTAGGTAAATGGTGTGTTTACAACTTTTGATGTGCTGCTAAAGTTTTTAGCCATTTCTTTCTTACATCTCTCCTGAAAAGCTCTAGTGCCTTGCCCAACACACCAGGGTCTGGAATCACTATGATAGTTTGAAATGATGCTAGTCCTTCCTCACAACTGAAGGGACAGGTCCTTTGCAATTTCTGTTTCACGTCCAGAGAGGGATAGATGATGTCCACAGTTCTAGCTCTTACTCTTTCTTGAGAAACATGTTCCACAGTGCCTTTCCTTTCAGCCATCTCCCACCCTCCAGAACCACAGGCCTTTCCTTGCTCTGCCCCTGGAATTTCTCCAGGGCCCAGTTACCCACTTCTTGATGGCCCAGAATTGGCTAATAAAAAGATAAGTAATTGACATTACTTATAATTAAAAGACATTAAATAAAGCTGTATGAAAATACTATATTTTAGTGTATGAAAGTTCGAATGAGAATGGTTTTAAGACATTCTTTTAATTTTCCCAGCCAAAAACTTCAACATTCACAGGATCACAGAACTTGTGTATGGGTAAAGTTGGAAGAAAGCATTGGAGGTCATGTAATCCAACCTCCCTGCTCAGGTAGGGTCCCCTAGAACACTTTTGGCAGTCACAAAGACAATAAGCAAAATGTTTTAGTTTTTATTGTGTGGAAAGCTCAAGACATTTTTAATGAAAAGGAATTCTAAAGTAAGTAAGGGCAAATATTCAGTTCACTTTGACAGCACAAAACGTTGTTTGGTTTCAGTTTTGCTGGTTCTATTCTGAATGTAAGACTGATTACATGTTCCATTATACAGCCTGTCTGGAAAATTAAATTAAAACATGTTTTGAAGAGTCATTTGAAAATGACCGTGTGCTTCTCTTGTGATGTGCTGTCCTATGTCAGCATAACAGTTTATACAATGTAATATAAAGGCTTTAGTAAAGCTATTCGTGGGAAAATAAAAATGTATCCTGTAAGAATTATCTGGAATAGTCTCTCCTCCTTAATGTGTCTCTGCCTGGAAAAATGGAAATGAGGAAGTGGCAACAGAGAGAAAGAGGGGATCTGCAGCTGCTGTTAATGACTGATGACTAATTATTACTCTCAGAAATGGAGCAGAACAGATATACTTAGATGTGTATTCTCTTCTGACTTGCTTGCCTGACAGATTTCTTCTTCCTGAGGTTCATGTGGTGCTTTTTTTTTTTTTTTAATTAATTGAAAGGAGCTAATTAACACATAAGTCACTAAAATGACTTCTTGGTTGCTATGGTTGGTACCATAGCCTATAAACCTTGGTCAGTCACCTGGGATAGGAACTGAACTCTGTTCTTAGTATCTTCTCTACTATAAATGTAAGTAACAAAATAGAAGATTTCTTGAGCCAACACTTCTTGAAAAGTTCATTAGAATATTCATTAGGATATTTATTCACTGCTCATAAATTCAAATGTAGCTTTTGAATCAAAATTTATCCTTCTGAGTAAGCAGGAGGAGACAGAAGAGTTCAGTGACAGGAGTTCTGTTTCTCCCTTGAAATCTAATCTGATGGGTAGTTCTAGAATCTGAACTGACTCAAGGCAGCGATACAGAATCACAACTTCCTTCCTTGACAGATGAAGGAGTGCAGTTGAGCTTGCTCATGAGAAGTAGAAATGGGAAAGCCATGGCAAAAATTGGTGCTGGGAAGATCTGGAAACGTGGCTTTACAGATTACCTTGCCACTGGGCTTAGGATGGTACTATGCTTATCCCAGGTCTCCAGGAGAGACAGCAGCCCCTGCCTACTGCCTCCTTAGAGCTGTGGCACAGCCAAGCAAGTTGTGGGGCCAGCGTTGCTTTGTTGTGAGGAGCACTGTTTGCAGTGAGCTGCACAAAGCAGTGAGCATGCGCTGTGTTGGTTTCTATGAAATGTGTTGATCTGTGTCCAGGTCTCAGTGAAAGGGTTTCCATCTCACCACTGGTGCTCCTTTCATGTCTCTCTTGTCATTGGATTATCTCGTGAGCTCAGAGATGGGGAGACAGGCATGAGGAAACTAGATCTCTGATTCTAAGAGAAGGGAGCTTTTCTGTGGCTGGGTTACTTCCCCTTTGCTCCCAGACCCTGAAGAGCTGGGGGAATGAAGTCTGAGAAACAGCACAGATGTCTCTGTGAGCTCAAAAGAGCATTTGGTTTAGAGCACTCCAGTCTAATGAAATCCTTAAGAATGTCCCCAAATAAGGATGAGGCATAAACCTGTATTTCCTTGGAAAGAAAATAAGACATAATGTACTTCTTATGCAAAATAATTTTTTTTCTAGGAATCTGCCCTTGGAATGGAAACTTTGAAAGTGCAAGGAAAGCAGGCTTTTTTCCTTCCTACAGAATATGTCCTGCTGCTAATTATGTTGATAACAAGAAAAGTCACTGGCCAGTTGAGTGTCCAGTCCATTAGGGTGTACATAAGAAAAGCAATAACAACACAGGGGAAACCTTTTAAGGGGTACACCTAGAAAAAAGTCTAGAGTTGGAATGGGATGTTGAAGTAAAGGCTTAGGAGTGGTGGTGGTGATGGAAAGGCAGTGTTTCAGTCATCTAAACACAGCACGACATCTTAAGCAGCCTATTGATCTCTTATTCCGAATTCATTCACGGCGACTCCCTGTCATAAAACATTCAGCAGCCAAGATCAATAAGAGATGTGGAGCACTGAATCTTGCTGCTTCAAAGTGATACTTGAAAATAACAAAAAAAAAAGTATCACTGCTACTCAAATGTCACCAGGGCACCAGCTTGGTTTGGACCCAGCTCAGCAATTTCAAAGATAAAAGTTTGTTTCCTGTTTTTCCAAAGGGAGTCCAGCTGGAAGGTGACAGGAACTGGATTCGGCTATGTGACAGGGAATCTATTTTCTATCCCTCTCTGTTTACAATGAGGTTCAACAAGAAAGATAAACCTAGATAACATGAAATAATTGCTGAGGTAGAGTTTGCCTTGTGCTGTGAATTTGCCAACATTTAACAGTTCCCTGGCTAGGATCACATCCTCCAGCTGCATGGCAAAATGCAAGGGGACTAAGAAATACATTACACCACAAAAAATTGATATTGCCCTTAGAGACATACCCTCCCTACTATGATATATATCAAATTGCTCAATATTCCCATTTCTTTGTTACCAATGTTTAAATATAACTTCTAACTTAGTAAGATCTGGAACTAGATTTCAAAAGTTACTAAGGTCCAAGTCAGTGAATTTTGTCTGTGGATCCCAATCTGATAGACATGTCTTCCTTTATACAGAGGAGGAATAATAAATAGGTTCATGTAGACAGCCTCAGCTTTCTCCATGAAAGCACATGGACTAGAGGTTTCACATGGATATCCATGTTAAAGATGTGCCACCCCTTCCTCCCCTCTTTCACATTGTATCAGCCTAGAAATCTAGAAGAGACTATTGAAAAAGCTTTTCCTTGGTCTTTCAGTCCTGTCAGCTGTTCCTTCTATCTTTTTCCAGTCCCTAGCCATTCACTGAGAAAGATTTTCCAAATACCCAGTCTACATCTCCCCTGTTACCCTTCAATTTTAGTGCTTCCCATTGAATCTCAAGTGGGTTCTGGGGAATAGATTGCTCAATGAAGTACCTTTTAGGTATTTGAATGCAATCGTCATGTATCTTGTTACTCTCTTCTAGACTAAACAATGCTAAGTCTTTCAATTTCTCCTCTGAGGTCACATTTTTCATATGTTTCTCTTCAATAAAAGTCATTGGCATCTGACATAGACTTATGGCACACAAGATTAATTCTGCTCTTGCATGGCTCTGAGCCCAATGGTTGCCATCACCTCATTCCCTGTGAAGGGAAGGATTTCTTGTGTGTTTGTTCCTTTTCTAATGAATTCCAGAGTAACTGATGCTGCCAGATATAAATACTTTAGAAAAGCACAAATTGGAGAGCCAAAGTGACGAAGTGGGAATATTCAAGCTCAGAAAGAATCTGTTGTCAAAACACTATCCCTCTGTCATAGGTAAAGAAGCACAGAAAAACCTGGATTCAAAAGCAATAAATATAGGTATCAATGAAAATTTAGCATTTGACTTCAATAGACATCAATGGATGTATTGTAGGAGATCTGTCTTGGAATGGTACCATGTGGTAGCTTTTTCTATAGCAACATCTACACTGCACAGTGAGATGGTTATAAACAAAGAACAAAAGCCATTGAGGAATAAAATCAGCTTGCTTATGTAAGACTCCATATGATTAGAAACAGCCTGCTTCTTCTGTCAAAACTAACCTGTTCAGAGCTCTGGTGGCCCATCTATTACTTTCATGTTGATTTTAACATCTGTGTTTATTAGGATAAAGGGTTAGTATTGCCTGGACAAGCAATGAACCAAACTTCTATAATGCTTTACTAGTTAGACTGGGAGCATGGCTAAATATTTTGACAAACCACAATTTCATTACGGTTTTTTTTCAATTCATTAAACTGCTGATTCCTATTCCTATTTATAGCAAACATGGATGAGGCTTGGATGCTACATTCTTCTCTGTTTTTCTTTTCCAAGAATGATGACTCTGTTTCTGACTGTTTCTGAAGGGTGTTCTTGTAGGTGACATTCTAATTTATAATTCTGAAGTAGGCAGGGGGGAATTAAGTGACATGATGGAAAGTTTGTTAAGTGTAATCAACAGTGAGGATAAATGCTGTTAGAGATTTCTGCATATTAATCTGGCTTTGTTTTGAGCTACTGCAGCACCTGTGACAAAACCAAAGGTTATAAATTTGGAATCACAAGCTTTGCCTCTGTGACTTAGTATAATATAGATCTGTAATAAAAACTGATTGAGCTTAACTGGGCTGATCTCCTGGACACAGAGTGGGTACCGTGGCTATTTCAATCCTGCACTGCACAGCACAGTGCTGCCTGACTTACCACTGTAAGAATACAGAATACAAAATAGTATGACTTCCCTATAGGTGCTGAGCCATCTCTGGCAGCCCTGGTGGATGTCTCAAATGACACTACAGACATATAGTTTTTGTTGGATAACAAAAACCTGCCCCTGTGGGATTCAGCTCCAGATCGAACATCTAGATACAAATATTCAACAGTAAGTGTTTGCGTGTGAGACAGGGAGCACGTTCAGTTGCTTAAGCCAGAAACCCAGAGACGTTTCTAGGGCATGGTACCATGACTGAGCTTCTGTATGGGGCAGGCAGTGGTGGCACAAGAACTGTGGGACACCTGTGCCAGCCTTGACACTGTAAAGTGTGGCTAGAAAGGAGTCACAACAATAATTAAACAAAATTTTGTTGGAAGTATGGAGAGAGATGGCATTTCTGTCTAGCAGAAAAAGGGTGGAAATTGATGACTCAGGCACAGGACACCAATGCTTGATTCTGTTGACTGGAGACATCTTAATTTAGATTATAATAATTTTTTTAGTAATGACTTCTATATTTGTCCTGTGTCTTTGCTCTCACATAAATAATTTCCATATTTTTCCTTTTCCTTGATTTAGTTATTCTGTTTTAGACTATTTATCTTGTCTATGAGTTCTCTAAAGTATTCATTAGAATTCTACTTTATAAATCTTAAGTTTTAAAAAATATAAAGAAAAAAATAATCATGTCTTCACGAAAAAAAAGTTTCTGAAGAACAAATTGTCATTACCTGAAAATGTCCCTGATCAGATACAGGTGTCATGATTCACCCTTAGAGTTCTGAAAAGAAGTAAATTGTTTTTCTAATTGTTAGGGCACATAGTCATGAAACTAAACTACATTGGATTTTTCAGGGCTAGACATTGTTTTTTTTCTAAGATGACATGTATTTCTGAAAGAGATTTTCATCTGCATCATATGCAAATATATCTACAAAACTGTGAAAAGCTATATGTCTAGTTAATAGATGAGTCAGGTTCAGCTTAGGAATGAACACATAGAGAAGCCAGGCCTTTCACAGTGATGTGAAAGAGGTGTGTAATCATCAAATCTCCCATATCTATGGCAGATACAGTTTTCTGTTGCCTGACCCTTCGGACCTCCCTCTATCCCCTATTCCTCTTTGTGGAAATATTTTCTGTGCTTACAATGACACCTGCAAGCTCCAGCATGGACAGAGTAGGAACTTTTGCTGCTCACAAATCTGCTATTTGTTCCTGTCTCTAAAATTACCCTCTCCCTGGACACCTGGTCATTCCTGTACAAACTGTTTCCACTCTGAATGATCCACAGATGTTCTGTAAATACAGAGGGATGCTACCCCCTGCCCTGGGCTTCAACTGAGTTGTTCTGACACACACATAGTTATTGTGGTCTGTCCCTCTTTGCAGGCATTCTTGTTTTTTTTTTTTTCTTGGGCACCTGCATAAATGAGAGACACAATTCAGTCCGTTTATGGTGAAACAATGTGAGAAATAGTGCAAATCCTTGTTTTCAGATAAAAGATCCTGTTCTGTTACCATGGAAGTTTTCACAATCATTTACTCTCTGTGATTGGTTTACCAGGCATCAAACAACATACATGTTTTGTGCTTCCATCAGTCTCCAAAGGATGAATAATGACTGAGAAAAAAACTCTTCTAGTCTCATAAACTTTTCCACTCCCTCTTATTATCTTACAGGAAGCATTGATGTTATTTTTGGGAAGTATTGACTCTTTTACAGAATAGAGGGCTCATTAAATCAAAATAACAGCAACATTTTCAGCTGCTTCATTGTTATCATTGCTATTGTTGCATGCCACTGCTGGAAGCTGAAAAAAAAAAAAAAAAGAAGAAATAAAGCCAAGAAAGAATAGATACCCAAATATATCCTGAGCTGGAGATAAAGCGCAACACATCTTTTTATGGCTTTTAAGTAGTTGGAAGTCTACTACTGAGTTCATAATCATCCTGAATAGACAGAAGTACCACTGAGAAGGACAGGGGAGCTAAAATTTATTGAAAGAATGATAAATTGGAAATGACAAAGTCACAAAACAAGGGAAATGCTGTATTGAAGTTGTGTTAATAAATGTATAATGTATTACATGCAGAAAGAGGAACTTTATTCCATTTCCATCACAAACTTACCCAGAGCCAGCTGGGAGGTAAAATGTTTTGGTGTGTAGTTTTTGTTTTTCTTTTTTTTTTAAACAGAGAGGTCAAATTGTAACAAGTGAGAGGGAAATCAAGGCAAAAAGTAAAAGAGATGGAAAATGAGTCTTGTGGAATGCAAAGTGGCTGGTGCCTGGGGGAAATGAAGCTAAAGGGTGATCAAATAAAAAGCACAGGGGGAGGTCTTCTGTGTTTGCTGGTAACTCTGCAAGAAATTGTGAAAATGGGAGGATTTCTCAGTAGCATGGAGATCCATTCTGAGAAAGTAGCAGCATAAGTAGGAAACTGGAGATTTTTAATGGTACAAATTTATGATTTGAAGACATACAGTAGGGAGTAAATGCAGTAATCCAGGAAATCCATCCAGTTTTTTGATGTCCTTAAGTAGTAAAAATCTGTGTTTCTAACTATTCTTCCTGGTATTTGCAATACTAACAGTCACCCCTTTACAGGTCACCTCAGAACTTCAGAAGTAATAAAATCCCAAAGCAAAGATGGGGGAAAAAAACCCCCAAAGCAACGGGAGTTTCAAACAAGGATTGATTTTTGGGTCCCTGCTTCCTATATCTTAGGCAGGTTTATCCAGCAAAGTGATGAAAAGCTGCAAAAAAGTCTCAAGCTGAACACCTGAAGTTGTGTTAAGTGGCTTTTGAAATTCTTGGTCAAGACAATCTGCTTTACAGAACAAAGAGTTTACAGGTGTAATTTTTTGTTCCTGGCTGTTGTGGCTTAACTCCAGCCAAGAACCAAGCCCCACACAGCTGCCTGCTCACTCCCCCTATCAGTGGGGTCAGGGAGAGAATTGGAATGGTAAAAGCTGGGTTCTACAAGTGTAAGATCTCTGTAGATATAGACTGCGGCATATAGACATATAGGCAGCAAGCGTAGCAGCCCATTTTAATAATCTTTTTCCAGATCTTGTTCTCATACCTTGCTGTTTTTCTAAAAGTTTCTTTTTTTTTAATTGTTCACTTTCTACTGATTTTATATCTTGGCAACTCAGTGGCAGTGGTTGACTGAAGGATGCATTAGGGGAATAAAAGTTTCAAGAGGAGATTCAGTGAACGAGGCAGCATAAAGAAGTTGACATGAATATGACTGACAGTTATTATTTCCCAGGAACTCTCTCTGAAATTGAATACAAGTGTTATTGCAGGACCTGCATGAAATTTAAAATGTCCAGCCTATGAGAAAGTTCTGGATTCTCAGCATTTTTGTTGTCACCCAGAACTGGAAAAAACCCTCAAACTACTTGGGTTTTATTTTGTTTTTTACTGACACTCCAGAAAAGGTCAGTGGATGAATGCTTTTAAACCAGCTCAGGGAGAAAAATGCCTGTTAGAGAAACACTGACTGAATTTTTCCAGGCTTGACCTACCCACCCTTTAGTAGTTGTGGAGTGACCATCTGAGTTTTTCCAATTGCAGAGTCAACTCAGGGATACTGCTACCTTCAGTTACCTTGCTTGTCCTCCACACTGGACCTTGAGAAAGAATATTGGTGTGGGGTTTCCTTTTGGCTGGGATTGACACCTGCAGTATCAAGGTGCCAAGTAAATGCATTGCCTGTGGTCCTTGGGGGTTAGCCAGCAGCCAGGATGTTGTGACACCTGTCAAATGGATTTTCACTTTCTGGATGACTAAAAAGCAAAGCCTCTCTTATCCATTTTCAGTTGTATTGGGGATTTCTCAGGTTTCAAGGTCATGAAAAGAGTGATATTTATCCCCTCCAAGGTTTCAGGATAGTTTTGACTGCTTTTGCACTTTGCATGGGTCTGATGCCCTCTCCTTCCTTGTCTCTCAAGAGATTAGTTGGGATTATTCATGCATCAGTGGCAGCCTGTTGGAAATGTCACCAACATGACATGCTAAAATGTAGGACTGGATAAAACCTCTTTGGTTAAGCCCAGTCTGGGTAAAGGCAGGCACCATATTCTTAAACACAGAAGTTGAACATAACAATAACAAATATTGTGAAAAGACCAGTAGAAACGTAAGAAGATTTCCATTGGAGAACTTTTATAGGACATTGGAAAACTCAAGTTACTATAGAGGTCATAGTATATAGGTGTTAGTAGATAAGCTCTATCCTGCCTTGCAAAAGACATTAAATTGCTGCTCATTGGGATTGATTGCATGAGAAAAGAACAAGGTAAACAACGCTGTTCCTTTAGTCATAAGGATAGAGAAGGTAGTTAAAAATGGTTCTCTTTGTAGCACTCCACAATAGTTTTGAAGGCTTCGTTTTTTTGTAAATACTACTGTATATTCTTCTGTGCCTGCATAGTATTTTCTCCTATAAAATACTCAGCTTTACTACTTATCTTGTAGTAAGGAGCCTTGTTCTTCTAGGCTCTGCAAATACTAAGGCAAAAGAGACAGTCCTCACTCCACAAATATCTCTGATTTCTACTGTTTGCAAAACACTGTTTTTCCAGCAAGTGAAATTATATATGGTTAATTAATAATGCAGTTTAGAAATGTCTAGGTGACTCTTCTGCAGACTCTACTTGCATGATTTTATTTTGACCTTAAGAATTTAATAACCATCAAGAATTTATTTGCAATATGAAGCCTCTTGTATTGACTACTAGACTACTAATGGTGGTGTTTTAAAAGCAGATTCAAGCTTGTTCTTGTGATCAGTTCCTATAGTCTATCTATAGCCTCTGTAGTGGAAAAAGAAAAGTCTTATTGGCTGCATTCCCCCAGCAATACAAAGTTCTTTGTCAAACTGTGCTGATCCTTGAAGGATTTTGGAGGCATAAGTGTGGAACCGATTCTCATCAGCTGAAGTGTGCACTGCCATTTACAAGAAACAAGGTGTATGAATGCATAGACAAAGTTGTGCAGAGTAACCTTCAAAGAAGATAGTTGAGTAAGATCTTTTGGTTTTACTATAGTTCAATGTTTAAGGCTTTGATACAGTGGTTACCCTGAAATCTGACCTTCTCAAGAGGTGGAGAGGCTGTGACTTTGAAACCTCCTTGGTTCCTGTAACAGTTGAGGTCTTCCTGTGCTGTGCTTGGCCCCTCTGTGTACTTCCCTCTATTCCCATCCTATACTGGTACTGAGCGTGTCTGTCAGATCCACCTCAGGCAGCGTGGGGTTGACAGCCAGAGGAAGAGAGAGTTTGTGAGGGGCCGATAAACCTCCATATCCACCAAGAAGGGGTAGAGGCAGGTGGGGGACAGAGCTATAAGTAAGACTGTATTACCTTCTACCAGAGACAAGCACTTGGTAGACCAGTAATCCAGAGACCCTCAAAGAAGATTAAGCCCAGGGCGTACACCATTGCACAGCTGTTGTTGGGTGTCTCAGGTAGTCTCCTTCCTTCATGCATTCTAAAGGCTCTAGTCTTCCAGCTCTTAATAATCACAGAATCACAGAATTAACTAGATTGGAAAAGACCAACCTATGATGTAACACCAGCTTATCAACTAGACCATGGCACTGAGTGCCACATCCAGTCTTTTTTTAAACACCCTCAGGGACAGTGACTCCACCTCCTCCCTGGGCAGCCCATTCCAATGGCAAACCACTCTTTTTGTGAAGAATTTTTTCCTAAAGTCTAGCCTAAACTTCCCCCGGCAGAGCTTGAGACTGTGTCCTCTCATTCTGTTACTGGTGGCCATGGAGAAGAGACCAATCCCCACCTGGCTACAACCTCCTTTCAGGCAGTTGTAGAAAGTGACAAAGTCTCCCCTGAGCCTTCTCTTCTCCAGGCTAAACAACCCCAGCTCCCTCTGTCACTCTTCATAGGGCTTGTGTTCTAGAACCCTTACCAGCCTTGTTGCCCTTCTCTGGACACATTCAATCATCTCAAAATCTTTCCTAAATTGAGGGGCCCAGAACTGGACACAGAACTCAGGGTGCAGCCCTAACCAGTGCTGAGTACAGGGGAAGAATGACTTCCCTAGTCCTGCTGGCCACACTGTTCCCGATACAGGCCAGGATGCCACTGGCCTTCTTGGCCACCTGGGCACACTGCTGGCTCGTGTTCAGCTGGCTGTCAATCAGCACCCCCAGGTCCCTTTCTGCCTGGCTGCTCTCCAGCCACTCTGTCCCCAACCTGTAGCACTACAGGGGGTTGTTGTGGAAAAAGTGCAGGACCTGGAACTTGGACTTGTTAAATCTCATGCCTTTGGATTCAGCCCATCTCTCCAGCCTGTGCAGGTCCCTCTGCAGAGCCCCACCTGCCCTCTAACAGATCAACACTTGCTCCCAACTTGGTGTCATCTGCAAACCTGATGGACTCAATCCCCTCATCCAGATCATCCATAAAGATATTAAGCAGGACTGGGCCCAACACTGATCCCTGGGGGACTGCCAGTGACCGGCTGCCAACTGGATGCAGCACCATTTGCCAGCACTCTCTGGCCCTGGCCATCCAGCCAGGCCTTAACCCAGTGCAGAGTGCTGGGTTGAGAGAGCTGCCTACTCTACCTCTATGTAAAAAAACACCATGGTGTACAAATTAGTTACAAATCAGCTATTCCAGTTCAATGACTTGCTACACTGGTAGGCACAAATGGTGCTATGAGTTGTGAGAGCACAGAGGATCAAGATCCTAGTCTTAAGTGTAATGCCTGAAAAAAGAGCAATAAATACAAGAGGCAGGAACAGCATGACCAAAACAGGAGAAGTATAAATCGTGCTGTGGAATGAAGTGCAGTGATTCACCTGTTATGTTGGGTGCTGCTGTGCTGCAAACAATCTGACAGCACAGCAGAAAAGAAATGCAACACACCAGAAATAAATACTCACCCTCAACTGACACAATGCTATTCAGTTTGCATTAATATGTTTCTTTTTGAAATTCAGCAGAAACCCATGGCATACAAATCATCCCAGCATCAATACAAGGTAAACGTGTGTAATTAAGGAAAGAGAGTGGGACATCACCACAGCTGCAACCCATAAAAGGTAACTATTATTGGGTTTCCTCTGCATGAGCACATGGATCCTCTTTGATAGTCCATATATGCTGGCTTGTCTTTCATTCACCCTTAGGCCTTCTTTCTACATTATTTGTCATTTTAAAAATTACCAGTTCCATTTTACAATATTGTCATCAGCATGATCAGTAACAAGGTACAGAAAATACAAAGAATATATAAAAACTGGCAAAGACAAACTTAGAAGGGGTTGCAGGCGAGTTATAGTCGACTTGAAAGCAAAGAATCAAGGTGCCTTGAGAGTTGGTTGCTAAAAGGAGTGGGGTCCTGGATCAGGGTGAAAAACAGGCAAGACTGAGCAGGCCAGGTGATATTTGGGAGCAATGTGTTCTGCTTTCTTTAGCAAGTACCATTGGGTGGGGTGGGTTTTTGATGTAGCTCAGGAGCTGCTTGCCAATTACCAGAATCAGGCTAATTAGTAGAAAGGGAGGAAAGCAGAAAGTGAGGAAAGCATTGCAAATGCAATGGTGAGCCCCTGCTGCCAGACTGAGGCCTTTCTAAAGAGGACACCCACCATCTGCTATGAGTTTCCTTGATCTTCCCCAGCTCAGGGAGAGAGATGATGAAGAAGAAAGCCATAGGAAGGGTAAGAGGTTATCCCACTGCTTAGAGCTTGGAAGTCAGGACCCTTGGGCATTTACCACTGGCTCTGGGAAGAAGTGTGTTCAGGACCAAGCAGTATAGTGTTCATAGCCAAATAGGGAGGCTCTTAGGTTCTGTTTGTTAATCAGCAAAAGCTAAGGGAGGTATATGTCCTTCTATTTTAGAAAGAATTTTGTAAAACTACTGCTAATTTGCTGTGAGAATCTGAGTCACTGGATGAAGCAGAGATTAACTTGTGTGGCCACATGATAAACATGGAAAGTGCTATTTATTCACCTGGAGGATTGTGAAGGCTGATTAATATCATATAAAAATGCTATGAGATTATTTGAAACTGGTAACTGTCACCTTCCCTCTTGTAGCAGAGGATTTTTCTGCTGCCAACCACAATAGGAAGTGATTTGTCTCCTCTCACCTCACTGTTCCTCCTTCCTTGTACTTGGTCTTAGTAAATGCTTTCTTGCTCTTGGTTTTCTCTGACAGAAAAGGGACTTGCTAGACCTGACAGCCAACAAACACTTATCTTTCATTTTCCAAATTACTATCTAGTCACTGCCTCTCACAAGGGCACAGCAGCAAAAAGAGTTCATTGAGTTTCACAGGTCTAGAAGACAGGATGCTACATTTAACTCATCTAGTGTTCTTTTGTATTTTATATGCTAGCTATAGTTATATCCTTACAATATTCTAATAACCAATATTATCTGTAAAAAAACCCCAAACTGTAAAAGAATTGTGATCCAGCAACAATGTGAGCATACTATTACAGTATCAGGGGGAATTTATCTGACAACCTTCTCTTCTTCAGCCCTTTCTTTGGTCTTTCAGATCCTCTGCCATTTTTCCTTAAAAGAGCCTCTGCCCTTGATTTTGTGTAGATTTGCTGAGATGTGGCTACCTAAAGATTAATTTTTCCTGTACAGCAGGAAGTACAGTTTCTAGTCTCTGGGTTTCAGTTAAGGACCAATGCTTCATTCATCCCACAGCTGCAGAAACACACTGCTAACTTGCAATTCCTGCCCCAAGGATTTTACTGCCCTGCCACATGGTAAGAGAAACAGTAAAGGAAACACAACACAGCACTGATAAAAAGCTGAGATCCTGGCATATTGAGCACAAAAGCAGTTTTGCCCAATATTTCATGGGCACCAGAGGTAAATTGAAAGGAGAGAGGCAGAAAGAGGCAGGTCACCAGTGCTGTAGAGATTTACAGGCAATGCGTTGCAACAAGTGAGACAGTGATGGAACCAGAAAGAAAACTGCACAGATAGGTTGAGCTTCTTCAGAGAAAGTATGAACTGAAGCCTCTTCAGCAAATAAAAACACAGGAGATGACAAATATATTCAGAAGTCCACTCAACTGTTAGTTTGCTTGTTGCAGGGGGAAGCTTTGATTTTGGGACTCTAAAGAGTTGAGTGTATGCTGACCTGGGGCCAGGGCAGGCCACAGACCTTGCTCTCCCATGTGTGACTTCATCTGGAGAGACGCCTTGGATGAATGATTTTGTCAGAGATCTCCTGAAATTGAATCCAGGCAGATGTTTTCTATGCAGCAGAAAGATCCCTGCAGTGTTTTGTCAGTGCTCAGCTAATGAGGGAGAGAGCGTGTTTTATCTTTGTTACCACGGAAAGTTAACCACAATCCAAGTAGTGATTTATAGGTAATGAGTCCTGTCACACTTACAATTCATGCCTCACATGAAAGTCATCAGCATACCTACTGCTGATCAGAAATTCAGGTATATTTTTCTATGTTTTATTCACAGTCTAATGATCTGCCAAGGCAAAGGCTGGATTTAAAGCTGATTGCTATCAACATTTACATTTGGAAATGCATCTGAATGCCAAAGAGCATTTAGGAAATCAGCTGTCAGATAATTGCAGCAGAGGATACTTCCATAAAATGAGGTAGGAAGGAACTTTAAGGGCTCAGGAGTCACTTAGAAAGAATGAAGAGAAGAGGAGCAGAAAATAAAAAATACCCTTCGTGGACTCTATGTCCATGGGATTGGTGGTGAACAGAAAATGTCTGCCGTGGCTCCCACTTGCCCCCAGCAGGATGAGGAAAGTATTGCACACATGCAGTTGGTTTTAGAGATATTTTTGTAAAGAGATGAAATAAAATATCCATGGCCTCGCAGGAAAGGCTTGCGGTGGTCTATGGAGGGTCAGATGGACATCAAACATTCAATGGGAGACACTCCCATGCACTAGGCACACTGGCTCCAGCCCTCACCATGGGCTTCCCTGGGCTTGGCCATGGCAATAGACGTGTGGGAAAGGTGAAGAACCTCCTCTGTGCCTGTCGAGCAAGGGGAAATGTGCCCATGCCAGAGTCTTGTTGTCTCCAGTGAAAAGGCAGGGCAGGAGGTGGCCATGTGGAGCTCACATGTGTCCATGTAATTAGTTCCTAGTCTGCACTGCTCCACAGATACTCTTTGGAGAGCAATCCTTCCCAGGAGCAAGCATGCTGCTGACAAATCTGGTATCTGAAATCCCATGAATTAGCTCATGTTTATTTAGTGCCCTTTCAGTACCTACCAAAGTCACTGAAAGTATTGTCTTTTCAGTAGAAGCAGAAACATGTTTTGCTTTATTTTATTTTTTTTTTTTTTTTACTGTGTAGGACAGAGGATAGGTTATGAATTTACCAGCAGAGCTGTGCTGACAATTACTTTTCTTTTGTACCTGGTGAGAGAGAAGACAAAGCAAAGTAGGATGAGATGTGTCACTTTCCCTTACACTTTTGCTGGACGTACATGCTGAAGAAAATACATTTTTTGCACTTCATGTGAAAAGTTGTCCCGCATCTTAATATATTTTTCACCTTCATAAGCAATTATTTAAGGGAGAAAAACATGAGTATTTCCAAACCATAGCAAGCTTTCCATAAAATAAAAAAAATTACAGTTTTACAAGAAGAAAATGCAACAAAGAGAGTGATTTTTCCTTATTTTTCTGGTTTTGTGATTATTTAATTCTATGCTTATTTAATGTTATGCTCATTTTTAAAAGTCCCTTGAAAGTAACAAAATGTAATTATAAAAATGTTTTCCCTCACTTGTCTTCTGCAATATGTACTATGTTCTCAACAGTTACGTAAACATACATGCAATATGCAATGAATAGACTAAAATATTCTGCAAATAAGTCGTATAACTTGAAAGATGGAGTCAAAATTTCTTCACTAGGATTTTACTGAAAAACATCCCATCTAAACTATTTTGACAAAAAATTGGATTGTTAACATTTTTGTGTTATGAATGTAATTTCTACATTAATCTGAAGATGTAATTGCAAAAAAAAATCCAAGTGTAAGCAAAACTCACAATTTAAAGAAAAAGAATGCAAATGTAAGCAAACCTGAGTGTTTTATTTTAAATAAAACATTAAAATGTCTCAGAGAGACTGACAATGATTTCATTAATAACACTTTCCATGGAAAAATTAAATCTCTCTCTAATTCATCATACCCATAATGTTACGCATAGCATACAATTTGGCAATAGAAAAATACCATCTCTCCTTCAGCAAAGAAAATGCATTATATAGAATCATATTCAATTAAAGGCCTGCAAGGTCTCTGATTTAAAACTAATATAGCTACTGTATTCTAAAAAATTAAGGTCCTTTTTTTCAGGAGAATTAATGTTCTTTTATGTTACGCTCTGAAGTTATTTTAAAGCCTTCTTTAAATGATACCTGCCAAACTCTATTTTGTTTAAAGGTGATTAAAAGCTCACTTAAAAAGTAAGGACTTATATATTGTGGAGATCATTAGCCATTTGCAGAGTGTGGGATTGTAGCATGGTAGTTCTACTGAGACTTCAAGACTTTTTTTTTTGTCTATGGTTTATTAGTAAACATTTATAGTATTTTCAATGGACTTTTTCTCTTCCATAGGAAAATGTAGACTTTATTTTTTTTTTGGAAAATCAAAAAATGTCAGAAAACCAGGATGAAATGGTGTTTCACATTGCCTCGAGGTCAGTTTGTACTTGCCTGAGCTGCCACGATGCCAATGTGAATTTTTTTGTCAAGCACCTCAAGTTTCTGCTGCTTGCCCCTGGAGGAGTGTGGCTGATGGCTGTGGGGGCATGGGCCATGCAGACTGCTGTTCTGTGGCGGCACAAACAGACATAACTTAGAGTCAAGCTGAGCCAAAATGTTGGAAATGACATTTCTTTCTGAAATGTTCACTGCAGAAAAAAATTCACCATTTCAGCTTCTTACTTTAAGACTGATGGAGTTGCACTTTTCTTTTTCCTTCATCTTTTATGAGGCAAAGGAGGTAATGGAGGTGATGGAAAAGAGAGGATAAAGCTGGGACTGTGAGAAATTCAGGTTTACAAAATGCAATCGCCTAAACTGTAGTTTAGCTAATTGCATGGACTAGATCTAACTCATAAAAGGTATTTTGAGGTTGACAGAGACCAATTCTGATCAGCCTTTGATTTTTTAAATATGCCATTTGAAAGATGATACAGGGTATGAGGAAATTGTTTAGATTCTTTGGGAATGCACAGTCCATACTGCCCTGAAGAAAGCCACAAATTATTTATCTAAGTGCTCAGCACTTTGCAGTATCATCCGCTCTAGAGGGTATTTCATCGGGCAGTATGTGATCATTTGAGCTTGCAAGTTGGAAGAAAATGTATTGAATTCAAAAATAACAAGGGAAACCAGATGAGTCAGAAGACTGCAATGTGAAATACTTTAGCCTAATTGACTGATGCCTCACTTTTGGGCTGTTTTTGCTATCTATTTGTTATTGTTGCTTTTGTCTTTTTATTGAGGAAATTAGTTAAAAGAAATCAATCAGCATTTATTTTTTAGGCAGAAGCAATATTAAAAAAAAACCCCAAACAAAACAGCAAACCAACCAACTAAAAAAAAACCCACCAACAGAAAAATAGCGTTTTTGATTGAGCAAACCAGAAAATATTACCTGAAAGAACATAAAATATGTCTAAAATATTTTTTACATTTTCTTAGCCTGCATAAAGATAATTATGTGAAGACTGATCTCTCTTTTGGCCCTTCTCTGCAATACTTCTCCCCAGTGTGTGTCCTAGGGGCAGATCTGAGAGGGAAAGGACAGCTGGGCTGGGAGTGGGACAATGGCTGAAGTTTGCTGAAGTTTCTGTGTCTGTTTTGGTAATCCTGTCTGGATGTTTGTCCAGAAAAGCACAAACATGAGTGACAAGCTTCTCTCTTCTGTAGCTTGTGTAGCAGTTTGAAACTCTTAAAATAATGAGAAAGTATAGCTGATGGTTCTATTTTGAGAAAAATTTAAGAATCACCCATCAGATAGAGTTGAAAAAGTGAGACTATAAAATGACTTTTTTTTTTTTTTTCTGGTAGATGCTTACATTGTAATACATGCTAGGAGACATGGTATTTCATGGGAAAAAGAAGGAAGAGTGTGGTGTGGTGGGTCATGAAATTTGATTGAAGAACCGAAATGAGACTAACAAATGTGACAGGAGCTGAAGAAAATCTGGAGCACAAAATCATTTGCAGCACACTGGGATCCCAGGAGGGCAGAAGGCCAGAGGGGATATTAAAGCAGCATGATGTCAATTAGAAATTGGTTTTATTGGTGGATGAGCACAAAACCCAGCATTAATAGGCACCTCCAAAATACTGAAGAGAGTAATAACATTCAAATATGATGCTTTAGTTTTAGTCGGTATCCTGGGTAGAGGGAAATAGTAATGATGATTGAAGTAATAACAGTAATCACAATAAATATGACCCTGCGTCAGTCTCACTATGTTTGTTTGTGCTTCTCAGAAAGTTTCAAGACTAAGCAAAAAAAGGAAAATTTTCAGAATTTAAATAAAAGAACGACTACACTGCATTTTCAGCAAACTGCTTCACAAGTCTGAAACCTTGAAAATAGCTTGAGTTTGCTGCAGAACATGCTGCACTTGAGGCCTCTGATGTGCCCTGCACTACAAATTTGCATTGTACTCAACAGATAAACACCATAATTAGCCTGAGAGTTTAGGTGATGAGATGTAGTCAGTTTTGCTTCACACCAAGTTTCAGTCAGCATCTCACAGTTTCAGTAGATAGCTTCTTAATGTGATGTTAAATCCCTGCTTTTCTGTAAATCTTGCCTCTCTGGAATGTGGCTGATTTGACAGCCCTGAACAAATCCAGAAAACCAAGCAGCACATGAGCAGCACAGACAATTAATGGGCTATGTGTGAACTTTTTTCTTGTGAGCTGAGTTAGCCTTGGATAAAAGCTTCTTCCAACTTGGCAGTGCTAGGAAGTTCAGTGGTTCTTTTGGACCTGCAAACTTTTTCCTTTTCACTGCCAATGGGGCCAGCCTGTGCCATGGGAATTGCCTCTCATTGTCCAGGGGTTGGGATCTGAGCTCTGCTCTCCCGCAGTCTCCCACTGTCATCCAAGACCGGTTGGTTAAACTGTGCTCCCTCTCTTATAATGCTGTCCCACCATCTTAGTCCTCCAGACACCCACACTGCTTCTGTGGTAGCTGCTGTATGGGCTCTGTGCCCCAGCAGGGAATCCAAGTGAGAATTAAGGCTGGGGTGACCTCGTGTCATGCACCTTGTCTTCAGCACAGGCAGAACCACGTTGCCCTGAAGAGCCCAGAACATTTCCTGAAGTGGAGACAGCCAAGATAGGCCCCTTGGTCTGGAAGGTCTGGGGCGTTTCTGTACTCCCACCACAGACATCATCTTTCTGTGACTCCTTCTCTAAGCAGCACGATGGAGAGGAAGATTTCCCTTAGCTGTCATGTCAAACAAGAGCATGGGCCCTGGGGTCACATCACCACCAGAGATACTTCATTAACATCAGTTTCACCTTTCACCTCTTCTCACTTAGAACCTGTCACTTGGGCCATGCAGCAAATAGACCTTTTGCTCTCCTATCACTCAAACACTGTATTTCTGTCACAAAAAACCCCCAATGCTGAACATCTTGGTAACTTTCAAGAAAATTCCTGCTAAATTTCACTCTCACTGAGTCAGTTTTGAGCAATTGGTGATCACTCATTACACTTTATTTCCTAGAAATTATTAGAAATGAAATGCTAATTAAATATATTGGGAATGCAGAATGTGGGTGGAGAATCAATTTAATGTTAAAGAAAGCCATTATAGATAGTGACCTAGTAAATACACGCCATAGAAGGCCCAAGTACACAAACTAAACATAGATCGTGAGGTTAGCAGATAACATTAAGTAACACCATCTTTTTCAATCTTCACAAACATGGCTTGCAGAACTTTCAGTAATTGATCATCCTTCTTGGTGTAATGCTGTGCTTTGCCTGGAATGCTTTGTGGTATAAGACAAATTGCTTATTAATATACTTTGATAGGAAGGAGATGAAGGCAAATCAGGTCTGGGATATTATTCAGCTCTGCAGATTTTATGCTGCCGTAATTTCAGGACACACTGAAGTTCAAAAACTGCAAAGGAAGCAAACCAGTCCCTCTAGATGAGGAAGGTTAATTTATGCATCTATATTGATGGAACCCCTTCAGCAAGGATCTGGCAGGGATCTATGCATTTATCTAACCTTATCCAATGAATAAGGCACATCTCTTCATATCTTCTCATGATTCAGGCTATTTATTCAGAATCAGTGGCATATCTGAACTCCATCTCCACCCCTACGTGTCCACAGGAAAAATGCAGTCATGTAGCCTTTTGTGCCACATTGCACCATTACCTGATGTGAAATTAGCTGCAAAGGAGGGAGGAACTGGTTCAATTTTTATTTCATTGCCAAAATTCTTTTAGCAAAACCAAACCTTCAAAGCTCCAAACTTCTTTACGAGGAGGTAGGTTTTATAAAGCATGAAGCAGAGGGACACCCAACAAAAACACTTACTAAAGTGCATTCCCTGGCTATACTGGTCATGGCTCACCAAACAATTCCGCTCATTCTCCAAACAAACTCTGAGAGCTGAACAAGAACTTTCTTCAGCCTTTTTATGGTTAATACTCGTCTGTTTAGAAATTTGTGATATGTATACATTAGTCTAGAATTAACCAGGATGCTTAAAATATATATATCTGTTAAGCATTGCAAGAGGTCTAAAAGAAATAAATAGTATGCTTCTCATATTATTTATTCACTTTTTGCTGCAGTAAGCATCAGTCTTCTACTAAAAAAGTATGAAATGTTATGTTTTTATTTTGTGGGGAGGGATTGTAAATGTCTGTCAGCAAATGGATTCACAGCCTTGCCATTGATTCCCAGTATGTACATAAAGGGAACTTAGAATTCCATTATATCTCATCAGAACTTTGCTGTATGTGAAGGCTGAATTATGAGTTTCCTTATAGTGACTGTAAAGCAGAAAATGGAAGGCTCATTCTCTCATGTGCTTAGCAGAGATGGGCTGGGACCAAAGTGCCCTGCAACAAATACATGAAAAATACTTGGGTATGTTGTAAAGAATCAGCTAGTGCTGAATTGTAGAAAAAAAAAAAAAAAGGTATTTTTGCTTGGTCCTTTAATGGAAAATGTCTGTAGGAGCTTGTTCTCTGTGGCAACAGTGCAAGTTCCCCAATATCTTCCATTACAACACACAGAATCATAAAGTCATAGAATGATTTTGGTTGAATGGGGCCTTAAAGATCATCCAGTTCCAAACCTCATGCCACAGGCAGTGAATCTTTCACTAGACCACATTGCTCATTGCTCCAGCCAACCTGACCTTGAACACTTCTGGGGATGGGCATTCACAACCTCTCTGGGCAGCCTGTTCCAGTGCCTCACCACCCTCTGAGTAAAGAATTTCTTCCTAACACCCAGTCTAACTATCTTTTAATTTAAAAGCTTTAGTTTAAACCCTTGTCCTATCACTATCAGCCTACATAAAAAGCCACTCTCCCTCTTTTTTTAATAAGCCCCCTTTAATAACATCCCCAGGCATGTATATTTTTGACCCAAAATTAGAAGTGCTCCTTTTTTCCATACAAACTTCCCCCTTCAGTCTGAATTTAACTTGCAGTGTTTCTACAGAAAGAACCAAGCACTTTCCAAGAAAGCTGTCCTGGCTACAAGAGGCATCTGTCAGTGACAAACTGCTCCTGCAGCCATGGCATGGTGTGGTTGCACCCAGATGTTCTGGCATGGGGCTGAAAGATGAAGATGAGTCAGCTGTGTTCACCGTCAGGTTTTGACATCACCCTCCAGTGTAGGGGCTGTGCTTAGTGCCTTGAGAAGGTGGGCAGGATGCTGGGTGGTTCCTTGGCAATGGCAGCAGATTGTGAGGGCTGGCAAAAGAGGTGCAGTCCTGCAGTTGTAGCTCGTAGTTATTGCTACTGTCCAGGGAGAGCCTAAGATACTTGGAAAACTGCTGATGGTGAGGGAGGCCTCCCAGAAGGGCACCTGTCCATGTCCTAACCCTGCCAGGGGGATCCCATTTTTCTGATGTCTCCTTCCAGACTACTGTGATCTTTTGTCTCTGGGGTTGACTTTTGTTCTTTGTTTGGAATAATTCTTTCTTCCCCAAGGGAAATTCTCTGCATATTTCCATTGTGGGGAGAGCCAGACCCTTCCCAGGTGTCTGGGGCTGAAAAGAAAGATCAAAACAGAATCAAGGTGACGAAAGTTGGACCTTTGACGGATCTATCTCAAATCCTGGGAAGCCTGAAGCAGGAGGACAGGGAATTCACCAAGACACAAGAACATCTAGTAGAACAGTCAAGCAACAGGGTAAAACAAAGCTACAGAATAGCATAGCTCAGCTGTGGAACAGTAATTGCATCCACTATAGGTGTTATCAAGTCGTAATGGGTCAATCTCCTCAAACAGTTGAACATATTCATCCACCTGTGGCTGGATGCAGAGATAAGCACACGCTCTTTGGCTCAGGAAGTTTCTACTGAGCCGACTCAGGGCTGCATGGCAGGAAAGGGATTGTTTGCTTTATCCAGTGCTTTCATACCATTATCATTTTCATACCAAAGAACTTTATGCAGTGATTTCATGCACCTGTAAGACAACTTCTTCCCCCAAAAGTATGTGTGCAGGATGAGCAGCTCCTCTCTGCTCATGTGCAACAGTTCACAGGCTTCCTGAGCACAGGTTAAGAAGCATATGCAGATGAATTACATTACTTCTTAATCTAGACTTGTCCTCATATTACCTAGAAACTGAGCAATTTTATTCTAAAATTAGCAGTATCTTATGCTGTGGAAAGGTTAAGAAGAAAGGAAACAAAAAAATCCAAGATGAAATCCTGCCCTGTTGATGGTTTCCTTCTTTTATTCAGAATTGCAAGATACCAAGGGAATCAGACAGTATTGCTACCCAGCATCCTTGGCAGAAGTCATACAGAGACAAACTGCACAACGTGACCCAAATCTGCTTTTCCACACCTGGACTTGCTTTCAATTTTCTTGGAATGGCAAGTGCTAAATTTGACTGGCAAAGACAACTTTATATCAGAGCCAGGAGCAAAAGATGTGGGCAGGTAGCTGTTGCCTGGGAAAAAACCAACAAAACAACAACAACAAAAGCAAAACCAAAAACCCCAAACCACCAACAAGAAGAGCACCAGGAAGCTACTCTTGGTGCTGAAGATGCAATCATAAATTTGCAATAAAGTATCTTGGACTAAGTTGAGAAAAGCCAAAAGTTGTAACCTGTGTGCTGAGAATTTATGCTGCCAGAAAGCATGAATCTTTCTTTCCTATAGAGAATCCTCTTGCTGCAATTTTTCCCTGTGTCCTGTAGAGTGCAGAGTGGTGTTTTGAAATCGAGGATCTATTAGTCTACAAAGAGGATAAAGACTAATCCTGCTTGAAATTCTCTTTGGTAAAAGCAAGGAGGGCAGGCTGCTCTGAGTTATGAAGGTGGCCTTTTAAAAATGGAAATAAACAGACAGAAAGAGCAGATGATTTTAATGAACAACTACCCGTGTCTTTTTGGGTCTCAAATTCCATTAGCAAGTGGAGACTGAAAAACCAGAGCAGTTCTGTCAGCAACAACTGGTCACCCCTCTGCACCTGAGCTTTCCCTAAACACACGTGCCTGTCACTGCAGAGAAAGCCTGAAATGACAAGAGACATCCACCTGCAGTGCTCAGCCTAGCAACAGCCTCATTAAAGCTATGAAAACCTTTGAGGCATCAAACCTTAGCTGAAAGGATCTGGGGGCTCAAGTCCAGATGCCTGACTGCACCCATCTTTGGGTTTGCTTTTGGCCATGGGTTCCAGGTTCCAGGAGTCTCCAGACATCCTAAGTGCCCCAGTTTGGGGATATAGAATGTTTTGTGTTAAGTGCTAAACATCATCTCCTTTTCTAGTGTCTTGAACAGCACCATTGCACCTGCCAGAGACACTTAATTCCCTTGATATGAACTATAAGGGACAGATAAAGTGTCCCTGAGTGTCCCACATGAGCAGCCCTCGGACATGTGGTGGGGGAGTGGTAGAGGCACCAACTGTTTTTCTGAGCTGCTGTTTGTGGGCGCTGGAATAGGCTGCCTAGGGAAGTGGTCATGGCACCAGCACTGCCAGAGCTCAACAAGCATCTGGACAGCACTCTCCCAGGCATAGGGTATGATTTTTGGGGTGGTCCTGAGCATGGTCAGGAGTTGGAGTTTGACAATCTTTGTAGGTCCCTTCCAACTCAGCATATTCTACGATTCTGTGTGATTTCTTGCATTACGGTACCACTCAAGGAGCCATGCAGGGCACAGACTTAACCTCACTAGCCTGAAAACAGGGATAGTATTAGACTGTGACAGGCTACAACAATATAGAGCTCTTTTTGTCATTTCAGAACAGGCTGACATTCTTCATTTTCTACCAAACCACTACCATCCCAGAAAGTGCTCATCTCAACTCACAGCATCCTCACAATATCCTTTGCTGCTGTAAACAAATGAGCAAAGGAAAACCTAAAGGAGACATCTGGGATAAGAGTGTTTTTTTAAAACCATCTGAGCAGTTCATAAGCATTCCTGGAAGAGGAATGGTGGCAAATTGTAGTAGGATCCTGTATGCCAGTGCTGACTCAGGCAGGCAGCTCTCATATTCCCCCACTATCATCTCCAAATACTGCACCACAGATGAAATAGGAAAATAAAACCCATAAATAACTAAGGAGGATGGGGAAAAGGGCAGCCTGGATCCTACTGAGAAGTAATTCTATCTCAGATCTGAAATGCCTGGCAATGGAGATGAAGTTAATTCACACTCGTCAGCCAGCTGCAGGAGACACAAGGACCTCTTGCTTCCTCATGGCCATGCATGCAGAGCTGTACCTGTCACAGATACTGGATGAGACAGATCTTATATTATTCTTATAGCTTTAGGGCAACTGGAGTGAGAAGGAGGGGAGAAAATTGAATCAAACACAGAAAAAGAACACAAACAAAAACTTCCCAAATGTCTTCTACTTGACAGGGACCAATAGTGACATTGTTTTGGGAGCCGCTGTCAATTATTTATTAACATCTTCAACACAGCAGAGGAGCTGAGCATGTTGCAATTTGAGGGTTCTCTATGTGTGTCTGACTGAAGTTTTTGCAAATTAGGGAAGAGAACAGAAGAGAGACTGATCTTGTAGTGAAGACGTGCCTTTGCAATTCTGCATGTGGCACAATAGGGGCAAATTCCTCTTCCTCTCTCTCTCCCCCATGCAGTGACTGTCTCTGAAGCCTGTATCAGACTTACTCTTTTGGCTGCTGGAGAGAAAAGCTACCCATCCTACTAACAGTGTCCCCCTCACAGCAAGTGAGACCTCTTGGATGCAACAAAAACTGAATCCCTTGCTGGGATGCGACAAGGTCATGCTTGTGCCTTCCAGAGCCCCCTCTTAGTTGAAAGCAGACAATACCTTGATCTTGGTGGGTGCAGACACTTCTCTTTCTTTCCTTGCATTTTAGGTCCTTCAGGGAAAGCTGCTTTTCTCGTTTCTAGCCTATTAAACCAACAGCAGTGGGAAATAATGAATCTGAGCTCTATTGGTGGAAGTCTGAGCAGTCCTGTGGCTTAACAACTGCTGTAAATAATTGACAGAGCTCAAAATCACTGCTTTCAATTTACTGGTTGTAAATGACTTACACTGGTAAATCATTGTAGACGACTGGTAAGTCACTAGATGTCTTGCACTGTGAAGTCATTTACTTTGGTTTTGTGTCCTTTTTAATTTCTTGAGCATCTGACAATGATTTTCATGCTTCTGTGTGCTCAATGAACTTGTGATGGCTTCAGTGCTGCTTTCCATGACAAATCTCTTGGCCTCCATTTCTTTTGCCTTTAAAAGCTGCTCCTGTCTTTATCGTTGATAGTTGAGAAACTCAGCAGAAGCCTTGGAAGGTTGTTTACAGGCCTTGATCTGTCATTGAGACCTGCTGGAGGAGTTGTGCCCCACACTCTTCCAAAAATACCTTTCTCTGTCTATCCCCTCTCTCTTCCAGCCCCTCTATAATTCTTATGGATGACCTTCCAACTATCTGTGTCTGCATTGATTTTAACAATAATTTCATTGTAGGATGTGTGATAGAGGAAATACATTGTTATGACTGCCTCTTGCAGCATGGATCTTTTCTCTCTCTAATTATTTTCTTTTCTGTGTTTTATCAGTGAGACAGAGGAGTGTGTAAAAGAAGGATTTGACTACACTGGTAGTTGTGAGATTGTGAGCAGTGCAGTAAGGAATCTCTTTTCATCATGGGAGTGCATATAGGGACAGTGACTAAACACTTGGTTTGGAGAACTACAATTCAATGAAATGAAACATTTTCCCAGAACCAAGGTCATTCTTGAAAGAGGGACTTACTTATTCATATTGCTTAGATCTTACAACAAAAAGCAGAGCAACATTCAGAAATGCCTATGAAGACAGTCCTTCGAAGTCCCAGTACCATTGGAAGGGAATTGATCTTCAGGTTCCAGCTGCTGAAGTCACCTTAAAAATATTATTCTTTCATTTGTTTGAGGAAATGTTGTTCTCTATTTAATGCAGTGTCGTTTGCTGCAAATATTACAGCGTCAGCTTTATAAACTATCTTACTTTTTTTTTTTGCTGCTGGAGACTGTTCTTCTGGTCAAAGTTCCTTGTCTGTGTTCCCTTTGCTGTCAAAGGAGAGATGTAAGTTCTGTCAGGAGGACAACTTATCTCCCTCTACCTTACGAACACCTTAAGTTGGGTGAAATGCCAAACAGAGCTTAACTTTCTGTTCACTGAACTCAGAGGCAGCCTTGGTAATGTAGTTAGACTTCCTGCTGACTCTTAGATATAGATACAGTGATTCCTTGCATATAGGCTGCTAAGATTTCCAAAGCAGCTCTAGTGATTTCAGTGGGACAAAACGCATTGCAGAGCATGGGTCTCAGCACTTAAACACTTTCTTAAAATGGTGCTTAGGTTTTGTGTTCCTGTCTTATATTTGAAAAAACTGCTTAAAATTTACTTGAAAAACAAAAAGCAAAATGTCCTACGCTCCTAAAAAAGGACATTTTATGTAAAGCTGACATAAAAAGGTAGATTTACCAATGTAGGATTATTAAATCACTTCTAGAATTAATAGTGGGTTTTTAATTTGAGAAGCCTCATCTTGGAGACATTCACATCACCACAGGAAGGAAAGCTGATACCATGCGGTGAGGTCAGAGAGCTCCATGTGAAAAAAAGATTAAATAGTAATTTTGATCAATTCCTACAAATCTTTCATAGTTGAAATTAATTTGGAACCAAGGGACATCTTAATTGATGATTTCCCCAAGTGCTGGGATGGGCGGAGAACATCTAGGTAGTTTTTAGAACCCATAAATTATCAAGACAGTGATATATCAGTAACTGAATGAATAATGTAGAGATCAACATGGCTTATTTAAATTTAGCTTAACCTTTTCTTCCATGGGAGAGCAAAAGAAGAATAATTGCCTCAATTAAATTTTAATCTTGGATATGTTGATCTGTAGCTGGGTTTGCCACAGACCAGGTTTCCCTTTCCCACCTAGATGAGGCAAGGCATCTAAGCTTGACATCTCCATACTAATATTGACTGTAATATGCTCAGAAATTTTGCAAGGTAGACATTTATGTGTAGCAGTACACATATTAGCTAGCCCCAGGGGATTAGTTTTGTGTTCTTATTTTCCAAAGCATTGTGTGTGTAGAATGGAGATTATTTTTTTTCAACACAGCACATTAACACCCCCCTCAAAAAAAAAAAAAAAGGAAAAAAGCATCAAAAGGAGATGGGGAATGAAAGGCCCTTTACCTGAAATGCATTTTCATTCAGATCTCTCCTGTACATGGTAAAGCAATAATAGATTACTTTATTACTTTCATTAAACAGAAATTAATATAAATAATGTAAATGTTGCAACTGACTGGAAGTGAGGTGTGTTTCATGGGGCCACCTGAACTGACAAAAAGTGTATTCCCTGGTGGTTGGCTGAGCTGTCTGTGAGTATTACAATTCCTTGCTTGTTACTTTGTACAAATGTCAAACCGAAATTAGAGCTCACAGTTTGCATATTGTTATTTCATTTTTTTGTTTCTATTTTAAAGCTAAGTAGCCCATATCTGTTGGACAACTCAGAGACCACTTTAAACCAACAAAGTCAAATGCCCAAAGCTTTATGTGCTGTGACTGATATTGCACATTCAGTATTGCAGCAGTGAGGTCCCTGAACAAGAAATACTTTTTGGCCAAGAGAGGCTCTGCTTTGCTAGATGCTATTCTACTGTATTAGCAGGGATAAAATGCAAGTCTTTCATTGAAGCTACAGGGGGGTAAAAGCTAGAAAAGATAGGTATAAGGTCCATCCAAACAGTTAGGACTCAACTGGAAATAAAAAGATAAGAAGATTGTTCTGAAGTGACAGAGAGGTGGAGACTGATAGCAAGTGACTTGGTTGTGCTGTGCTCTGGCTCAGTCAGTGGAAAAGGAAAAGAGGATTCCCTCGGGCACATAGGTTTGAAAAGAAATGGGGGACAGGTACGAGTTCTCCAGAGTAGCAAAGGAATTATTTTGCTCATCATTTTATAAACAGGAGAACTTTTGCTTTCCAAACATTTCTGCATTCAAAACCACTTGACTGAAAAGTTTACATATGCTCCTGTTTAGGTGTCAGTCTGTTTTTGCAAAACAAGGATGCCTCTGAGTGCAGGCTTGTTGCCTGGAGAAGAAGGTGCATGGCAGCAAACATTTCATTTATAGATTTTGAAGCTGAGTTGCAAGTATTGGGCATAGCATGACTCAAGGGATCTGTGTTAATTCCAAAATCCCAGTGCAAAGTGGCATCTCAATTATTCTACACAGAGCACAAAACCTCACTCAAATATGAATGAAAATAATAATATGGTGTCAAGAGAGACACTTGGGGTGTATAGCTTCATAAACTTTATCAAAACACAGTACTGCACCTCTACCTCTAGTTGTTCTCCTAATGCAGAATAACTTGCTCTTCCTTTCAGGGGTCTCATTACACTAACCAGCTTTTAGGGGTAACATCCTCCCTTTGAGGAAGCCATAGTTTATTAGCATCAGTGTCACAGTCCTAGGGCAGATAGGTAAAAGTATTTAGACTGGACAGAGAGGAGTTTTATGGCGTCTTACTTCATTATTCTCTAATCTTGGCTGGGACAACAAGGGTGGCCAGAAAGTTGCTTATAAGGCCTTGACCAAAGCCATAATTAGGGAAAAACAGTAAAGTTTTCTTTTCCTTGGACTTAAATATGTGGTCATCCTGTATTACAATCCAGTTAATAAAATTATTAGAGTGATGCCTCTGCCCAAATCGAGGTACAAATGAGAACGTATGCTGAAGTCAATAGTATGGATTTTTATTTAAAAGTAAATTTGAGGTAGAGAGAGATAAAAAGAAATAGGAAAAAGTGAGGGAAAGGGGAGAAAAAGACAGTGGCAGAGAGACAGATTAAGTAGAAAAAATATCACCATTCTGTGGATTCTGACGGCGTCCTGTTGATTTTTTCTAGTGGTCTTCTGGGTGGTGAGAGTCCCAGACTTCTTGAAGTGGTGCTTGTAGTCTGGGTCTGTCAAGGGAAGCCCAGGATGGTGAGGGAAGGCCCATGAAACATTGAGTCCATAGTGATTTTACTATGCTTAGGCTGGGTGGAAATGCCCCAGCACTTCACCTGGGGTGGGGAGTTTTACACTGAGTGATGTAATACTGCATCACAGGACAGTTCAGGAGTCTTTGACACCTTCTTAGGTTTTACAGCTGCCTAGTATGTCAGCTCAGGTGAGCGAATTTTGGCCCATTATGGCCCATCAAACGAGATGAATACCTTCAGGTTACTTGTGAAGGTTCNCTGTTCAAAAGCAGATAAAGAAAAAGTACTGTAGGGAAAAGAGGGAAGCAGACTTAAGTCAAAATTTTAAATGAAGCATTATTATGTAAGGCCAGTAACAGATTTTCACTATAATTAAGATGGATAACTTTAATAATCCTTAAGGGCTTGATTCAGAACTGCATTACAAACCGTTTATGTGGAGCTTCTGCACTCACTGCCTCTGTGAGGGAATCGCATATGTTTAAATAAGAAAAGAGAAATTCAGGGGTTTTATATTTCTTCAAGCAGCCTCCTCAGGTTTGGAGAGATGCGGGACTCCTTAGATTTATGTGCTGAGGAGGGTGCCTGAGCCTTGATAGCACTCTTGGAAGGTAATTACTTTTTGCAGATTTTACACCTGAATATATATACAGGGCATGGCGATTTGGCGAGGGAAAAAACCCCACAAACCTTTTTGTGCACAGAAGAGCTGCTGTTTGGATTAATGAACTGCAGAACTAACTTTCTCCCCTCCACAGATGTCAGACGTGCCTTAAAAATATATTTGCTTACCTTGCAAACACACAAGTGTTGGAAGATACTGTGCCTTACAAGTGAGACTGGAACTATCTGGGAAACCAGAAGGCCATGTTTCCATTTTCACAAGAACATCCTAATGTGAGAATGAGAAAATGGTAAAGAATNCACCTGGGCAGTTCCTTTGCACATTGTCCGAGCCATTAGCATTCCAGTCTCTCACACTTGTGGATACAACCTTCTCCTGCAATAATTGGACATAGTACCACCTTTCTCTTATCTGAAGTTCCTGTCACAGTACAAATTAGTANGTGGGGATGGTGGGGATGTCACACCACCTGTTCCAAATGTTTGGATTCAGAATAATTTCTCACCCTAATGACAAAGATCTCCCTGATGAGTATGAAGGCCTTGTGAATGTGAAAGATAACGTCCACTTCCCAGCAGGAAATGCATCCAGGTTATTCCCACAGGGAAGCTGTTGTGGGGTTTGCTCTCTACTGCTATGGGCCAAACACTTCCTGCAAGATCCCTTCTGTGAAGAATCTGAAGAGAAAACCCTGTTCTTGGAAAAGCTGATGAGTGCCAGCTCATTGATCAAGGGCAGCAAAGACCATCTGTGGGACCAT
>WEIV01026402.1:35039-46074 GCA_013390005.1 Calyptomena viridis | reverse complement strand
TTCATTGTTAGAATTTTTGAATGAATTTTCAATACGAACCATGGAGAATTAAATAAAGATCTCCCACCACTGTTAATAGGATTTTTACATGGAATTTTGTACTCCCATTTTAAAACTTACCATTTTGTTCTTCTGAGTTCATTAGGTATTAAAATATCTGAAGTGAATCAAATAAAATTTAAGATAAGCATGATAGAAAGTTTGAAGAGCATGAAGTATGTAAACATAGCACTTCACAGGAAATAGGCAATGTCAATCCTCATAAATCTGAATATATTTTGTCTCCTTAATATCTAGGTTTTTTTTCTAGAGCAAGATGGAAAGTATATTTTTTATAAAGTGACATCAAATAGGATTTTATAATACATACTACAACAACTACCTTTTTTTACACTTGATGTTATGCCCTTCTGTGCAGCTTTGCTTATTTCCTTTATAACCTACCAGCCTCACTTTTTCTATAACCTTTTGAAGTAAAACACAGAACATTAACTAAAGAAATTAAATTATATAAAAAGATAGTATCATATGGAAGAGCCTTGTTTTTAATTTACTTCTTGTTGACACAGATTTCTATTTACTATCACTTTTCCTTATCTGGTTGACAAAATAGAATTTGTGCAGTGGATATATAGAAAACTCACTAAATGGCTATCTATCATAGTCAGAAAAGGTCCTATCTGTCATCAGTGGAGACTTTATTTACTTTTAACAATGTTTGCCCATACACAGAACATCAGCCACAATGTCCTTGTCCTTTGCTTTGAAAAGTGTGGTTATTAGAAAAGAGGGAACTAGTACTAAATAAAATCTGCTTTTCTGCTCACCAATATGCTACAATCTGTATTATATATATATATATTATCCAATCTGTACACTGTAATAAATCTTAAAAGGGGGAACAGTCCCAGGAAATTTGAAGAAGCATTTATTCTATGAGACAATGAGGTAATTATTTAATTTTAAGCATGTTGGTTGCATTGTTCAGCTTGTATTATTCCCAAAGTAAAGAGGGACTATGTGCTTCAGCAACTTTGCCTATTGTGGTTAAGTGTTTTAAACTCAGTATCCTAAATCCTTCTGACATGTTAGATATAGAACTTCACACAACAATTATTATTTTAACATGAGTTTTTCTAGACTTAAATTAAGAAGCTTAAGACTAAAAGCCAGTTACAGACTAGTTTTTCTTCTCATGAAGAAGTGCTTAAGAAGTTTTGGGATGAAATGAAAGAACAGAATGTCTCAATAAAATTTCTTGTCACTGGCTTCTCACTGTGTTCCCTTTGAAAGAAGAAAATGAAGTAGTAGAAGTAATATGTATTGCTGTAAAAAAATGTTGAAGTATAGTGATGCAATGGATCCCTTAAAGCCAGGGCCTATAGAGAAATATTTTAAAAATATATTTACTGAGTCTATTTTGAGATGGCACTTGTAGTCCAAAACACAATGCACTTTTTTTTTCTCTCTGGTGTATTTAGACTCTGATCAAAGTCCTGTACAAATGAAAATGTAGTCATATGAAGAAATATAGTCCAAATGTAAAAAATTCTAAGTCATATATATTTCTAATTTGTTAGATAAGTTGCTGTTTTGGTTTTTTTTCTCCCAAAATCTCCTCCAAAATTACAGAGATTTAAAACCAGTCTTAACATAGTCTTCAGTCCAAGAGAAAACTTAATTTTAGATTTTGAAACGTGTTCGTTTCATCTTCAATTCCAGACCTGAAGTGACTTGTTATTTTAATCACTAATCTCATCCTAAACATGAGCAGTGGTATTAAAAAGTAAGCACATGAAGAGACACAGAAATTAAAGATTAACTTCATAATATCTTATATTTAAAACTGTCCAATGATGATGAAGAACAACTGTTATTTTAGAGAATCTATTAACATGAGGCAGTAAACCTTGATGAAGATGCTAGGAATATAGAAGAGAAAAACTAATTAAATGAAGGAGGAAAATCAACCTCTCTACCTCAAATACTGTAATGACACAAACATTTCATTCCAAAATGTGCAACAGAATTTCAAAACAGCTAATATTTTAAGTGATCATGCACAACGCAAGATAGAGTGTTTGCTAGGGACAAACATAAAAAAGTGTGAAAAGCATGCATACTCCGCAGTGTGACTGTGCAACACGCTATTCACTGTGCTGCTGAGAGCACAAGCTGTGCCAAACCAGTGTCTAAATGACATGCATACCTTCTTGGTAATTGTTGTTTCTAGTTCTTGGAAAAATCCCTTTCATGTATCCTTGAGGAAGATGTTTACTGGGGAATGTTGTTCCCTGACACACAAGCAGTTACTGTATTATTGACAGCAGTGGCAGTTCTCAGTAGAGAGAGCAGTTCTGCATGGCACCTTTTGTTAGGGGTAAAGGCAATTCCATGGGCTACATGAAAAAACATAAGTGGTAGTTGCTTTTAAAAGGAAAAGTTGCTGTATACAGAATAAGATCCACTCTTTGCCCTCGGCAGGGCAAATCTGAAGGGTAGATTGCAAGTACCCAAAGTACCATAATGCATTTTGGAGTTATGCCATTGGATTCATTCTGCAAAAATAGGGGCCAATATTTCATTCTGCATATGCACTGCAAGAAATATGCACTGCAAGAAATATGCACAGATGTCTTGGATTAGTAATGTTGTGAAATAAAGTTACATATGAGCTAGAAAAATAATAGACACAAAATAGTAAAGTTCACCATACCCTGGAGTTTCACACACAAGAGAAGGATCATTCTTTAGAGATGTCTCCCATAATGTTCTTATTTTTTATCAGGATTTTAACAAAGTATTTCCCTCAAAAATGTAGCTGAACAAATGGCAATACAAAAACAGTAAGGAAGAAGATGCATTGAAATTAAGAAAAAAAACCAAACTACCATCTCAGCCAAATTAAAGGAAGATAATTAGAAGCAACATAACTGTCAAATAATTACAGTGATCAGTTAGCTTGGCATGATAGTACTAACTCTTTTCTTTTTCCTAAGGAGAGAAAGAATTAATTGCGTAACAAAATTCAGAATAGAAGAGCACCACAGTGTACCCTTTAGGTGGAAACCTATTGCTCTAAGATTATTTTCTTTGGAATAGGTTTTAAAGAAAGAGAATTTGAATTTAAACATAAATGGATGGTGTGATTCCAATTTCCAATAAAAATCAACAGCAACATCAAGAGGTGCTATACTGGCTTGAAAAAATTAGAAGAGTGATCTTGAGACTTTTCTACTGTTCTAACTAGCATTTTTCTAATGCATGAATAATAAGAGTAGTGGTACTCTTTGGAGATATGGGCTCATCTGAGCTGTAGTTGTTTCTTTGTTTTTTTTCCTGGCCATTGTCCATGCAGCACTATGGCATTCCAGAAATGTGTTCTGGATTTGGAAAAGCTACAAGGATAACACAATTATGTTGGTGCCACCTGACTGTTGGGACACATCTGTGTTTGAGCTAGTCCCCCAAAGCTTCTTCTTTGAATTGAACTATTGCAATGGGAGTGACTATTAGAGAGTAGATTAACCTGACTTTTTCCAATGGGTATAAAGACACCCTAATACGCATCAGGTATAGATGTTTACAATGTAAAGTTAGATGAAATGATTCTTTCCCTTACAACTTTGGTATCATCTGTTCAGTTGCTTCCATCTATGTCTCTCCTTTCTTCTTGCAGAAGTAGGTTATTTGGTGCTATCTTGCCAAATACTAAATATTTGCTTTTGATACTCAGAGCCTTTATCCAGAAAAGAAGGTTTTGCACTGATTTATCATCATGAAAAAGTGGAGGAAAAATGAGAAAACATAAGAGGAAACAGCCGAAAACAACAAAGAAAAAGAGAGGTATTTATTTCTTTTGTGCTCCCAACTACCTCTTCCTTTCTCTGCCCAAATAATTTATAGGTAACAAATACTGAAAGCAATGTGATAATTGAACAAAGTTAAGTTATACAGCCATCATGGATTCTTTGTTTGATGCCATACCACTTATTTCTGATTGTGCAACTTGAAGCTACACAGCTAGTCTTTGCTCAGTGAAGTAGTCTGATTTCTCTGAATTTCTATAGATTTGATGCTTTACAAGTATTTGGGTATTCCTGGAGTGTTTCACAGCATCATATAATCATAGAATATGCTGAGTTGGAAGGGACCCATCAGGATCATCAAGTCCAACTCCTGGCCCTGCACAGGAAACCCCAGGAGTCACACCATGTGCCTGAGAGCGTTGTACAAACACTTCAACTCAGACAGGCTTGGTGCAGTGACCACTTCCATGGGGACCCTGTTCCAGGGCCCAACCACCCTCTGGGTGAAAAACTTTTTCCTGATATCTAACCTAAACCTCCCCTGACTCAGCTTTATGCTGTTTTCTCCAGTCCTGTCACTGTGCATGAGAATGATGCAGCCTCTCCTTGTGTACTGCTTGCACTACAGGGCACTACAATATAAAAAAGACATTAAATTATTAGAGAACATCCAAAGGAGAACCACAAGAATGGTGAAGAGTCTGGAAGGAAAACTATATGAGCAGCTGAGCTCACTTGGTTTCTTCAGCCTGGAGGAGACTGAGGGAAGACCTCACTGCATTCTTCAATATCTTCACGAGGAGAAGGCATGGCAGCAGGTACCAACCTCTTCATTCTCATTCCCCAGTCCATACACATAAGCAGAGCTGCCCCATCCCAGGTGCAGAATCTGGCACTTGCCCTTTTTAAACTTCATACAGTTGATGATTGCTTATCTTTCTAATTCATTGAGGTGTCTCTGCAGGGCCTGTCTGCCCCCGTGGGAGATGACAGCTCTTCCTAATCTAGTACTGTTTGAATCCCAAAGCCACATCTTGGAGTTGTTTTAGATAGGCCATGTTTGGGCTGTGTATTTTTGCTGTAGGTCTCCTCTGTAGGTAGTTATGGTTCAATGGCCATGAACATTTCTGTACATACTTAATTTACTAGTGTTATGTGTCACTAATATAATATTCACATCTGAAGGACTTGCTTGATCAACAACACACATTCAGGAAGAGGAGAAATCCTTTTAGGAAATTCTTTCCCATTTTATAACTGGGCTTGCCTTCCAATTGGACAGACATCAAAAGTAATTTTGAAGTCATGTTGAAGTCAAGGAATTGTCCAAGTAACCCCAGTGGCTAAACAAAGGTTGACTGATCATGTTAGTGGACATGTTTCTACTAACACAACTGCAGCAAATCTGGGGCTAATCAGTATTCATAGTTTGCATTATTTTGGGGTAAGAGGAAAAGCAATGCTAGTTGGTTATTGCCATGGGTGAAAAGGTTTTTACATGGAGAGCTTGATGTTTTAAAGGATTATCTCCGAGTATAATTTAGTTGATTTCAAACACAATGAAAATACATGCATGCCCTCTATAAAAATTTAGTATGTTGGAGAGCTTTCATCCCTTTGCCAAATGAAAAATAGTCATGCAGTAGGTAAAGTGGCAGGTAAAGTGGTTTGGTTCAATTCTTGACTCTGTATTGAGGATTTGAATCTACTTCTCTTGCTGACAAGACACATGTACTTGTCACCGAACTGGAGTATTTTCCAGAGAAGAAATGAAATACCATTTTCTCCTCCAATGAATATTTATGCTAAAAAATGTGAGAATCACTCGAAAGTGCTAACTAAAATAAAGGGACTACTGGTGGATGTCCAAGTAATGAGTTAGAGAGCTATGTTCACTCTCTTTGTAAGAAATTGATTACCAAATGATACATAAGAGTCAAGAGAATTGATAACTTAAAAAAAGTGGTTTATTTCTGATTAAAAGAAAGAGACTTTATGCATGAATCAATGTTTAATTTTATAAAATGGCTGCCTTGATTATAATTTTTCATGATGGACATGCATTACACTCAGTTCACTTTAGAACACATAGAGTAACATAGATATATAAAACTTGTGTAAAAGTGAATAATCAGGCCCCTTAAATCCTCTAATTTTACCCTGTTAGCTCTGTTCCCTGGTGTCTTCTGAACTTTGTATTTGCTTATTGACCCATGATACAGTGAATTTTGTCTCACAACAGAAAGATGTGTCTGAAAATTAAATCACACCCATATGCTACCGAAGTAAAGCCCTATTAAGCAGAGAAGTAGAACAATAGTCCATAACCTTTAAGTGTTCTAGCTGATTCTACAATAGCATTTTCTATCGCTGTTAAGACTAATGTTTTTCTACTATCTTAGAACATTTTTATAGGATTGATTTTATTATTATTATGCTCAATAAACTTTTAGTATTTTTTTAACAAGTGCATCTGATTTTCCTGAACAATAGTCTCACAGGAAAAGAAGGCTTTAAACATCCCTGAGTGCATGGCATACCAGTGAGATATAGAGAATATTATGCAGCCACTTCATTTTAGTATGCATTAAGCAGAGATAAGAGCAATTTGTTTGATTAATTCCATGCAAAATTTCCTATCAAATTATTAATATCCTTTAAATAGGAATAACCACTTAGTACATGAGGTATCATCAACTTTTTCTATTGCAAACATTAAAGTATTTATCAGTTCCTCTGGTAATAGTAGCCACAAACTTATGACCCTAGAGAAATAAAACATGCATTTGACAGGGCGAGGGACAAGGTTTGCACTGTATATATTTTTCTTGCGTTTGTTGTCTTGGGTATTTAGCAGGACTAAACTTGCAAAAATGACACAAACCCAGCAACAACTACAGACAATCCAGAAACTGTCCTCTGAAAGTCAACTTAAAGAGAAAGAAAGTACACCCTTCTTAAATCTGCAGATTTAAGATCTTTTCTCTACAGAAATGCTATTAATGTAATACTGTGCATTGAGAACAGAATCTAATAACAGAAATGTGATTACCCCTAAATTTGTAATCCATGTTTCTGCAGAATTCCCATGATTATCTTATTGCTTCAAATGATATATGCACTCAGAAGCTGGGATTTGATTGAATATAATTAAATTCAAGGCAGAGTGTGTTATGATTGTTCAGCTCACATGCATCAGACTACTAAACACCAGAGAAAGAGGAGACTATTTCAGCAAAAATGATAGCATTGTCTCACTGATGAAGATCTACTAACTGGTCACTGAATTTTGATTGGAAATCTGAAAGACTACATGCACCTTCAGAACCCAGAAATAAGAAGATGGCCTGACATACTCTTGTAACATCCAGACTGTTTCCATGTATCAGGGATACTAGCCCCATGTTTTACATGTAACAAAAAAAGCAAGTGTTCCCTGAGTGTTACATTTTTTATGTGTGCTCTGAAATTTCACATACTGACAGTGTCTGATGAAATAAAAGTAGAGTAATTTCATTTTAAACAGCAATCTGTCAGGATTTCACACTGGTACCAAGAGACAGGTTCAGTTCCCAGGATAGCCCATGAGGATTCAAAATTACACTCTCCCATTTACAAGGGAAAGACCTAATGACACAAGACAGAGAAAATTAATTTCTAGAGCCCACTGATGGGAACATTCTGCTGCAGATTTGGATTTTGAGGACGTGATGATATGGATACAACTGCCAAATCAGATTATTATATTGGACAACGTATATGAAAAAGTATTTGATGGTTGTGCGGTGATATTTCCCCAAAACATTCTGCTTGTTGCTGAGTGCTTCTTTCATGGAACCCAAAATCATTCTTTTGTGTTTCAAAGGATTTCTGCTCCATTAGTTTTCTCCATTGAACATGGATAATCTTACAGTTTCTGGAAAACACAGTGACTGTAAATTGGTAGAAAGGATATCCTGCTTTGTGCATCTGAATCAACCATCTTCTGGTTTCATTTGGTGTTCCTCTGGTTTTGCACTGTAAACCACAGTGAACATTATTCCTCATTACTCCTCTTCTCATTGTCACTCATGATTCTGTAGTCTTTTAACATATTCCATTTTGGTAAATTTTTACCAAGCTGATGAGTCCTGGTCTCATTATGAAAGTTATTCTATCCATTTGATAATTCTTTTTACCCCTTTCTAAATATTTTTCACCACTACCAGTATAGACTGTATTCAAACTTGTAGATGTATAACACGATGTACTGATGCTTTGTAGTTTTGTCGTCTTTTTCATTTCTAATAATTTATAAGGTTCTTTTTGTTTTTCTGACTACCACCTAGCACAGAGCTGACATTTTTTTAAAGCTATTTTTATAGTGTCAATATTATATTCTCCCCATTTTTAAGATCAAATAATCAGCTGAGCAGTCCTTCACTGTATAGGTGAAATCAGACACTGTATAGGTAAAATCAGAGCTTTGTTTTCCCCATGTCCTTAATTTTACATTAAAATTTTACTGAATGACATTTATGTCTTTATCACCCAATCACTATCAGAGTTCTTTTTCAGAACTTCCTGAAACTCATATTTATTAATCTTGACTGCTAGAGTCTGCATTACTTTGAATGCTCTTGAATTCAACCCCTTTTTCAGGTCGCCCATAAATGTGGGGGATATATGGATTTCAATGCTGTGTCCTCCACTTTGGAATAGACTATTCTGTTTCCTATCTTTTAATTTTGAGTGCTATATATTTATTGTGGCTGGGAGTTTTTTCATTAAATTTTCACTTGATGCTTACGCGTTTTAAATGTAGAGCCTTTTTATGGGACATACCCCACTAAGCCACTGGCGTTAACTTCCCAAATGTTCATTCTCTCACTGGTCCTACAAATCTTACAGTCACTCCAGACACTTTAACTTGAAAGGACATGTTCACTCGTACTGTTTAGTTCAATCTGTAATGTAGATCTCAATCCTATCTCCAAAAGAAATTTTCAAACTGAGAAAATGGATGTCCATATGGTGTCCACCTCAGAGGTTCAATCATAGAGTATCCAGAAAAGTTAGGAGAATTTCTTCTTCAGATTTTTCCACCGCTCCCAGCAGCCATGAATTAGTATGATGAGCTTCATTCTTAGGCTCCATAGCTTTCCCCAAGCTTGCACAGGGAACATACATACACTGCTCAAGATTATGAAGTCCACCAGGTAGCGAGGTGCGTAAAGCTGTGCTCAGTAACACCCCAGTTAATTTCTGAATCTGATCTTCACATATAAAAAAAGTATAAACTGACAACTTTTCCATATCAGTTATTTGCTCATACCTTTTGGTAAATGCATGGGGTCTCTTGTTTCATTAAAGTTCTGCTGTTATGCAAATTCATTCCCAAGCCAATTTAGTGGGTCACCAAGTACAACAACTTAAATAAGACAGACTCAAACAAAGAAAGCTTATGAAAAAGAAAGCTTACAAAAAAGAAAGCTGGAAACACAAACCACGTTTGACACTCAGAAAAATTGACTTTATGTAATTATTTTTTTTACAGGCAATGTTTGAATAAGTATTGGTCTCCCTTGAGACTAGAAGACAGCATTAATTTAAGCTAGTTGAAATTTCTGATCTTGCTGCATGTCTTTCCTAGGCAGTTGAACAGAAAAAACATTCATTTAGCAAGCACTTTGAACATAAAACAATGACACTTACATATGAATGAAACTATAAGAAAAATATACATGGTCATTTTGGAACAGCTTAACGGTTGTCTAGCTAATGACTAAAGCATTCTCTGATTGAAGAATGCAGTTTTGGTGTTTGTCACTTATCTTTGTCCCCCCCAACAGACCATGCCATTCATTACATCTCTTTTCATTTTACCAAGTGCCTTTCTTGGCATTTGTTAGTGTTTAACACAATGAAATAGTACCTTAGTGTCCTTCAGCAAGCCTCCTTCCTGTACCTCCAGAAGAATTGCTCGAATGAAAAATGTCTTAGACTTACTCAATCAAATTCTTTCCTCTACTTCATGACTTCAAAATCAGGTACTTTGTATAATTTGACTTCAATCTTCGTAGTTTTGTCAGTGAACTAGGTTGGTGAAAGAGCACTTACAAATAAGTCTCTTTCCCTTCTAGTCTCAGTTATATAAGCGTTACAGAAGGAGAAGGGTAGAACACTATGAGCTGTAAACTAACAGGTTTTATGGTAAATTTCATGTGACTTGAGGGGAGATTTTGTCAAAGAACAAGTGGAGAAAATCCTCATTGTACTTTAACTGTTTATCATTTTACAAGAGAAAAAGGCTTGGATTTGTATTTTACACCATGTGAACTCCACTTGGAATTAGGTTCCTTCCTCCTTTAGCAAAAAGGAGATGAATGAGGGTAAAAATCTGAAATGTCATCTGGAAAATATTAAGACAGAGATAATTTACATTACTTAAGCCCATCCCTTACCCTAGCTAATTACTAATTTACTACATGTTGTTATTATATAGAAATCTAGAATGCTTAAAATAGCTCTTCTGGCTGTTCAAATGATCTTAGACTTTATTAATGGAGAGTATGAAAACCACAAAGCCATAATGTGTTATGTTTCTAATCAGAGTCCGGTGGAAAAAAGAAAAGTATTTTTTTTCAAGTGGCAGTAGATTGTTACTTTCACTGCATTCAAATGCACACCTAGAAATTCCACATTGCTTACATTTTAAAACCTCTTACTGCCATTTAGTGCAATTTTATAGTACAATATTAATGTTATGCTAACATTATATTCAACTCATTTCTAAAATGCAGCATGGAATAACTCTTTCTTTTAAGTGATCTTTCTTCTACCTCATTTTTAATAAATTATAGTAAACATTAAGTGTGCTACTGATGCTTTCACAGAAGTAATTATATGACACTTTCATTTTCTTTTTAGACTCATAATCTGACAAATATGAATGATGTAAAGATCATAAATTATTGGTTCAACTTCTGAAAATGTAAATTGATTTTACATGCTTTTTCTCCTGCTTCTTTCTAAAATAGACTTAATGTTCTAAGATGAAACATCTGTTTTCAATAAAATCCTTATGTATTTTTCCCAGCAAATGCACTTGTAATATGTAATTTCTCTTTTGCTTGCAGCTATTGCATGCTTTTTCCTTGTCTTTATTTCAGACTTATAAAAAGGGAAGTTAAATCCTTTGTCCATCTTATGCATTTTGGCATTTTCCTTGATATGATGAACCTCAA
>WEIV01026402.1:2199-25045 GCA_013390005.1 Calyptomena viridis | reverse complement strand
TCTCTACTCCTTCTTAAATATGTTATCACAGAGGCGTTGTTGCCTGACCTTGACTAGCTTAGAGCAGAGAAAAACTCTAGCAGCTTCTTAAAGAAGCCTCTCTCCTAGCCCCCCCAGCTAATAAAAAACTCTGGCTACTTAAACCCACAACAACACCTTAATATTAAATTTCCTAGTTTTTGTCATCTCACTGCAATCTCAAGAAGTAAAAGACATGAATCCACTCCATGGTGTTGATCTCCAAATGATCACAACCATTTGGAAAATGTGTATCTTGTGAAAAGATATTTCCTATTTGATACAAAAAATAAAATGTTTTGGGGTTGTTTGTTTTTTTTTTTACTATATACAAAGTAATGCATTAGCATTATTACTGAACAGTCTTCCAGGAAGTCAAAATATTTTAATGAATCAATCATAGAACATTTATGGAATTCTTTATCATGATATTGCATTTATGAATGATTTTCTCAAAACATATATGAATAAAACCCCACTAGGAGTAGCGCATAAACAATTGCAAAATTATATTTAGTGTTCAATTATTAGTAAAGATGGAATTAATTTCCTAGGATGATCATTACTGAGGTAATGCATGACAATCTAATTACAACTTTACATTTATGATGTCTTCCTTATAGGTTGTCACCCTATAAGTCAAAAGTGCTACATACTTTTATAAACTAAAGTAAATTCAGTCATGGAGACTCAGAAAACAAGGACAGACTTTGTCTTTCGTGGATTATTTAACAACAGAAGCGGTAACTCACAGGAAAATAGTTATTTCCTTCAAGGATTCCTGCAATATCAAAGAGTACTTGAGCCAACAGAAATTAGAGATATTAAACCTTTATCATTCCCTAGATTTTTGCAATACAAATTAACTTCTGGGCATATTTTAAATGGCATATAGTATTTCCTCCAAATTGTATTAGATAAAGTTATGGACGATTACACTGTTGTCATTCAGCTCGTTTTGATGAAAAAGCAATTACTTATGGCATATTAATGCAAAAACTGGCCATAATCACAGTAGGTTAGGTTGAGAGTTTATTAGAAACACAAGCCATTTAAATTAACCCAAATGACCAGCATGTCAGTTCAAAAGAAACATGTGCTTTAATTTGTTAAACTGTAACCTTTGCTATATTAAAAAAATACTTTGACACAAACACTTTACAAATGTCAGCAGAAAATCCATACTCCATTTCTTCACATTGGTTTTGTGACACGGTGTTTGCTGATGTTCGTCAAGGGATAAGCTACGATTGATTTCCTTCCACCCTTACTCTTTTCTCTTGTATTATGGAGAATTAAAGGGCAAAAATTACCTGGGTTTTTTTGCAGACCATTCATATGGATATGCTACAGTAGGTAAATTTAACTGCTGCCTGGAACTTAAAGGTCAACAGAATCTCTCAAAAAAGCTTTCGAAGGTAACGGTTATAGAAGGCCAGAACATCCTAAGGCTAAGGAGCCAAAATAATGCAGAAAACTGAAGATCCCACCAAAACAGAATTGCTGAAAACAAATTGACTTAATGAATCAGTACTATTTCTTGCTTTAGGATGAAATCTTATCATTTTCCTAAGTCTGTTTCTACTTTTCCCTCTCAAAAAATCTTGTCAACGTAAAATTTAAAGATTGTGTTTATACACTGGAGATTTGTTCCCCTCTTGAAATAATATTGTCTTTTTGCTAATGAATTTTGAATTGGATGGGAAGGTGTGAATAAAACACTTTGAAAATACCAGTAAAACCAGATCCTATGAATGATCCAAGCATACAAGTTGCTTCATTTCCATGTCTACAGCTTCAAATATTTGACCATGAGTCATAATACACCAGACAAATAAACATGCATATGTTCAGACACACCCTTGAGGCAGGGTAACTGAGGTTCTTGTTAATCAATCCCTCAGGGCAAATTAGATTGAAAGACACTGAATGAACATATATCTATATATGGCAGGTTTATGTTAGAACAATTTGAGTGCAATGGAAAGGTTATCATCTATAGAAATATGAAAATATAAAAGTATAAAACCATCACTTAATAAAATATAGAAGAAAAGGAAAGAAAGAAAAAAGAAAAGAGATAAGAATAGGTAGTGAAGAGGAGAGATATCACCACCCCATGAATCCAGTGATGAGACTTGACTGTTGCAATTTAGATGTCCATTGGTGGAAATGATGGTGTAAGACCCCAGTCCTGAAGCCACAAGCTTAACTGGAAGTATTACTTTTAAAAATATATTTAAGACTTTAAAGTTTGCCCATCAAACTTTTAGAAAGCCTTTAGTTCACAAATACCTTAAAATTGCTTGAAGAGAAAATGACAACACCTGTTTACACCTGAGCCCTTATTGGGAGGGAGGACATTGGCATGATAAAAATCATTATCCCACCTTGAAGGATCTGCTTCTTGTTGTCTTTTTCCCTTATCTTACTTAAAATCCATCTTGCTGCTAAACAAAAGTTGATTTGTTATGGTCATCCTCCAGTGGTGGGTGTGTATCCCTTCTGCACCTGAGCTATTCTTATGCAGATCAGAGATTTCACCACCACACACCCAAAAACTCTTCTCCTCCTGGCCCCAGGAGGGAGCACCCTACTGCTTTTGTAAATGCTGGATTGTTTGAGTTATTAGCCCATAACACTTCTGTCTCTCACTGCATATATATATGCATATGTGTATGTATATGTATCTGTATCTGTACATGTACATCTCAGGTGGCTCCTTGTCCTGTTTCAGAAATACGTTTCTTGGAGAAAGCTTTTAAGAAGCACTAAATGGTTTTGTTGAAACAAATCAAGAAACAGCAATGAAGAAAATTACTCTCTTTCACAGCATAACAGATACAAAAAAACCAAGCTGTGTTGTTTCATGTGAATGTGGGCCTTACCTATTTACATCATTTAGTCACCAAGAAGCAACATAATCAAAATGAATATTGAGAGAATACATCTTAATACAGACCTTCCCAGATTTAGCAAAGTTACATTGATTCAAACAGAGTTATACCTTATTACTCCAGGACAATTTCTGGAATGGTTATATAGATATTCTGTCTCAAATATATTTTTCTGTCCTATGTTGACAAAAATGGGCATTATGAGCATTCTGAGCAGATGAGGTAGATAGAGAAATATGTCTTCGAACCAAACATAAAATCAATATAGGCATGGGGTTTTGTTTTTGTTTTTGTTTTGTTTTAAACAGGCTAAACAATAATGTTGTATACATGTCTAAAATAACTAATGAGAATGAGGAGGAATATAATTTAGAAGGTAGTTATGCTATGTTATGTTCCGCAGTGTTTGAGGGGAAAGGGGGAATGAAATTGCCAAAAATTGCCAAAAATTAGTAGCACTGATTCTGCACTAGTCTTTCCTGACATACAAACCTCATGTTACTACGTATGTCCCTTACTGATTGTAGAGAAAGCTGTCATACATTTGCATTTTCATATGTGATTTAAAAAGAGATTTGACTATGTCGAACATGGACCACAATTAAAAAACAAAATTAATATACTTTTTTCTGCTGATGTACACATATCCAATGAATGCAGCCTCTAAAGACATCTATGATGGGATAAACCAAAGGGATTCCCACTCCTGCCATGGAATACTTTTTCCATTCAGGAATTAAAGGAAGAAAATATAATGTACAGGATACAGATTGTAAAGAGTTTAGAGATTGTCTCAGATACTACGCTGGTTCAGGTGACTACTGCACAATTGAATTCACCTGATTTCAGTTCAAAAAAATGTGATTCATTAGTTTTCAAAACCATAGACATAATAACAAAATCTTATTTGAGATATCGTTCTCCACTTTGCCTTTTGAATGCCATTATTCTCAATGCAAAATGACAAGGAATTCAACAAAATAAAGAAATTGTGACTGAAAAGAAAGAAAAAAAATTTCTTTCCTTGCAACAGAAAGCAACATAAAGAAGTTCCAGTGCTCTTTTCAAGAGGGAAATGGACCTTTATAAAACATTTACTTTGACTGAAAGACCAAGCAGTATTTATTTCCCAGGATGTATATTATCATAATGGTTAATAGATGTCAGTGATGTGATACTTGAACCTTTTTGATTAAGCTGCTGTTGAACTTTAGACTGCAATAATCAACAGTCTGTACAATTAAAATTTTAGATTATTTAAGAAGTCTTCAGAAGCACAGACATTATAATATGAGATGATTATTTTTGTTGTTATGAAAGAGTCTGCTAAATCCAGTGGGAATGTTCATCAGCATCCTGTAATCAGTAGCTACGGAGAACGCTTAATTACAGTTATTTAGGTGACACATTGATGCGGTAGTAGTGGTGTTGAAAGCAGAAAAGTTGCACGAATTAGTGCTTGTAGCCACGTGAAAGGATATTAAAAGGCATCAATATCAACATAGAATGTCTGACTACGTGGCTGTTTATACTAATTTGGCTTACTATTAAACTGGAGTGTTCAGCATAAAAGACCACTAGGTTTACAATTTTATCTCTGATATTTATTCAAAAGATTAATTATTACATTATATTTGACTGTCCAGAATTAAATATTCATAGTCTACCTAAATAGTTTTGATAGATAAACTATACAAAAGAAAATGAAGTACAAATATAGAAAATTCCTGTCACTCTAAGATTTTTTTTTAGCATTATTTTCCTTACTAGTCAAAACTGGTCTGTAAGAAATTACGAATGCAAATTTTTGTACATTCATGAATGTTATGTAGTTAAATTCATATAGCTTATTAACAGTCATTGTTTTGGGTTACCACTTAATTCCTAATGGACTTGTGATGTTCTAGAAATTAGGTTAGTCAGATAGTACTACGTTTTGCTTTGACTTAGGAAATTCTTATAACCTAGATATTGCATCCATAAATGAACAAAAATTTTTGTGTTCCACTTTTCATGTAACAAAAATACATTTTCTAGTCTGATAAATACCAATAACTTACTATCAAATCTGGTGTTCATATGAAACCAGTGTTAAATGTATGTGATCTTTTTATATATTTATGCGTTTCACTATTTAAATTTTTATAAGGTGTATCTTCAATTTAATAATAAACTCTACATTTAATTAAAAAGGAACTGGCAATTAAATCAAAAATTTTCTGACAGTCATAAATATTAGGACAATTTATTCATCAGCATAATTTTATGTGTACATTATGTGATATTTCGCAAGTATTCAAAAAATTCTTGACTCTAAAGTAAGTTGAAACACCGTGAATGTCATGAGCTTCCAGTGTTTTCCCTTACATTAGACAAAGTGTAGATATTTTGTGAAAGACTTACTGAAATCTTAAGCTTTTTCTGGAATTTTTCCTTTAAGTAAAAATGTTTCCACTTCATGCAAAGGAAATAATGTTTTTCTATATTTACATATTCAACTCAGTGTCTAGGAGGATTTTTCTTCTCTCCTATCATATAATTAACTTTATAAAGGTCTTAATCTGCCATCTGCATGCAGACTATCCGAGCATCTGAAGCTGAGAATGCAAAGTGACATTTTCTCAAAAGGTACTAATTGTGTGCAACATATTGCAGGAGAAAGAGGGAAAGCTTCAACCTCTCCCTGCCATTTTGAATACCAAAATTACCTACTCAGGAACTATAATTAGAAAATGTAGCTGAGTAGTTTAATAATTTTGACTAATCAGAACTTTTAGCCTTAGTCTTTAACAGTAGGCAATTTTTTTTATTGAAACACAAATATATGGTAGCTTATTGATTTTACATTGCAGTTCAAATTCAAATTTGTCTTATTTAAAATTAAAATTAAATTGCTTCTTCATATGGAAGCTATACATACGTAAGAGAATAGGAAAGAGGAAGAGAGCAGGGGACTTCTTACCTGTATATGTTCATTCCTTAGGCTGAAAAAAGAACTAATGAAAAAACTTTAGGGCAAGGATGAAACGATGAAGGTACGGTTCATATGTGTAGCAATAGATATAATTTGTTTCTCTGTTTGTTCCAACTGAGAGAGAAAGCTGCTCCATATGTCACAGAATCACATAATCACAGAGTGGCTGAGGTTCGAAGGGACGTCTGGAGGCCAACTGGAGACCCCTTGGTCAAGGAGGGTTGCATAGAGTCAGTTTCCCAGAATCTTGTCTTTGTGGCTTTTGAATAACTCCGAGGATGGAGATTCTATCACTAATCTGAGCAACTTGTGCTGGTGTTCAGTCACCCTCACAGTTAAAAAAACAGTCTTCTGATATTCTGAGAGAATCTCCAATATCCAATTTGTGCCCTTTGCCTCTTGTCCTGTTACTGGGTACCATTGAAAATTGACTATTTGCACATTCCCTCATAGCAGACATGTTCTAGTCTCTTAATCATCTTTTTGCCTTTTCACTGAATTGTTTCTAGTATGTCTGAGTCTCTTTTGTGCTGGGAAGCCCAGAATTAGACACCTTACACTAAGTGCCTCAGTAGTGGGAACGGAGGGAGAGGATCATCTACCTGACCTGCTTAGCAATGTTTCTAGTGCAGTGCAGGACACCATTAGGCTTCTTTGCTGCAAGGATGAGTTGGTAGCTCATGTTCCATTTGTTATCTACCAGGACCCCCCAGGTCCTTTTCTACCAAGCCTCTTTCAAGCTGGGCTGCCCCCAACATGTACTGGTTCATAGCGGTGTTTCTCACAAATAAAGGACTATTTTACTTTTCTTTGTGACTTTCATGAGCTTTTTTCCTACCTGTCAGTTTCTCCTGCCTTTTGAGGACTTTCTGGATGGTAGCAAAGCCTTCTGGCAAATTGGCCACTTCTCCCAGTTTTGGATCATTAGAAAACTTGCTGAGGGTACACTCTGCCCTCCCATCCCCACCATTAACGAAGATGTTAAACAGGACTTCACCCAATATTGACCTGGGTACAACATTAGTTACTGGCTTCTGACTAGACTTTGTGCCACTGATCACCACTCATTTTGTTGATTTTGTAATCTCTTTTTGTCACATCACCCCATGCCCTTTTCTCAGGGACCCTGTCTGCCACTCAGTCACAGGACTGCTGATTACTCTGCCCCTTCTCCATCATTCTTAGCTTGCCGATGTCAGTCATGCTGTTAATGAAAATAGCTTTTCCCTTCTTTGTCAGGAGGATCATATCTCTTCCAAGCAGACATCTATAAACAGGTCATAGAACCCAAAACCTGGTGGACAACAGCAATCCTTCAGCCAATTATTGTCTTGTCCTACTAACACTCTTCTCATACCCTTCATTGTTGATGTCAGGATTGAGAAAATAATTGGTGAGTGTACAAGTGTCACCTTGGCATTGGTAGTGAATAAGTGAAAACACATGAACTATTGGACAAGAAACTAAAATAACCCGCCATTAGCTTTGAGCAAGTGCTACGTATACTGCAGGCAGGAAATGCTGATTCACTTAAGGTCGTACTGCTGGTGTTAGCATCTTTTAAGGACAGAGAGCAGCTAGGCTTCAGGTCCATCTTAACCACAGAGCCAAATCAGACCAGCTGTCGGCCTATACTTGACTACCGGTCCCATAGCTCTACAGTCACTTTTGATGCTGCCCAGTTTTTCTGTGGCAGTATCATTTTTACTCACATGGTATAAGAGCAGGGTATAATAGTCAAAGGAATGGCCCCAGGAAAGCAACAAACCTTCAGATATTTGTTTGAGATGACAAATGGTGCCTCTGTCCCCTGCAGCAAGGAGTCACATATCTGACTCCTCTTTAAATTTAAGGGCAGTGAATCCTTTTGGTATTGCTTGAGTAGACAGATCAAGTATAGCTCAAAATTTTGCTTGAGCATTAAAAAGTAAATAAAAATATAAAAAAATACATTAAAACATTCTTAGAATGTCTTAAAAATTGCATTTGTCTCCTACTGTTACACTTTCCCCATGTGTTATGACTCTTTTTAGGGAGCTGTAGGATGTTGAAAGAAAGGATGTTGTAGGATGTGGTGGCCTGCTGGGAGCAGGACACCTGTGTGATCGGGAGATGCTTGGCAGAGGAGCTGCAGTGATGGGCTGTGTCCCATGGACGTGGCCTGATGCCTACAGTTGGACAAGGACAGCTGACCTTTAGGCTATTGGGTGATTAATGTAACCCTTATAGTGTGTTATACAGCTGCTTGCTGCGTAGAGAGGAGAGGCAGACATCTTGTCTAGGCAGGCAGACATCCTGCCACAGAGACAGACGTGTCTGGGCAGATGGACATGTTGTCTATGTGGCATGGACATACTGCCTGTTAAGGTGAGTAGATTGGCTTAGGAATCATAGGAAGCATAGTAGTAATAGCCTAGGTTAGCTTAGCTTAGGTAGGCAGGCCTGTAGGGCCTAACTGTATGCATGAGACCAGCCATGTGTAATAGCTATGTAGATACTGCTTATAATACACTTGGCTGATGCATAAGCCTTCTTGGAGTCAGTGTAAGCTGCTCGGCGACATCTAGTGACCCAACATCTGGACACAAAGAACATAATAAACATTTAAGACCATTCTAATTCTTTGTCTCTCTCTATCTCTGACTATGGGATCAATGCTACTGAAGGGTTGAACCAGAAAATCAGTGTTCTAAGGAGACTCAAAAGCACCAGGAAAAGGTTGGAACTTTCTCCTTTTGTGGTACACTTATTTTTAAGACAGGCAATATGATTTTGTTGACAGATAGGTTTAAGGATTGAGCTCACTGCCAAGAGGTGTGAACCATTGTTCATTTTTGCACTTGGGATGAAGGTTTAAAATCACAATTCCCATTTCCCATCTGGTTATGGAACATCCTTCTTAGAGAACATATCAATAGAAAGGGTGTCTGACAATGTAACTGAATGGCCAGGGGAGAAAACTCTCTGTTTCAGTTCTTGATTCACTTTTTTTTTTCCCATTTTGTATCTCAGCTTAGAGATACTGCAAGGAGGAGGAAACAGATTCTCTCAGCACTGCCACAGATACTAGGGAAGGCAAGATCTGTTCATTAATTTTAGAATTTGTATATTTTATGGGTGGAGACATATGGTGGAAAAGCAACCAAGTTGTAATAAGTTTTAGACCTCATAGAGGACCTTGTCTTTCTAGATCAGTGTGCATTCCCTCCATTCAGACCAAGAAGAACTCGATGAGTTCCATCAAAGTCAGATGACACCATAGACCTTTCAGATTACATTCTCAGCTGGAAATATCTAAATGTCAGTACTGAGTTCAAGGAGATTTTTGAAGCCTCATGCTGTCAAAACAAAAAATAGTTTAACAGGAGTATAGGAAACCCAGCTATGCTATCATTAATGACTGCACAAGTCTTTGTTGTTAACCTTTACAGTAATCTTTTTTTCACCTATCTTTATGCTTTTATTCTATAGTGGATATATAACAGGTTGTTTCTCTTTATGGTTATTTTTAATGAATATGTAATTGTGATATTATAAATACAGGGCCAAAGGAGACTGTCAAGTATTTAGGCTGAATGACAACTTTGTTATAAGGCATCCAGAAAAAATATCAAAACTTTCAGAAGTGACAGCCCACCACTTCCTTTGGCAGTCTTTTGCAATGGTTAACTGGAAATTTTATGTGGTATTTTCAGTTTTCACCATGGCTGAATGTTTGCCTGAAGACTTTTATGTCTTCTTTCTAGCAGTTTCCAAATGACTTTGCTGTTTAGTATATTTCTGCAGACTTTCTTTCAACAAATAATAGATAATGTAATCATAATGTTAAACTGAGTTTCTGAGACTTCTTATCATCACTTTTGCCATCGTTCTTTACTGGTATTATTTAGATAGGTCTGAAAATGTAAAAAGCAAAAGCTAAAGTTATCAACGAAGAATAAATAAGAGATAGTGATCTATCAGGCACATTTTTAAGCATCACTAGTATAAAGCATAATTAAAATATAATGGACTCCAGATGCTACACAATCATAATGTGCTTACTTTCAAAGAGAAGACAATCAGACTGAAGAAGAATACAATAGAAACATTCTATTTCTCCATTGTAAAATTACTTTGGTACATATAATCAACCTGTTTAAGGATGTCAGTCATGGTTGCTCATTTTACCACTATTGACTCAGTGTATTCAGAGTGGTTTTTATATCAAATCTATTGTGCATCTGAGCTAATTAAATATCTGATCGTATGAAAACTACAATCTGATACTTGGTTATGATTTTTGACAAGCTAATGCTCATAAAATGTTAAATGCATAATTTTCAATACTGAGATGAATATTTAATTCTATATTAAGGCACAGGTATTCCCTCAAATTCTTCAGAAGGAGGCTATCTTTTTAGATTTGTGTTTATATTTAGGGTCAGACATACTGCTTCTTCTCTAGAGTCATAAATAATGACTGTTGTCAAACCATATAAATTGTTGCCATAGATCCCATTAGGTATTTTATAGGATAATCAAACGTTCTGAGACAGTCTATGTTCATAATTTCCTAGAAATTTTCTTGTATATACACACTGCAGACATAAAACTATTTTTTTTTATTCCTTCTTTGTGGCCATAATCCAGTAGAGAAAAAATAAGAAATGTATGCACACAAAATTTGTGGAACTCTGGGGAACTATAGCAACACTACCTACATGAAAATAACAAGCTTAATCAAATTAAATAAAGCATTAAATAGAAATTATTTTTTATAATTTTTAATTCTATTTTTATTCTGCTTTGCAGATATGATTAGGATGACTCAGTGATTACAATGGTATCTGTTGTATTATAATTTCTTTTGTCTCTCTTTTATTCTATTTTTCAGCCCAAGGGAGACTTAATTGTCTGTCAAATACAAGGCAAAATTTGATGCTTACCTCATTACTCTGAAGAGAGACTTTTTAGGGGAGAACCAGCAAACAAAATACCACAAATCCTACTCTGTATGTCTTCTGAGCTTCAGCTGAACCTACAGTCACTAGCACATTTCCACCCCCAAGCCCTTTGACTAGCTCTCTAAGGATATCATTAGAAGTATACTGTATACTGTGTATAGAAATGTGAAAAAACATGAAGTATAGTTCCGCAGTAGGCTGTATGCCTTGTTTATATAATAAACCACGTTCAACGACATGTGATGTGACATGGGCTTGGGAGAAAGCATCTGCAGTTGCACAAATTATAAAAGTAATTTAGAAAGCCACTGTTTTAAGAGTTGGAAAATAGGTGACAACATTTTCTAACAATTATCTATACAATGCAGGCTATTAAAAGTTTTTTGAAAACTCTGACTTTTTTCATTAAGAAATATTCTGTAGAAGGTAATGGCTTAAGTCACAGCTACAGTCAAGGGACTGGACTAATGACTTATGGCGAAGCAACAAGTATTCATGCCACAGAGGAACTTGCTAGCATGCAAATGTCAAAAGCATGTTCGAGAGCAATAGTTTTGATCTTTTCAGAGGGTACAGCATCATATCAGAATGACAAGAAACCAAAATTACAAAAAGAAAATCTGTTCCCATTCAATAGATCAAATTTTTAAAGGCATTTTGGTTAAACATGCTGACCTGTTGTGGCCTCACCTTGAATATTGTGTGCAGTTTTGGTCACCACAATATAAGAAAGACATTAAGCTCTTAGAGAGTGTCCAGAGGAGGACAATGAAGATGCTGAAGGGCCTTGAGGGGAAGCCGTATGAGGAGTGGCTGAGGTCACTTGGTCTGCTCAGCCTGGAGGAGACTGAGGGGAGACCTAATTGCAGTCTACAACTTCCTTGTGAGGGGAAGAAGAGGGGCAGGCACTGACTTTGTGGTCACCAGTGACAGAACCTGAGGGAATAGCCTGAAGTTCTGTCAGGGGAGGTTTAGGTTGGATATTAGAAAAATGTTTTTCTCCCAGAGGATGGTTGGGCACTGAAATAGGCTACCAGAGAAGTCTGCCAGAGTTCAAGAAGCATTTGGATGATACTCTCAGACACGTAATGTGACTCCTGGGGATGGTCCTTTGCAGAGCCAGGAGTTGCTCTCAATGATTCTTATGGGTCCCTTCCAATTCAACATATTCTGTGAACTCCTCCCTTTAAATTCTTAGTTTACTAGGTAATTTGTTTTTGTAATAAATATAATTTGAATTAAGAACTTGAAAATTTTGTTCTTACCTTTGTGTAGCTATATCACAATAAGCCTTTGGATAATATAAGTTATTCACTATGAAAAAATTCAAATCGGGTCAGTCATTGTGTAAAAATGTGTACCAATATTACTTGGAATGGGGAGAGTTAAGCAGTGACATAAATATTGGTATCATTTTTCTAAAACTTGTAAATGGTATTTTCTTCAGAAGAAAAAAACAATAGTGTTAAGGTCAATGACCTTGTAAGATAAAAATTTGTAATAGTAATTGATTAATATGTTGATTTTTATGCCAAGCTTGTCAAATAGATTAAGATTAATCCAGTATTACTTTAGGCTTCCAGAATGTAAATATCTTAACTTAAATTACTTGTTTAGGCTGCCTCTGAAATCAACATAGAAAGATTTTATGGGACAATTCACCTCAGCCTATGATAAATATATGAAAGAAATATAGACAGTATTCTCTGGAGCAGCCTGTCTGTCTAGGTTAGACCAAACTCCTAAAGACAAACTGACTACAGTTATCACAATTTCATTAGCTCAAGTGAAACTGAATTGAGTTTATGTGGTGAGTTTTGGTAGTAGGGAGGCTATAGAGGCTGCTAGAAGCTTCCCCTATGGATCTAACAGAACCAACGCCAACCAGTTCCAAGACCTACCTGCTGCTGGCCAAGGTTGAGCCCCTCACTGGTGGTGGTAGCATTTCTGGGACAACAGATTTAAGTAGGGGGAAAACGTGGGCAACAGCAATTGCAGCCAGAGAAGAGGGAGTGAGAATATATGAAACAGCTCTGCAGACACCTAGGTTAGTGAAGGAGGAGCAGGAAATGTTCCAGATGCTGGAGCAGAGATTCCCCTACAGCCCCTGGCACAGACCTTGGAAAGGCAGGCTGTGTCCTTACAGCCCATGGAGGACTCCATGCCAAAGCGGATGGATGCCTGAAGGAGTCTGTAACCTGATGGGGAGGCTGTGCAGGAGGCAGGGCCTGTGGACCAGTGGAAAGTGGAGCTCACCTTGGAGCAGGTTTGCTGACAGAACTTGTGTTTTGGCAGGGGACCTGCACTGGATCAGCCTGTTCCTGGAGGACTGCACCCTGTGGCAGGGGCCCATGATGGAACAATTAGTGAAGAACTGCAGCCTGTGGGAAGGGCTCACACTAGAGAAGTTCACAAAGGGCTGTCTTCAGTGCAAGGGTCCCACACTGGATCAGACAAAGAGTGTGAGAATTACTTCCCTTGAGGATGAAGGAATGGCAGAGATAATGTGTGATGAACTGACCCCAGTCCCCATTCCCCATCCTCCTGCACTGCTAGGAAGGAAGAATAGGAGAGAATTCAGGAGGAAGTTAAACTCAGGGAGAAGGTAGGAGTGAGGGGAAGGTGTTTTTAAGATTTGGTGTTATTTATCATTATTTAACTCTAAACTGATTGGTAACAAATTAAACTACTTTTCCCCAAGCTGAGACTGTTTTGCCTGTGATAGTAACTGGTGAGTGATCTTTCCCTGTCCTTATATTAACGGATGATCTTTTGCTATGTTTTCTTGCCCATGTCCAGCTGAGGAAGGAAGTGATGGAGCAGCTTGGAAGACCACCTGATGTCCAACCAAGGTTAACACACTACAATAACTAATTTTTCATCCTTCACATAATCCTTAAATTATAGATGTTTTCTATATGCTTACATGGGCCTGTCAAGTGCATAAACATTTGATTTTGAGCATGAAATGTGCCCATTGGTTGCAACATCTGATTTTATAGATCAGTGTTATCAGAGTGAGCTTTTTGTGACAAGTTAGTAATCTCTGAAAGACTTTCTACAAATTTTGAGATACTTTCAGTGAAAATTTCTTCGTTCAAAATCCTACTCAGAAACTGGGACACTGTCAAACATTTAACTGGTTTTGACTGTTTCCACAAACAAAGTTACAATAAATGTCCTGGATCAGGCAGGACAAAGTTGGACTACTGAAATGAAAAGCACTGATATTTATTCCTGTCATGCTCAACATGTAGAAGAGAAGGCTCCAGGGACACCTTATTGCAGCTTCTCAACACTTAGACAGAGTTAATAAGAAATATGGGGACAGACTTTTTAATAGGGCCTGTACTGATAGGACAAGGGGTAATGGCTTTAAACTAAAAAGAGGTAGATTCAGATTAGGTATAAGGAAGTTTTTTATGCTGAGGCTGGTGAGACACTGAAGCAGGTTGCCCAGAGAGCTGGTAGATATCCCGTTCCTGGGAACAGTCAGGGTCAGGTTGGACAGTGCCCTATTCCACCTGACTTACTCGGAGATGTGCTCACTGCAGGGATTTTGGACTAGATGCTCCTTAAAGGTCCTTTTCAATTCGAATCATTCTATGATTCTATGAGTCATTCACCTTTTAATATTTAATGCAATCTTTAAATCTGAGAAATTCTAGGAAGAGAAGACTCATATTTGTAGGGTAACTAGATATTACTACTACTAAAAGATCAATATCACCCTAGGTTGAGCTGGGTAAACAGTAAGACTTGAATCTGTATTTTAACTGATAAATCATTTTCTAATGACTAAGCCAGCTGTTACTGATATGCAGACAGATGTACATCTTCAGAAGCATCTTGCCTATGCTGGACTGCTGGACTTTTATCTCACTTCTGCTAAATCTCTATCTGTTACCTGAAATGGACCACATTATTCACTGAATAGAGCATAGTTACCATAGAATGGGCAACAAAAAAATGGTTTGTTACCATGCGGAGTGTTATTGACATTTTCTTAAAATTTCTGAGAGAGAAGCTTTGGAATGGAACAGCCATAAATTTTTCTGTTTTGTTTAAAGAAATTTGTAATATTTTTATATTCCAAAATAGAAATATCCCAGAACAGTAATTTTTGAAATACACTTGCTCAAAATATAGCATTTGGTCTATCCTGTCAAATCCTGGGNATCTATCTATCTATCTATGATTTCCCTAAACAGATCTGTTACTCTAACTGGTCTTATTTGATACATGGTGAGCAGGATAGAATTTAGTTCTTCTTTGCTGCAAAAGAAACTCATAAAGGTTTAAAATTTTTGCACAGACCCTGTGCAGTGGATCCAAGAAGATTTACTGTATGATGTCTAGAATTTGTAATTAAGTTTAAGCCTTTAGATAGAAGACTTGAGGTCTCAGTCACTTAAAATGACTAAATAAATATGAACTTGCTCTGAGGCATGTACATGTAAACACAGAAATGACATCTTGTATGTTTAAACGAATATTGTCTCACAGTTCAGCAATGTAGCAAACTAACTTCTAAATATCCAGCCATAGGTTTGAGGTGTTTATAGCGAAAGGCTTTCATGGAGATTCAGGCCAAGTCTGGTTTTAGTTTATCTATACTGTAGGAGTATGCTACATTTACTTAAACACAACCCCTTCTAACCTTTGAGGTACCCCCATGTATCTCAGAAAGCTTCTAGATGCCTCTTCAGGAGGATATACACCTCTCACCAGTCTTGTGCCATATCTGCCTGGTCTGTGATGATGTCTCATATCTAAGGGTCTCTCAAATGGCACTGGATTTGTATTTTTAGACATATTTGTAATTTAAGAATTATATCCTAGTTGTCAGGTTTTTAAACTAGATGCTGAATAGTTCATACAATCCATGATACTCAGAAAGCAACTCCACCAGCTGGCCACTAGGTGTTTACTTCAGAGTCAATAGAATGTAATCTAAGAACAGGCAAATAGTACACTTATATACATGCACATATTTACATGTCTTGAACTTGAATTCTATCTTGACCTCATAGACTCAACTTTACTACCTGGAAAAGATACACTGATTTTGAACACTGCAGTGGCAGAAAGCATGAGATTTCATCATGCATAAGGCTAACCAGGAAAGCATAGTCATTCTCTGCTGTTCTAATAAAACTCCTGCTTAAAGCAATTTCAGTACTAAGAGTATTTTTACCTGGAACATTCAAAATTTCAGTCTTATTTTCTATTGTTTATAAAAAAAATGAAAAAAAGAAATTGCAAATAATCTGATAAATTTGTCAGATGGTCTTGATCCACAAGATTGTTTCCATTGAACTGTTAAAACCATCTATCGTGGCACTTACAAATGCCAATTTATGCCTACTATGAGTGTATAGACCAGTGTTAGCACTATAAATGTCATAATTAACTCAACTGCATGATTATAACTCAGTTAAAATACTGCTTGATTTTAAAATTTAAGAATGGGATATACATATTTGCATAATGTTCTACAGCAAGATGGCCATGTATTACCACTAATGTTGACTTGTTACTTTTATAACAGTAATTTCAATAATATATGATCTTTAAAATTGCAAGAAAAGAAATTGTAAATATTAAGTGATAAACTAGAATTCAACAAGACATTCATTAATATGTAATTGAATGAAAAGTTAAGACTTAAAGAATGACTAACATTTTTGGTAACTCAAAACTAAAATACTATATTAATTTATGGTTTAAGATAATGTTTGCAAGTCTTATGCTATTTTAAGGGGAAGGTTTCTCTTTAATTAGATGCTAGGTTCTATAATGTCACACTAGCTTGAAAAAGATTATTTAAAGTTGGCATTGTCATTTAAATAACAAATTACATCCAATTCAGAAGATTTATTTAATCATGGTTGTTTTTTAATTCTGCTTAAAATCGTATCAAAGAACAAGACTACTCTTTCTTTTCCATGGGGGAAAAGTTGTGAGAGTGAATTAAGAGTACTGTTTATTTTTATGTTTATAAAAAGGAGTATTTATTCTGATTACATACTGAATTTCCATTAAGGCAGATTTCATCAATTTTTAACCTTCATTTACACCAGAGTGAATGAGAACAAAACAGGAGCAGAAACATTGTATTTGTTTAAATCAGAATGAGACATATTTATTTCCATTAGTATTGCGGCTCCCTCCACAAGCCCCTCTCCTTCTTCAGCCCAAGCTTGATAGTTGCTCCAGAGCACGCGTTAGGAGGGGGCACTTCCAGGAGAGAAGCCTCCTTGTCGCGGGGAGGTCCAGCCCAGGAGTGCTTAAGGGCAGCAAAGTCTGTGTAGCCTTTTGCTAGCCCTTGAGGATCGACCAGCAAACAGAGGACAAAGAAGGTGCAGGTGACTCTTCTTGGTTAGAATATTTTAAATTTATTTCATCCTGGGAGCAACGTGCCTCCCAGGGGTTCCTAAGCTTAGAGGAGCCAACCAAGAAAAGCCAAAACTACTTCCTGTTTCAGGCTCTTATAGGGGAGTTGGACCAATGAGAAGGGAGAGGACAAACTGTCTGGAGAAGGGCAGGGAATAACAGAACATTCCAACTTCAAGGGGTAACAGAACTATGTAATACAGAAATATATAATATAGAAATACATATTAATCACACACTGTGACACATTAGTTTTCAAAATTTAAAAGGAATAAATATGTAAAGAGTTTTAAGCACACTAAATAGCCAATAAATAAATAAATAAACATGTACAGCCTATTAAAGATCATTAATACATAAATTATTGTCTATATGTATATAAATAACTGTACATATAAATAAATATTAATATAACACATAAAACAACATAAGATGCAAATTGTCTGTTATGGCTTCCTTTCCGTTACTCTCCATCTTAGAAGATGATAATGGGAATCTTATGCCTAGCATTGCACAATTATGTATAATATCATATTCAGACCAAATAAAAAAATATGGTGCACACAATTTTGCCTTAACAGTAAAAAGGCTACTGAAACCTGATGTTTTCCAAACATCGGGAAAATCATGGACAAAGTATGATCTGGGCAAATTAATTATACACTACATATCCACTGAAGCAATGCATCTGGGATATCCAAAGTGCACTGTGCCAGGTGCAGATTCTCTGTGCAGCATGTGTCCTGTAGGTGTGATACACATAACCATTTGGACACGTACTTCATAGAGGGAAATCCTATGAAAAGTTATGCCAAACTGTGTAAGATTTAATGAGCGTGAGAACTCAGCAACTACTGCGAGATCTTTTTTATTAATTAAAATCAAAATAAAGTCGATTCACCTTAACTCAGATGTTGTCAAGAAAATCGCCTTGATTTATCCAGGAACTCCTCTTGTCCAGCTTCTTAATTGATGCCTCTGGCTAGTGAAATGGTGAAATTGTTCGGCAGCTGTGGTGGGGGTGATACCATGGTGCAAGTCTTCAATTTGCAATGACGCATCTTCCCTATACATTGCTTTTTCTGACTTTGCCTCTTAACTTCTTTTTTACCCCTAATTTTCAATAAACTATTTTATTACACCTTGGTTTTGAGCTTCCTTTCTCCTTATATTAGAGGCACAAGAGAAAATGCACCACTGCTTTGTGCTACTGTGGAGGACAAAGAGTAAGACTACTGCTACTTCAGTATAAAACCTGTTCAAAATTGAGAAATTCTGTCAAAAAAATTAAGTGAAGTAGTCAGAATCTCATTATTTTATTTTAGACAGTGAAAAATGTCTGAAGCTTAAAAAGGGCATGAATAACTTCAGAATTGGAAAATATAGGCTAACTGGTTTTTATTTTAGATCTCCTTTTAATGTCTTAGTGACAAATCTGAAACAGGAGAGATGCTGTTTTATATGTCTACCACTTTCTTTGAAAAAGTGAGACTTTCCTCTTAAGATATTTTTAATTTTTATGAGCTCTTTGTTTTGCTAGTAGACAGAAATTTGCTGGGGACTTGTGAAAGTAAAAATTAAATGAATCTTCCAATCATGATGAAAGTTTTTTAAGGAAATGTGAATCATAATTTAATGGAAATTAAGTGTTTACTGATCCAAATCCTGTTTATAGTCTGGACTCTAAATTTAATTATAACCATTTATAAACCAGGAAACCAAAATATACTAAATATTCATCATCTACCAATTACAAATATAATAGAAACATTTAATTTTTTTTTTTCCATGGAAGAATAAATTTGTGGGGTTTTTGTGATTGTTTTTTTGTTTGTTTTGGGTTTTTTTTTTGTTTTGTTTTTTAGTTATTCATCACTGTTATCAACTAGGTCAATAGAAACATGCAGTTTAACATAGCATATTTCAACAGTGATAAACCCCAAAATTTATTTTTAACATTACAATAAATAAAAAAGAAAAAGAAAATATGTTTGACAACCTTTGCACTTTCATAATACTAAGCCTGTGAGATGACATGTTTCTTCCTATCTTAGAATTAAATCTGACCATGGTCTAGAGGTACAATGTAAATGAATGTATTTTTGTTCTTTGTATTTTTGCATGTAAGGTTGTTCTATTTAAATAAACACAGTGAAAAATTTCAAAAATTTCAGAAGAGTAATTCACTTGAAAAGTTGTAATATTTTTCATTCTTAAAATGTAATTGAATTTTGCTTTCTTGTTAAACTGTCTGTTGGCACAATATTAAGCTTCACTTTCTGATGAGCAGGGCTAACTTTTAAGATCCCTTGTCTCTGTGTAGAAAGATTTCTTCATGATGGCTCATTTGCCATGAACCAGATAGCATCATCTTCAAAAATTGGCAAAGGAGAGCTAATTCTCTTAGGATTCTACCCCAAGGCTTGAACTGACTTTATTGTCATTGACAGAGGAAATACTGCTTAATGCAGAACTGACACAAAAGAGAATTTCTGGATAAGTTGCACTGTGCTTGGACTTTAATAAATTAGAAGTAAAAGCTTAGGGTTTGTCATTTAGGTAGTAATGTAATTCTTTAGAAAAGAAAACAAAATTTATTTATTAGGAAAATAAAACTTCTTGTGAGAAATAAATATCCTTACAAAAAACCCCACTTAGACCATACTTTCTCTACTCTTGATACATATTCAGGTTTTTAATGTCTCCTTAAAAGGGTTGTGAAACAACAGTTTGCCTATTTTCTGTCCATTACATAGGTACTGGAAGGAATCAGGCACTTTGACTTTAATGGGACTTGTTCATTTTATTGGTTGTGCTCCAGCCAGTCAAGCCCAGGAATGTTCTTCAGGTCCTCTGGTTTGCATTTAAGATGGTAGGTAGTTAATACAGTTTCTTCCTACACCTGACTTTTTTTTTTTAAATATCAGATATGCTTTGAAGGAAATTAGGAAGAGAAATCGGAGGAAATGCTTTAGCATAATATTACTACCTTAATGTAGAGGTTTACATAGTATTTTACAGGATTTATTGCATATAAAATATTGCAGCTGAGCAGGTATGTATTTTGTACACTGAGCTGAGATTTTGCTGTCAGCTGCTGTGAATTTGTATCAAGAGTGCAATAAAAGTAACATAGATTTCTGTTTACATGTGTTGCTATACAATATTTAAAGTGTAAAGAATTTGAAAGGTTGTTAATGAATGGAAATGTTTATGCTAGAGGAGATGGAAAAATGGAATAAAGAGTAGGAGGCATATGGTAACTCAGATGAGAAACATTTCATGCTGGGAGAGCCATTCCTCTTCTATGGTGTATTGAATAATCTAGTGTGGGTGTTTTTCTTTGTTTATATGATGTCCTAAGAGCAAAACAGTTCCTATGAGTAAATGAGTATTTTAATGAATTTTAGATAGTCTTGCCTGAGAGAAGTATGTATCTAGCTATAAAATATGCAAAGATAGCCCTAAATTATGATGGCTTCATTTTTAATGTTCTGTGTTTATTGTATTAATATTTTAAATAGTCAAGATGAGGAGCTTCCACTTACTTGTATATAGCTGCATATTTTTATATGTGTATTTTTATTTTAGCTGCAGTTTTCCTGAGACAGGACTTCAACTAATGAAAAACCTTTAAAAACAGATTGCAAAATTAGTTTTCTGCCTATCTCTTGAAGTTGTGTGTGTGAATTTGGAAACCAATTGCAAAATAACAAGAGTACAATTTAAGTCTTGTTCAAATGCAAGGACTCGAGTGTTGTGACATGTGGCATACAATAGCCCCAACCTCAGATCCTGTCTCTAAAAACAGAATTTGCAAAGCTAATTTCGGTTTTGAGCAAGGTGAGATTGACAGCTTCCAGTACACTAAGTGCTGGGATGCCCAAACCAATCAATAGAAAATGTGGAAGAGCAGAGCATTTCTGAAATGCTGTCTCCTGCAGGGACTGCACTCCCCAAAGCTGGAACCAGAGTTCCGTTTTTCGCACATTTGCCTGATGAAAGCACTTGCCCAGTGAGTGGTGTTCTGCCTCCTGGGATGTCGATAGAGTTTTTATTTGCTACTTGTTGGACAAAGGAACAAAAACCAGGAATAATTCTGAGAGCAGTCACTCAAGACAGCATCTTTCCCATTGGACAAGCTGAACTGCTAACATCTGCTCTCCTCTGGCCTGTGTGGCTTTTGTACTTTTGTTCACAGTGCCACAGTTATCCACAGAAACAATAAAAGGCAGTTACCTCCCATAGTTTTGTGATTAGTACAGTCTGTTTTTATGGACCAGGTCCAATGCTAACCTTCCTCATCCTTTGTGAGAGAGGTCTCAAAACTGATCTCCTGGAGCAGATGTTCTAATAAACAAACCATGGGAAGTAATGGTTTAAGTAAACTTTTTGTGTTCTGTGAACCCTGAGCAAACAGGCTCAGTAGAGATTTTCAGTAGAGGTTGGTGGAGGAATTCCTGTTTTATGGATGTTGGAAGAGGACAGGTTCTTGAGGACACAGATGCACAGTAAACATCTCAGGTATAATATAGTCCTTGTTCAGACATTTTGAGAAGCTACTGTTCAAAACAATAGTGTGTTTCAGACATCTGTGGGTGCTAATTCTTTTCCCTCCATCTGTTCTCTGAATTTGAGCATCTCCCCTTGTTTGAGTGAGACTCAGAAAGCTCTTCATTGTGATGTGTATGGTTAGTCCAGATCTTCCAGCTAATCAGAAAATGTTATTTGCCATTGATGTAGACAAGTGTAAGAATGTAAATACTTTTTCTTGAAAATGACTGCTAGGATTTATTTCAGGTAACTTCAGATGTACTGCACTTAAACAAATGATCTTTAGATAAAAATTTTTCTACTGCTTTGCCATATCATCTCAAGCCCCAAAAGTTCCCCATAAAACATGTCAGCAGGAGTTTTTTACTTGCTGAGACCATTCCAGGAGACATAGTAGAAGCTGCAAGATACATTCATTTCCTAATAATTCCTTCTCTTAGATTTAAAACAATGTTAAAATAAAACCCAGTAGATAAGTGACAAGTCTAGAGATAACATCGCCCCCAGCAACAGACCAGTGATTGATTGATGTGTGATATATTAGCTAAAAATAATGATGGTCGTCACATTTTTCCTCCTACATTGTAGTTGTTAATCTTAGCTGCATTCCAAAGTAGCCCCTCTCACATAAATATTCTGGAATGATTTAAAAATTAGGTAACAATCTTCTATTCTGTTCATTTTAGTAGCAGAATGTCAACTTTTCCCAAATTCCTGAAATACATATTTCTGTCATACAGACAATTTTTTCAAAAAAAGAGGATGCATGTGAAATAAGGCTGAAGCTAGAATGTATTACATTTATTTTGCAAGAAGAACCATGTAAGTTAAAACTTAGGTACACAACAGCATGCTGAAGATTTTTTAAATATTATTTTTGTATTTATTTATTTGCTCTTTGCCTGACAGTATCTAAATGAAAACTTCAGTTCCAAATTTTATTTTAAACTGCAATGTCCAGGGAAGTAACTTTGTTTATCTGAATGTGTAGAGTGTTCATATTTCTTTTTTCTGTTACTGCTGAATGTTTGAATCCCTGGTGAGTAGCTTTCTGGTGCTGC
>WEIV01026401.1:171299-181391 GCA_013390005.1 Calyptomena viridis | reverse complement strand
CCCTCATTACTCTCAGATAATTCTGATCTAGAAGACGGTGGCAAGTCAGGGCATGGAGCCCATGTTGTTCCAGCATGGAAACTGTTCAGCTGCCTCCTCCTTGTCCAACCCCTTGCTGGTATCCCTTCAGATTCCTCCAGGACTGCTCTCGGCTCACCTTGTCCTTCTCACCCTACAGGTCACTGGCCAGGCCCTGCAGGGAGGACACCTGGCTCTAGAGTTGGTCTGGATCTCTGATGATGCTCTCCTGGCCTAGAGGCACATGGGCCAAGGGCACATGCTGTCAGTCTTGCCCTCAGGGCCAGGCTCTGACCCAGGGTGACCCCATGTCACCCGGCCTGTGGCATCCCTCTGTGTCCCCAGAGCACTGGTGGTGTCTGCAGCATGGACTTTCTCAGCACCAGGAAGGCTGGGTTTTGATGCCAGGGGAAGTTGGCTGAACGCCTGCTCCTCCTCCTCGGGTCATTTAAGATGCTGGCTGCATCCTTGGGGTATTGGTCTGGGTGCTGGGGTCCCTGGCTGCAACCCTGGGAGGGTGGTCTGGGTGTCATGCGACCCTTTGTGTGACCCCAGGGTGGTGCTCTTAATGATGGTGGAACCTGATTACATTCCTGGGGCAGTGGCAGTGGCATCAGAAGTCCTTGTGGGATCTGAGGGAGGGCCAGCCCACTTCTCAGGGCTCCAACCCAAGCTTGGTGACATGAAGTTTGCTGTGCCAGCTCCCCTCTGCTTGGGACACACAGGGCAGACAATGAGAACACCACGCACTTAAGTTCCTCTTGCCTCACCATTAGCCATTTATTATCCTGTCAGTCTTCCAGCTCTGAGAATGAACTGTGAATGCCCAATGGCACCATGGCCTGAGCAGGAGCACCTGCTGTGCTGGAGGAAAGCTGGGGCCAACCACCTCAGGGCTTTCTGCTTCAGCCACCCCTTTTCCAAAGTGGGAATGATGGTGGTGACTGCGCCTGTGAGGCACTGGGAACCCAGGTGCCACCAGCAGGGGGGACAGAACAATAAAAAACCTGAGCAAAGCACTCCTTTTTCGCACACATCTGGGGAAGGGACAGGTACCCTTCCCCTCCCAGCATGGGCTCCAGAGCAGACACCACTTCAAAGGCTGTGACTGGCACCCATGCTCAGCAGGGACTGTGGAGTGCCCCTCATCATGGGCACAGGGGAGGCCCCAAATCCCACACTCTTGTTACAGCCAGCAGCCTGGGAGGAAAAAGGCAGCCTAGCTCTACCCAGGATGAGAGTCTGTCCAGGTGTGGAACACAGCACAGCTTGGCAGCTCTCTCAGATCTTCAAAATGGTCTGAAAAGGCACTTCACTCTCCATCCAGGGATGGAGAATATACATGGGAAAAACCTTAAAAAGGGAATGTTTTAAGAGGTTCAACAGCAAGCAGAGCCTCTGCAGCACCAGGGCAGAACCCCTCCCTGGCAGAGGCAGCAGTTCACATGCCAAGGTGGACTCAGCACTGAGATATCCCATGCAGCACACACCCCCGTGGCCCCACGCAGCTGCCGATATCCAAGACAAGTCCAGGGCCAGGGCATCCCCACGGCCCAGGTTCAAGCAGACAGGGCTCCCTGCACAGCCTGCCCTGCCCCACTCAAGGGCCCGGATTGCAGCTGCCCAGCCAGAGGGCTGTCGGGGTGCAGCCGGCAGAACCGCCCCAGCGCCCAGATGGGGAAGACGTTGCGGTACGCGGTGTAACTGATGGCACAGGACTTGTTGAACACCCCAGCAATGTTCTCCTGGGAGAGAAGCAGAGAGCAGGATGAGTGGTGTGACTGACAGGGACTGCATTGTGTTCAGGAACCCCGTGGAAAGACTGAATTTGTACCTGAGGCCAGTCCCCGTTGGGCAGCTGCTTATCAATCAACACTTTAATGCCCCTTTCCAGCACGTCAATGTCAGGGTACCTGCAAAGCACAGGGGACATGTGAGCACTCTTATCCAAACCATCTGCAACACCCCATCCATGTGCTTGGGGAACTCAACCAGGCTACCCCAAGTTTGGCTCAGGAATGCTGAGTGCTTTGGGAAGGGCGCCCCACAACCCCAGAACACCAGACATGAATATGGCAATATTTTCCCAGGCTGGAGGCCTGTAGTTGTGATCAAAACCTTTGCTTTCCATTGGCTCACACCAGACAGGCCCAAGCCCACACAACCCAGCCTGCCTTTCCCATTTCCCTGAGCACCTGGGGCCAGGTGAGGCTGCTCCTACCTGACAGCCATGAGTCCCAGCAGGGCCCAACAGGTGTTGTGGATCTGCGACTCAGCACTCTGCACGTACGTGCGCTGCTCGCAGGACTCAAAATCCTCTCCCCACCCGCCATCTGCCATCTGCTTGGAGAGGAGGAACTGGCAGGCCTTGGCCACCTCTTGGCACGCAGCCCTGCAGGGATGAGGCACAGAGTCAAGACAGGTTTGGGGACAGGGAGCGTTTGGACACCCATGGTTCTCAGCTGCAAAGAGAAGCTGTGCCCACAGATGGGACTGCCCTGAGAGTTTGAGGGTCAGGCAGTGAGTGCCCTGGCCATGTCGCAGGCACACGATTTGGGAGGAGCAGTCCCTGAGGCAGGAGAGTCCCTGCCCAGCAAGAGCATCCACCCAGCCCCACCACAGTCCTGCCCTGGCCCAGGAAGTAGGTAAGGGCAGGGCACCCAGACAGCCCCTTCTCACCCGTCACGGTATGTGAGCTGCATGCTGGCAAACGCCTCCAGACCAAACCAGGTGCCGTAGGTGAAACAAACCCCCCAGCTCCTAGGAGGAAAGGGAGAGCAGTGCTGTCAGGGGTGCGAGGCCCCAGGCAGAGGCAGGCCACGTTCACAGAATGGCAGAGCCAGGCAAAGAGCTGCAGTCTGCTTCCCCCAGGGCACAACCATGCCCAGTTCCACCAGCACCTGCTCCCAGATAACTCAGGTGTCAGGAGTTGGAGCTACCCCAGCCCCCAAGGCTTCTCTGGGTCTCATGCAATGCACAAGATACCTGCTCCACCTCGGCTGGAGGGAGAGTAACTGAGAGCAAAGCACATCAACTAGAGGAGGATCAGCCCCTACTTCCCCTCCCATGGATTCTGCTGGCCAGGAATGCTTGCCATCATGATCCCTCTCACACTAGGGTAAGCCAGAAGAAAACTGGGTGCTGGGAACACAGCTTACCCTTCCCAGGACCCATCTGCTCGCTGCTGCTTGCGACAGAAATCCAGGCCCTTCCGCAGAGTCTCCCTGGACAGGAAAGAAGCCACCCACTTCAGAAGCAGCTCAAACTCAACTGTCTGCTTCACTGCGGGTTCCGTTAGCCCCTCTGAGGCTTAGATGGGTCTCATTATTGGAGGGCAAAAGAGGCAAGAGCATGCAGGCAGACAGCTAGATTGTTCAGGAGCTCAGAGCCAAACCGTGCCCCAGCTGGGGCTTCTCTGCCTCATGCCACAGGCAAGCAGGGACCCAAGCAACTGGCTGCAAGAGCAAGACAATTGCTAAGTCGAGAGGCAGGCAGATCTCCATCAGTTTCCCTCAGCCTGATCCCAAACAGTATATGCTTTGCTCTTCAGGAGAGGCTGAGCTCCAGCCTCTTGCAGGGAGCTCTGGTTTAGTGAAGTCACCAATATCCCAGCTGGCCACCACAGGGGCTGCTCCATGCCAGTGCAGATATCCAGGCAAGACCCCAAACAGGGCTCAGCAGGGCTGTGCCAAGAGGCCATGGCAGGCAGCTTGAGACAGTGCAGCCTGTCTTCCACCCTGCTGGGCTCTCATGTGATTGCCTCACCTGATCTCCAGGGCTCGGTGCTCAGGGAACTCGCTCTGGAAGTGTCTCAGTGCCTGCATGACAGCCGAGGTGCACTCCACGTACGTGTAGTCAATCATGATGTCACCTGCCAGCAGATGAAGGGTATCAGTGCCACAGCCCCTCTGTGGGGGAGCCTCTGGGCCAGCAGCTGCCAGCCTCTCCCTCAGACTCAGGGCACACTGAGTGGGCATGGTGAGGCCAGGCCACTTTGTCCCTTCACAGTGGGCAGGACAACAGTCCCCACAGCTCCCCTTACCAAACACCTCCGAGGGGTTCAGCAGCTCCAGTAAGTGGCCTCCTCGCTTGGTTTCATATGTGGCAAAGCCTCCATCTGAGTTCCTCATGCTCAGCAACTGCTCAGGCAAGCAGAGAAGGGGTGGGATTAGCTCGTGGGCAATACCACCCCAGATTGTTCCCAAGCCAGGTGTAAGGACAAAGTCACACCCATAGGTCTGTGGGGCTGACAGACAACCCAGTTCCCAAACCAGAGTGACAGGCAGGCCAGCCTGGGCCATCACATCACGTCACACATGCAGCTCTGTGTCACAGTGAAGAGAGTGTTGCCACACCAGGCCTCATACTAGCTCAGATCTAACCAGGTCTAACACCAAATCTAACAACTCCTCGAGCCTTGACTTCTCTTACAGGTTTACCTGCTTGCATGTCCCTGGGCCCTAATTTTTGCAGAACTTACCACATTCACAGCATCAAAGAGGCGCTCAGGGGGCACAAGCTTGGCTATGAAGGGACACTTCTCCTGCAGCAGCATAACTGCCTTCAGCCCCTCCGCTGTGCAGTCAGCCACGATCCAGCCACAGTCTCTCGTGCTGAAGGGGAAGCCACCCTGGAAAGGGATCAGGTGGGCTCAGCACTCTATTCTTCTCAGGGGACAGGTGCTGCCCCTCATCCCTATCCCCTCTGCACAAATCCCTGCCCCAGTCATGAGTCCTTCAGAGACCAGTCCCAGCCATCGTACCTTGTTCATATGCCGATAGTATTTCTGGTAGTCAGGTGGGTTGTCTGGGATCTGCAGGAGGCAAGAAACAAGTGAGGGCAGCCTGAAGGTGCCTGGATGCTGGGCTGAAACCATCACAGAACTATGTGGGACCGGAGAGCGCCTGTCTTTCATTGAGGGAAGCAGACAGGGAAGAGGTCAGTTCTAGAGTGGAGAGTGCTGAAGAGAAATCACCTTTTGGCCTGGTTTTAGCAAGTGTTGCTGAAGTCTCCTCTTTGGAAGCTTTCCTGCCAGGGAACCATCTGCTTCTAATGCTCCCATTGGCAGCACCATGAACAAGACCGTGACTGCATCTGCACCAAGTTGCTGGTGACAGTGACCCTCACCTTGAGCCACTGGCCTGGCCAGCAGAAGCTGAGCTCATACAGTCACTAGCCAAGGGGTCTGGGTTTCCCAGAAGGGTGCCTCAAATGTATTAGAACCAGACAGGATGAAGGGGAAAGAAGCCTAAGCTTTCAGTTTTCCAGCCTCTCTAAGCTCAGGCAACTAACGCAAACATCCCTGGGCCTGGCCAAGGTCCTCTCCAAGCTGCAAAGACGGTTCCCTGAAATCAGGGAGCAGAAAACAGGAGGTTGTCCCCAGGACTTTGCTAGTCCAGTCCTTCAGAAGAGTTCTTCCATAAGGCAACAGAGGCATCCACGAGACAGCAACAAAGTCTGCACAGCCAGTGTGTGAGACACCACCAAAGGGCTCTGCTCACCTGGGTGAACTGGAGGAACTCATGGGCCTTCTGGAGGCAGGATGTGAATTCAGGCATCTCCTGGGCTTCCGCCTAGAAACAGAGGTGCACAGTCAGCAGTCAGCAAGGAGCTGTGGCCACCAAACATGCTCTGAGCAGACGTGTGTTTGCCTGGCTCAGTCGCAGGATGCCAGGCCAGAACTGGTAGAGCAGAGCTCCAAGGGGGTGCACATCAGAAGCTCTGGTATTTGGGAACACGTGAAAGAACATTTTCCCAAGGCAGCATGTAGCACTGAGGGGTGCATTACCTCCAGGAAAGCTTGGATGGCAAAGGCAGTATCCCAGAGCTGGGATCCGTTCGTGCCCTGGAAGAGAGAAAGTAGACAGTGAAGGGAAGTGCTAGCCAGCAGCCTGACCCATATCCCTGGCAGCATATCCCTCCCACATCACCTCCACTGGCTCCCTCTACCCCATGTCTGAGTTTTATGTCAGCCAGCATCACAGCTGATGTGCTGGCACAGAGGGGACAGATGCAGCAGGTCAAGGGACAGCAAGGGAACTGGAAATAAGATGGCTTCGGCCTGCTCTGTGCACAGTCAAGGCAGGAGAGCTGGCCAGCACTAAGGAGCAGCAGGATACAATGGCTCTGAGAGAAGCAGAGCTCAGCCCACACACAGGACCAAGGGACTGGCTTTCTCCTTCCCTTCTCCCAGGACCCACGGGAATGAAGAGAATGGAGGCCTAGAGCTGCCACCTCTCCTCACAGACAAGGAGGGAAACCAGCAGGACAGACACTATTCCCTCCTGGCAAAGCCAGTGGAAGTGGCAGTGAGACAGAGAAGGCCACTAGGCACAAGAGGTGAGATGCCAGGAGCTCCGGCCCGGAACGAACATGCTATCCCATTACTCCACGGGCTGCCCCAGCATGCCAGGGTCCCTTCAGGCACAGGGGAATTCCTACAGCACTTCACCTGCATCTTCATGCCGTCGAGGCCCAGCCTGTGGGAGGAGAGAGCATAGTGCTGCAGCACAGGCACAGGGGGAGCACCAGGAAGCAGGTCGGGAGCCATGGTGTGCTTAATCCACAGGGATCAGAGCCCTGTGCTGTGCCAGGTGGGTCACACTTAGCTCTTACCAAAGATAGTCAGGGATCCTGGAAACGTGCTCCTGAAAAGCTGGGGAGTTCTTCCCATCCACAAACCAGCGAACCAGCATGTTGATTGTCTTGGAAATCTGCCAAAGAGACCACTGTCACTACTCTGGATAGAGCTTTTTCCAGCCCCAGAGACACATATCCCTCCCACCCAGCACAAAGCCATTCAGAGGTTGTCCCGGCCTTGATCCCAATGGCTCCATCTGTGTCATCAGCCAGCATTGCCAAGTTAGTGAGGCCGGTGCCATGAGATTACTCCAGAGCTTCCCCTCAGATCATTTCCCTGGACCTCAAGAAGCAGTACCCCTCACCAGGGCCACAGCTGTCCCCATGCCCTTTGCATTTTCTGTGCCCCATTAGCGGCAGGCCCTTGAGCATCAGGAGCAGCAGGAGTTGAGCAAGATCTGGTGATTATGGTTACATGCCACAAATGCATAGTTCTGGGGGCCACAAACTGGTCCCTGAGGAACAAAGGGCAAGACATTTAAAGGATTAACAGCAAGTGTCCTACCGGCCCGATGCTGATGCACTTGGTGAATCTGTCATCAGCTTTGATGTGGTCGTACAGCTCTGTGATCGCTCGCTGCCGCAGGTGAGAACTGTGGTGGGCTTCATACATGTTCATAATGGCTACAGGAGAAGGAAGGGATGTGCAATGAAAAAAAACACCCGCCCCACGTGGCCAGATTCACTTGCTGTGGCAGACTGCACCCCAGCTCACACCACAACCACATGAGCAAAGCACAGGAACCGCTCTGCCCCAGAGTAGCCTGAGGACCTGGGCACAACACCCCGCTCCTCTCAAGGAGGGGGAAGCCCACAGATCACATAAATCATGTCTCCATCCCAGTTACAGGGCACACATCAGTAGCTGGCAGTAAACCCTAAAGAGCCCCCATGGTACAGGGCAGCTTCAGTTCCACCAGCAGCAGCAGAGTGGCACCAGCAGTGCCTCCTGCACTCACCATAGGCAGTGTCCAGCAGCCAGCTGTGCGGGGTGTACACATCACAGGCAGCCACGTTGCTCCTCTGTGCTGGCCAGTCTATGCTGGCATAGTCCTGCACATACAGCTCCTGGCATGAGACAACAAAGGACATCAGCCTGGCAAGCTAGGGGCAAGCACCCAGGGGCAGTGACTGCTGGGAGCTGGCTCTGCTGTCTGACACAGACACCATGCAGGGATGAGAGCTGTCACTTTGGAAGCCAGAGGCTGGCCCACAAGGACAGGGCCAGCATAGCAGGCAGTCATGGAGCCACATATCCTTGTCCAGCAGGATCAGCTCCTTCCCTACCTGCCGCAAGCTCCGTATGAGCTCGTCCTCTTCTGCTGACAAACGCTTGGCATAGCAGTAGCTCATGGGAAGGTAAACCTGGCGGCAGTGACACCAGAGCCGGGATGGGTGGGCTGGGAACCACGTGGGAAGCAGCCTGATTGCAACAGAGAAAGTGCTGCTGTGAGGAACAAGGAGGGCCAAGTGCAACACAGAGAGATGGTGTGTAGAATGCCCAGAGCAGGGCATGCCTTTCCCTGTCCCCTGCACCAGGGGATATAAACACAGCCTGGCCCTGCACAGATCCCCTCCAACAGGGGTTGGCACAGCCATGCCCAACAGGGATGCTCCCTCCAGGGCCAGCAGACACTGCTCGTGGCCCAGCTGACGCAGGACAGAAAGGACCTCAAACTCAGAGAAAAGGGAAGGGAGAAGCCAGTTCAGTCACATGGGTCTTTGAAGGCAGAGGCCCAGACTGACAGTTACTGGCACCAGCAGCTCTTGGTACTGTGCAGCCCCTGATTTCCTCCAGGGATAATGTCATACACTTTCCCTCCCTGACACTCAGCAGCCTTCTGAGTAATCAGAGAGGGTACAAGTGAGGGTTAAAGCTGGCAGCCTTAGATGTGGCTGTCCCCTCCTGCTAGGGCCCAGTTCTGGCTGGCCAGAAGATACTGGTGACAGGCAAGGAGGATGTATGAGGGACCCCGTGGGTAATGCTAACAGGAGCTCTGGCACCTCTCTTGGATGCAGTGTTCAGTGCAATCCACCCATTGGCTGGTCTGTTGCTGGCTTCCAGCTGACAAGCAGCCTGAGCACCACCACTTCCAGACCATAGTTGGAGTTATCCCAGCAAACCCCAGTGCCTGGGACAGTTCTGGGTCGAGGCTGGTGGCAGGACTGACAACACCTCCTCCGTCCACAGCAAGGGGTCACGTACCACATCTCTGGGAGAAGTGTGTTCATTCCCTCCCAGCTGTAAACATTCAAGACAGCCAGCCAGAACTTGCCCCAGGAAGGGATTCCCACAGCACCTCCTGCAAAGAACAGTATCAGCTTTCAGGGTTAACACAGCCATGCCAGTTCCCTGCTTTCTTCCCCATCCCCATGTGTGGGAGCACACTAGTCAGGCCAGGACACACATCTCAAAACAGCGCAAGCAGGCAATGGCACAAAAATGCAACAGAGCTTCCCATCATTAATTGAAAATACAGGTGCCATCAAGGAGAAGCAAGAGCAACAGTTCTTCCACTACCTGGCAGCCCCCCATGTTCCATGCAGCCCTTGGGTCCGGCCAGACCTCCCTCACCAGTGTGCCAGCCCCACAGCTGACCTTTGCTGTGCAGGTTGACACGGGCCCGCACGACATCAGGGTCATCTGGTCCAACTCCCAGGATCCTCAGGGCTACATAGTTGAGTGCTGTGCCAAACACTGTTGATTTGTCTTCCACATGCCTGTCAGGCACATACACAAAGACACCACAGCCATTAGCCTGCTATTGGCATTAGCCAGACATAACCCACTGTACAGGGCTGTCTTTGTCGGGATGAAGTGGGATACCAGGGGTGACTGTGGGAAAGGGGGACACGACTAATCCAGGAAGAAACATTGCTCTGCACTACCCTGTCACACATGATGCTTTGGGATAGAGTGACACAGAGATGTTGCCAGACTTAATGCTCCGGCCATCTCTGTGACGAGCATTCTACCTGGAGTGCTGCACAAGCAAGCCCAGCCACCCAGAGCTATCACAGGTGCTGAGTCCCTCTCCTCGAGACTGGGCAGATCTGACAGCAGCTCCAAGTGCTGCACCTTGGAGGTGCCTTCACTCAAAGAAGCATCTTTGCTACTCACAAGCCCCAGCCTCCATCCGGGAGCTGCACGGAGCGCAGGTAGCGTACCATCTCCTTCCGGAACCCCTCCGGCAGCTGGATTTTGGCCGTGTGGCAGGTGATGAGGAGACCTGAAGGACCAGACGTGCACTGTACAGAGCCAAATCGCACACACTCACCCCCGGGCAGATGGCCCAGCCCTACCTGGCAGCAGGAACAGCGGCCCGCCGTAGTCGCCCGCCCAGTGCCCATCCTCGGCCTGCAGAGCCGCGTAGAACCGCATCCCCCTGCGGGCCGCCTCCCGGGCCGAGCCGGCCGCCGGCAGCGCCCGCAGCG